>VYZM01015663.1:95287-146561 GCA_013398915.1 Dromas ardeola
AGGGTATATAAATATATATAGATACATAGATACATATATATCATTTACCACATGCCGTCACCAAAATCGCAGGAACTATTTCTACAGAAACAGGACAGCAGCGCTATCAGCCACGCTCCCCCTTGAAGCCTTTCAACCTCTGCCCTCACTCCCAGGCACACATCCCCTCTTCCAGCCCCTTTCCCATCCCCTCTTCCAGCCCCTTTCCCATCCCCTCTTCCACACCATCTCCTCACCCCGAGCAGGTCAGCAAGATGGGGGGGTACAAACTGGCCTTCAGAGCCCCTCGTGTCAGCAGCAGGGCTGGGAGTCAGTCTCCCAAGCAGGCAGCGTGAGGGAACTTCAGAGCAATTTAAGATGTGATGGCAGCCCCGGGTTATGTCACACGAGGCAGCTCATGTGACTTGCAGGCACCTGAAAGCCAAAGTACCATCCGCGGATGATACGGGGAAACAAATACATTGTTCTAGAATATTTCACCAAGAGAGTCAATCACATTTCAAATATAAAACCATTTTCCCCAAAAGAGTACAGGCAAAGAACTTCCCTCAAGTAAATAGTCCCAGCCATAAGGAACAAACACATCCCACACACCCCAACACTCATTTTTACAGGAGGTCAGTTCCGAGGCAGAATCAGAAATGTTTCCTTGCCTGAGAAAGGAGGGAGGGAGAAAAAACCCTCACCTCCAGCCTTGCACAATCAGCTGCCACAGCTTCCGAGCCCAGCACATGAGACAGAAAACACATTGGCAGGGCCGGTTGGGGGTGGGAAGGCAGGAGCAGGACGACAAAAGCATGTCATGTCGGTGTGGAACGCCTAACCTGCACCCGGCTGCCTCTAGGAACCAGAGCAAAAGCGGGAGACCAGGCGGCCTCCTCCGGCCCCAGAGCCCAGCTTACAGTTCTGAGGTTACACCATCCCAGCTTACAGTTCTGCAGCCAGAGATCCGACCTACTGGTCTGGCAAGACAGCCTGTTTGAATCACTCAATTTATAAAAAAAAAAAATAAAATGAGAACAAAAAGAAAAATTACAGAATGCGATGTCAGAACCTGGTCACTTAAGCGCAAAATTCACTGAGTGAAAACAGTTCAGCCGCAGTAAATGGCAATTCCTATCACGCCACACAACATCTCCGCTTGGCAGGGTTCACGGCAGCTGGGGAGGACACGCTCAGCTTTGAGCCAGCACGGACATTCCTCGAGAGTGTCAGGTCACCCCCGAGGTCGTCAGCGAGGAAGCACGTTGCCGCTTGGACTGTAGCTGCTTGTGTTGGAACCAAAGAGAGACTTGTTTTCATTGCTGCCAGTCATGAGCACAAATGTTCGCTCGAAAAGACGGAAAGAGCAAGCCAAACAAGAGACTTGCATAATGGCATTGTATTAAAAAAAAAACCCAAAAACTGAACAGGGCAGCAGAGGACCTGACAGCCAGTCCGGATGTGAAGTTAAGAGTTTAACTTTTCCTCACCCTGNCCCGAACTTTTCCAAAACACAGTGTTAGCAAATTAATTTTAAGTTTTCAGCTGATTTCGCCCCCCCTAAAATGTGAACACTCAGCAGGCAAAAATTTTGCCCACATGGCTAAAATTCATCCAAGTTACAAACAACTGAAAACAGGTCTTTACAGTAGGAAGTATTAAGCAACTTTAATAATGGGTAGATAGAGCAGCCCCACCTATAATAAGCAACAAATGCACCTCCCTAGAACAGATAGCATTTAGATGGGTTGGTATATGACAAAACCAAATCCTATTGTTAATATTTTAAGACTTCTAGTTAATTAAATGCTCAAGACAGTTTTCAAGATGACTACTTCTTTTAAGGCATTACTTTTTTTTCTTATGAGAGAAAAAAATGTCTTTTGTAAACTCTGCTTTTCTTTAGAGCACAAAGAGCTTCTGATGCTTCAGGCTGAACACAAATTTAGCACTGGAGCAGAGCTAATGGGGACAAAGGAATTTATACCACCTGAGCAAAAGGTGTCGTCATCTTCATGACAAACCCTCATTTCTAGTG
The DNA here is from genome assembly GCA_013398915.1 of Dromas ardeola. Taxonomy (NCBI): domain Eukaryota; kingdom Metazoa; phylum Chordata; class Aves; order Charadriiformes; family Dromadidae; genus Dromas; species Dromas ardeola. Next base: position 97,308 of record VYZM01015663.1, read on the forward strand.
TTCGGACAAAGGCAGGAGAGAAAGTTAATTGTGACACTTCAGAGACACTAAAACCAAGTTCTATTTGATTTCAAAATGAAGCACTGTGGTAGTTAACCTCTTGAAACAAACCCCTGCAATTAATTACCACTATCACATAAAACTAGCATGATGCATACACATATGTAAGAAAGGCAAATCAAGACTGAACAGGCAACACTAGTTTTTAGCATTATTTATCTCTTAAATGCTTGAATTTACAGCCTTCAGTATTCTTTAAAAGGTAGCAAGGTGTATAATTATTTTTTTTAATTAGCACAGCAAGACATGCCATTTGTTAAATACCATTTACTAGGAACACATTGCTGATAGCTGAACTGTTCCTGACTGAACCAATGGATTTATGCTGGCATAAACTGTAATAACAGGGCAAACCCAAACTAAAAATTAGTTTCGGGTTTACTCTGTTCTATATCTGATCTCTGCACTTAATTAAGAAATGTTATCATACAGCCACACTGGTACCCACCTAAGTTCTACCACCCAGTGGTGTAAGGGAACTCTGGAAAGGTACTCTTGATCTCTTTTTCTGCTCGTCCTGGAATATCAAATATTTCCATTCCTCCAATAGCTATTATCTTTAAGATGGGTTCTCAAAGAGATGCGATAGAGTGTATTTGCTCAGAAAATAAAGTTTTTCTCATCAACAGTCATCAAAAAAAGTTGAACATATGTTTTGCTGGGCTAAGTACTTAACAGAAATACCCTACCAGTAGCAGACAGCACAGAATTGTTGCTGCTCCTGCCCCCTCCTTAATTTTTTTTTTTTTCCTTCGAAAGGCAGTGAAGTGTAAAAAGTAATGCTTTTTTGCCAGCACTCTCAGCTATAGAAAACTACAGATTTGCAAACTATGGATCGAACTTTTACATCCACGGCCGTTGCTCTACAAGGTTCATTCGCTCCTCTGCATTTCAGTATAGGGACTCCGATGAAACAGCAACACATCGCTTTTCCTTTCCACTGCTGCTCTACCAAATTTATGCCATCCTTTTCCAAGGCAGACACAAGCCATCCTACTTGCTACTCTAACACTACAGGTCCTTCCTTAATTCATTTCAGACTATTGCCATGGTGACACATCCCACCTACCCGGACACTTCATTCCCATACAAGACTGACAAAAGTTAAGAGAATGGACCTTGACGAGAATAGGTGCAGCAAGATGAACGAAAGCACCGTCGCAGAGACAGAAATGTGCTTTCTACGCACCACTAGCTTTAACACCAAAACACCTGAAAGAACACAAAGATGTCAAAGAGCTAACAACAAGAAGTAAAAGGAGAACAAAGAAATATAAAACAAGGAACAGTCAGCTCCCCTGTGGATCTTCTCATAAAAATATATATATAATAAAAATCAGCTTTCAATTTGACACAACTTAGCTGCCAGTAGTTGGATAAGTTTGGGGTGGGGGCAACCAGAAAATATGAAAAGATTAATGACTAATTAAAAAAAAAATCTGTGACTAGTACAACCTCCACATCAAGCATGCAGCATGGGAAAGATAGCCAGACTTAAAAAAACCCCAACAACCTACAGATAATTGCAGACGAGGAATGCTAAGTAATTATAATACCTTATTATTCTTGTAACACCACAATAAGGAACAAGAGCAGATAAGCAGAGAATACAAACTGAACATGCCCCTAGTTCAGTTCAAAACAGAGTTGAGGGGAACGTTTAGCTTTCCTTTTATATTACTTTGATCATTTTTCGAAGCAGAGACAGAACAGAGATAAGGTTGCTGGGAAAACCAGTTGCCAGAAGATTGAAATCAAGCTGTGACTTTAACGATACTGGTGCGTTACTGTACTCCACTTGCATAGACCTCTCTTCAAATAAAACTATAGATACATTTTATAACCTGAAATGTTTTTAGAGCAGAAGAGCATTTTTAGAGCAGAAGAGCTGTTTGTAGAATTCATACAAACAAAATAACAGGAGCTACAAGTTTCAAAAAAGCCAGGAGTGCAGATAACTTACAGGATGGTCACTGAGAAACAAAATGGTTTGGTAGAGCAACTACAACAGCATATCTGAAACTCTATTAAACTACTTTAAATTCTCCTTCCTTAGAAACCTCACACAACACTAGAAGCACTAATGTGGTAACTTGCAACAGAGATGAAGTCTTTCACAGACAAGACTCTACTAGGTGGGTATGGCCCCCTTAAATTAAAAAAATCCACCCTGACAACTGCCTATCCAGATAAATGCCAGCATGACAATCTTAAGGTATTTATACAGCTTTTTGTTAGTATCAGAAAATCTGACAACCCTAATTACTTCCCATTAGAAACTTCAGAAGTGTCTTAAGTGTCTTCCTTGTATAATCTCCAGAAGCAAAAGTTCCTAAATTTGGTTAGATCTGAAGAGCTAACTTTGAATACAAGACATGAGCTCGACTTATTTCATAAGCATATATATCTGAATGGGGGCAAAAAGAGAAAGTTAAAGTACTACAAGAGGCAAACCGTTTAATATCCTATCGATCAGCTGAACGCAGAACCCTCCTCACTGACGCTATCAATTAGAACAATTGCTTCGGTGAGCAAAACGGCAGTCATTCTTCCCTCTCCCTGGTATTAAACAATACCCAGATTTTTGCAAGCACTCTCTCTTGTCCAACCTTTTCTTCCAGGTGAAGAGACTCTAGCTGTTTTAAGCCATTGCAAAAGTTTGAGGGTTACACAATGCTACATGGGCCATTCCTGCATATAGCAATTTCAGATTCAAGTTCACTCTTACCATTTCTGACAGATCAGTTCCTTCGAGGCAGGGACTATCCTCAGCAGGAGACTGAGATAGAAACCAATGGCGCGTGTTCCATATGTATCCTTTTCCTACAGTGGTCCGAAAGCTGGTATTTCAATTGGAGTCAGTAGGTTTGCATTCTTCATCCCTGCTACAACGCTGCTATCTGCATTTCCTAGCTCAACTGTAGTTACACAGCTAACTGCTTTCTTGCACCATCATACCATACACGTGCCAAGATTCAGAGACAGTGGAAGTCCATGGCTTCATAAAAGTTGTAAATGTAAACTTCCTTCAAAACTTTAAGTCGAGAATTACATATACTGAAAGATTTGTTTCACAATGAGTTTACATTCAAGTTGAACTTGCACAATATTAAATCATCCTGAAACAGAACAGCAGTGTTACCACCTAGTACTGCTTTACCAGAAATTCTTGGGCAGGGGTGGCAACTCGGAAAAACAGGACTAAGCTTTCAGTGCAGAAGCTGGGTTCTACCCTTAACCATCACAAGTCAAGGAAGTTTGACTGCAAACACCTTTAATATGAATACAAAATTCACATAGGATATACATTCTGGGGAACATAAATGAACTATTACAAGAGATTCTGACAGAACAAAAACATAAAAGAAAGCTCTGTCAGACGACGAATTTAATGAGGAATGATTAAAAAGTTTGATTTACAGTTACGTTACAGTTGTGTTAAGCACTGAAAACTTTAAGAACGTCAGCTGAAAGGCAATTGAACATACAGTACATAAATCATACAATCCACACCATTGTAAATAACATTTGAAGTATTTCATTTTACTTAATAGAACACGAAGCAACGTAACATGTGCAAATGAGGACTCCAATACATTGAATTTAAAATGCCTATGATAAAATTGACATAGAACTTTACATTTAAGGACTGCACAATTGATGGAGAAATTAAAAAAAAGCATCCTCCACGTTATTCTCATTACCAAAGTATGCTTTTCAATTAAATAGAAAAACCATACTGGTCCGATTTCCTCTCTCAAAACCATACCTGTCCGTGGAGGGTAACTAAAACTTTAACTTGCTCTAAGTGTAAAATGGAACAGAATTTACACAGTCTCCTTCCCCTTGTTGGGAATTGACAAACCATTATGTGAAAGGGTTCTTGGATTATGTACACTGGTGGAAAATATTATCTTATAAAAAGGCACATACCTGTGATTTAAGGCTAGTACGGTATTTGTTTCATAGAGAAAGTAAAATTTTAAATGAAATTAGTACATTGCATGGTTGGCCTCACTCAGCAAACCACTTGGTGCAAAGCAAAAATGTGTGCTTAGAAGCCTCAGACTGACAATGATTCTCGCTTTAGTGTTTTTCTTTTTTTGAACTTATGATGGAAAGGTACATCTTTTAAAAAGGCATTTGCGCAATTCCACTAGTAAATGATCCATCTGCTACTGTTGCCTTATATGCAGATATCGCATATAGGTCTTATATTATTAATCTGCAAAACAGTCTTTTAACTCTCTCCTTTTTAAAAGTCATATGAAAATTACTAAAGATGTTTTCTGTATTCATCTATAAAATACCAGATGTTGGTACAAATCATGTAAACCTCCATTTGGAAATATTTTGACTAGCCACCAAAATGACCAGAAATCACAAACACCATTTGTCAGTGCAAATCTATAATAGTTTTCTTTCCCCTCCCTCCCCCATCCCAGTTACAGAAATAACCACCAACCTTCACATACAAAACGAGTGCTCTATATATTTGAAATGACAGAAATTATGTTTGGTTACCTTAAAGTCACCCACTTTCCCAACAAATTCAGTTTTACAGTATTATAAAACGGGGGGGGGAAAATTAAAGCTGTCTGTGCAAGAATCACTATAACAGTCCTTCAACCCCAACCTGTAATTATATTCTGATTTAAAGATTTTAGGCTAACATTGGGTCCTCTTCTCTGATCCGATTACTGTTCTTCAAGCCAGGATGGGGCATCTGCTCCAGGAGTTTTCAATTTGATGTGGAACTGTTTAAGTGTCTGTTCAAGCTGCTTTTGATTCCCAGCAAAGTATGCCGCAATGGCATTGTGGAACAGAACAAGCTGATTGTGCAATACCTTAACCTGCAGGCAAGGATAGAGATAGGTTAAGAGGAGCAGGCAGATGTTAACATCACCACAGGCCAGTGATAAAAAAAATTAGGTATATTTGAGGTGCTCAGACTTCATACAGGTTTATTTAATACAAATTTAAAAATACAAATACAAAATGCAAATACAAAATTCTTTAATGTTAAAAGTGATTTAGAGCTTTCAAAGTATGTTTAACAGTCAATACCAACTCAGTATGCATGGACCAAAAGCAAGTCACTAAACAGCATAATGTTATCAAATATCAAACACTTAGTTATGAGTACTTGATTCCTTGAAATTAGACTCCAAACCTCTGTTTAAGGCCAAATGGACTGCCCTGAGACAGTACCTGACAAATGCATTACCTAAGTATACAGTTCATTTAATTGACCACCACCACCACCCCCCGCCCTTGCAGAGAGTTGCTGTTTTCCAGCTCACATATACCAGAGTCAAATGAAACCGATTTTCTTTTCCCAGCAAAATTTCTTGCCCGTCTCCTGTAACACAGGATTATTTACAACACTTGGCCAATATCTAGACCATAACGTTTGTGCAAAGTAGTCATGAAACATACAGGTCATAGCAGTATCAAAACCTGGGGAGAAGAGCACAAGAGCAGCTAGAAAGCATCACTCTTTTTCCTCTTCCAGTCTAGTCTATGATGACAAGCTATAGCACTGATGAAGTTACAGTTAAACAAGTGTAATATTTTCATCCTAGCACACTAGGAAACCTGAAGTTGTGAATGATGAACAGTAGTATGCTGGAAAAGGTATCTGCCCAGTTTCTCCTGCAGCCAAAACCTGTCCTTTTTGTTCTTGAGTGTACTCTCAGCCCAGAGCAACCTTGTGTCAGAGCTCAAATCCCTAAGGTGGTGGCCCTGTGCCTGTTTTCAGCCAGACCTTGAGCCCAATAGCATTTAGCCAACGTAGACGAGAACAGAGGAACAGGATGGCTGACTGAGCTCAAAGGGAGGATGTGGTAGGCAGCAGATTTAGCTTTCTCTACTCAAATTTTGAATCATTGCCCCATCTGTCAGCACAATCCACAAGGGAAAGTCTGCTCCTGCCATGCTAGGAAGCAAAACTGTCCTTGGGCCAGGTTTGGCCTATGCCTACCAGTTGGCCATGCCTGTTTTAACAGGTTATTTGGCTAACGTGCTTTTCTGAAATGCATACCACTCAAAACAGAGACAATTTATTGCCTTCATTTAAGAAAGGATCTCAAAATAAAGAAAGAACATGTATTAGATGTGCTATTACACTAGAAGAGGGTAACATTTACACTATTACAAAGAAACCTAATAATATACCTTTAAAATAAAATACTTTTGAGAATCAAACAGCTGACCATGTGTGCATGTGCATGCAACCACACAGGTGCATATAAAAGTTTCAGCACTAAAAGTTGAAATTTGAGTATACAACAATTTATTTTTTCTACTGAATAGTCTCATTTCACTAATTAAGTTTTGCCCATAAACTGACAGCTGTACAGACCTTAATATCCTACTGTTGTGGTTTAACCCCAGCTTGCAACTAGGACCACGCAGCCACTCGCTCATTTCTCCCCATCCCCAGTGGAATGGGGAGAAGAATCAGGAAAATAAGGAAAACACACCTACTTAAATGATAACCTCTCTTTGGTAACCCAAATTTTGTTCGAAGTCACTCTGACAATTTGAAAACTGGTACTCCTGTGTTTTGTCCCCTAATAATTCAGGCTAATTTAAACTTAATACATGTGAAATAATAGGCCTGTTGCCTCATTAGCAGTGTAAAATGGTAGGTTTTTCCATCAAAAGACTCCCCAAGAAGTATGAGAGAGGCGGGTACAGTTAGAAATGAGTCTGCAGTGCACAGGTGGTTTTTTTTTTCATTTACAATAGAAGACTTCACTAATTAACAAAGTACAGACATTTTAATATTTAGGAGATGTAGAATATAGCTAAGTACACTTGTTCAACAAACGTATAGTTCAGCTTTTCAGAGTCACAAAAGATGGCCTCTTACAGTTCAAGCTAGTTCTAGCACATTATTAAAGTGCTACAGGAGTTTTATTCTGTTTATAGGAACTCAAATAAGACAAGGGTAATTAATCCACCCTCCCAACCCAAGTTCATCCATTTGAGGCCAAATTTGGCATTTTCTTAGGGTAGCTTTTAACACAAAGCTTTTGTGAACTGCCCTGAAGTCTTCTGATAATTTTATAAATTCAGTCAGGCCTAGGCTTCAATATGTGTGCACACACACAGAGGCAGGAATTGACAATGTAGAGGCAGATGATTCAGACTGAAAAAAATATGATTTGTTTTGGTGGGGTTTTTTGAATTACCAGAGCTACCTCATTGTATGAGGTTCTATCCCCAAGCCGGAGCTACCTCATTGTGGTGTAAATTTCATGATCATTATCAAACTGGTTGCAGAGGTTCAAGGTATTACAACTCCTGCTCCAGAAACTGATTGCTAAATGAATCCCAAAAGCGATAGTGGGATCTTCTTATCCATAGCTTCATTCAAGTAACTTTAAATTTCTAGAAAAAGACCACTTAAACTGTCTGACACTGTACAAGGAAGCTGTACTACGAGCAGCCAGCTAAGGGACAGGAAAAAGCTGTAACATCTCACATCACCTTATGTCCACTGCAAAAACACCTGCAATCACAGCTAAGAACCGGACGACGAGTATTCACTTAAAGCCAAGTGCAAACCTCATCAGTCTTCCCATGAAAGAATCTCAGCCTTGTCCACTCCTGTATCCAGCCATTGATTCCTACTTCCACACTATGTTTCACCTTAGCCCTCTGTTGGCAAAACATTCATGCAGTTATGTAGTCAGTTGGATCAGGGAACAGATCTAGATTAAAACTAACCAGACAACAACATATTTGCTTTAACCTGGATCAGTTCCCCAATCTGATTCTTTGCACAGCTGCAAAAACACTTTAGTAAGCACACAGGGAAGGCAATGTGGGGGAAGGGGGACAGAGGATGAATGGACCACTTTTTTTTTTTGCAGTAAAACCTTGAAGTCACTGTCAGACTACAGCACTAAAGGCCAACTCTTGAGCACTAAGCTGTAGCACCTATTCCAGTAAAGGAGCGTTTGAAGATCTACCTTTCAACCAAACAACGTTAATGGTATGCTGCTAAAATACAGGTTCCAGCGTATGACTAGCATGCCTGTCAAAAAGCCATCATGTTTTACAGCTGAACATCATTTAAAATCATTGTTCCTTGTTAATTAACTACATACACCTATTTGTTCCTAATTACAAGCAGAGTAAGCACTCTGTAATAGACTTGGTAAACTTAAGTCTCAAAACAAAACTGTATGAGCATAAAAAATAGGCATGCCCTAAACAGAAGACTTGAGTATCATATAGAGAAGATACTGTAGGTTGGATTTGTCACATTTCCTCTGGATGCTCTTAACATTTCAGTTCGTTTTAAATATTGTCTTCCCCCCACCTCCCTCTGAACACTGTATGGCAGAGTAAGTACAGTCTTTACATCCTCCTCATTCAGATTGTTTCAGCCATCTCAACAACCAAAAAGACGACCTCCATTCTAGTGTTTCTGTCAGTTTGTACCTCCTCACAACTATAATAATCCTTTCCCCTAGCTATCTTTATTTGAAGTTATTTGATCTAAACAGTTATGTCATCTGAGTTTCCATTAGATTGCACATTGCTTTCATTTGTAGAAGCAAGCATTTAAACATCAAACTCCTGAAGTACAACTCACAGAAGTTCCTTTCTTTACACAGAAAGATTTGACATTTTTCAAGTGCATACATGAAAAACCGTTTTTCCTTTCTCAAAAAGACAACTTTTCAAATATTTTTCAGTGGCAGAAATCTTTAAGCTAAGAACAAGACACCATCTTTATTAAAAAAGAAAGATTAACTGTTTGTAAACTACAGATTTTGATTGCAGCTACTCTTACACTCATTACCCAATGCCACAAACTTCTACAGAACTCTGCCAGCTGGGGATAGCACCAATATAACTTTGCAGCAACATTAAAAAGAAATATCAGTTCTAACTTCAAGATCAAATGCTATAATGAAAGTGAATACAAATATTGTATATCTTGGTTTAACAGACAGAAACTTGCAATCCCGGCTTCACTGCAATCCAGCTCTCCGCACCTTTGGGGGCTTTAAACTGAAATATTAACATTAGAACCCAGAACAGGCACAAAAGCTCTGCACGCTCATGATGCCTTTTTCTCCCCTAAATGTAAGGCCAGCTAGATTATGGCTGTCTGGTGACATTTGCAGCAACACAGGCCAACCGGAGCCCATGCCAGTTAAACTGGCTTTATAGTTCCTGTGCAGTGACAGCTTGAATCACCTCCTGGTTGTCCCTGCTCTCTTCACATGTCATACTTAACCAAATACAGGACAAAACTTTCGAGTGGGAACATAACTGAGTTCATCTAGTGGAAGTACATTTACAAAATAACATCCAGGATTCTGTTTTGACATTAATTTGTCAGGCAAAAATATACAATTTATTGTTTTTAAATGTTTAATATTGGTTAGACTGTAAAAGCATATTTATTGGGAGATAATCACGAACTGCTTTATCTAATCTAAAATTAAACCCTACATTGCTTAATTGCTTTGCTATGGCAAGGTTTCATTACACAATTCTGTTTTCAACACAGAAGTGATAACAGCAACTAAGCTCAAGACTACACTGTACTACATCCTGTATCAATATATACAGGATGAAGACCAAAGGTTTACAATCTACAATAAAAAAAAAGTTATATGGCTACCATACAATTTTCTTACCTAAAAAGGCTTCTCTAATTAGACTCAGAACAAATATTAATCCACATCTGGATTCAGAACCATGTCAATACCTTATTAATAAAGTTGATGATTAGAGATTTGCATGTTCTAGTACACTGTAACATCAGTCTGGCAAGGGCATGCCTTGTTATAGCTGCTCAAATACTAACCCTCATTTGCCTTGTATGCGATCAGCCTGCAACAGCACAGGCTTTCTAAAACAGGCTACAAAAAGGCCCTTTGTGAAAGACTGAGTAAAACCAGTATTTTATCCGTCTGATCTTCCTTTATTGTGATCTCCCATTCTATTAAATCATCACCAATGCTGTCCTGAGGACACGCACACAAAATGGCAAGTTTCTGTTACTAAGGATATAGTATCAGTATAACCAATATAATTCCCTCCCCTGGACTACTGTAACAGCCTAACAATATCAAAATCACCCTTCCACTTGGAAGTTCAACATCATATAAGGTCTTCAGCTTAAGCCTCCTCCTGAACAGTGCACAACTCCCACAGATGAATCAGCTGTGTTACAGACACACTCATACAGCTGTACCCGTTGTGCTCTGCCTCCTTCCTTTCTTCTCCTTCACATTAGGCACATGCCGTATTTACAGATGCTTAAATTACAATGGATCACAGCAATTATAATCATGTACCTTTGGAAAAAGTAGAACATCTGAGATTATTAAATCTAACTAAAATTAAAATCTAGTTCCTATACTTCCTAATCCTATATTTATTGAATTAATAATCCTTTAAAATGTAAGAAGTAATTGACTTAAGAGCAGTCACTTACACTTTGTATGTGGCTAAAAATTAAAAGTAATGTTTATAATGGTTATATAGTTGTCTAGCAAATCAATTGTGCATTCCAATTTCTTAATACTAGCTGCAGGACAAGAATGAGGTCTAACAGGAGCTTTCCTCCATTGACATTAATTAAAAAAAAAAATGGTTGACACCACAAAAAGGAATAAAGATGTCAGGTTGGCAAGAATATCATCTCTCAGGTAACCACTGCCTCCCACTACACCTCGGTAAGTATTCTGAGCAACAGAAGAACAGAAACTATCAGAGACAGATGCAAGATAGAAAAAAAGCACTCCTGAAATGAAACTTTAGGATTAAGATTACATACTGTTTACTACGGAGAATCCCATGCAACAAATAGAAAACACCAAAGTAACTCTTACCCACGTAAAGCTCTCAGTAGATAATTGTATTTAAGCCAATATTTGACTGTAAAGGAAGTCCTTCCTATAGTTTCTGGGAACAAAATTACATACACCCTTGAGTAAGTATTTTGACATCCCTAGTGTCAAAACTGAGAAGTGTCAACCAGTGATAAAAAAGTTTAAGCACGTAAAAGTCTCCTCTGTATTAATCTAAAAGAAAAGGCAGGAAGGAAAAAACAATCTCTTTCAGAAAACAAAATTCGTAGGCTGTGACTGCTAACAGGATGTTAGATCTAATTCAAGACCATCACTAGGAAGACAACTTCATCCGTGTTCCATAAATTATCTAATTTAATTTTTAAAGAATACAGAAACTTTTTTGTACAAAATGGAAATAAAATGCTTTCACTCTAAAACTTTCCTATCCGTATAAACATAAATTGAACAGTCTGCTATATAGTTAATGCAAACCAAGAAGAAGCAGGGTAGGTGCTATTTTCAACCAATTTGAACTTAAGCATCAGAATTCCTGTACAGATATGAGCTGGAAGGATCAAACAATTTCAACAGAAGTACATTATATTAGTAGCAAAGAACTTACCGGAAGATAAAAACAAAGGGGGTGGAAGGAGACCCCTTTAGTAAACCTGTTTTCAATCTAGCATAGTTTTACAACTCAGTTCTTAAGAGCATTTTCGAATTTAAGCATAAGTATCAGCATTTAGATTAGACTTCAGCGTGTTCAAGAAAATTAATTTCAATAGGGATTTTTTACATTTGAAAGTTAATAGGCTACAAGTTCAGCAAGAAATGAAAGTCAGGGCAATACCAGTTTTTAATCATCTGATGATCTGGTCCATTAGCTCTTAATGGCCACATGATTCCATGCAAATGCCTATATGAAGTAAGTGCTCAGGAGCTACATTTTTAAAATACATTGTTTTGGAAAGCAAAAGGTTTGTTTATTTTCTGCACTTTTTTCTTCTCATTTGTTGACAGTTCATGTTTCTTCCCTATCTTTCATCTTTATTCTAAGTAGCTAATGCAACTGCATATGTGATGATATATTCAAGAATTCATAATAATCAGTTTTAATTGATTTAGCTTGTGCCCATGATTTTCCTTTAAAGTCTCCTCCTTCCATGCAAGGACCCTGGTTTGCTACTGTTGTCATGTGGGGCCACTCCTGTATTCTCTGACAGGCAGTTGTTACCTACATTCAGGTCTTTAAAATATATTAACCCATACTAAAAATGTCAATCTACTGCTAGACATGGACAAACTGACAAACTACTGTCTTTTATGTAAGTTTTGATAATATCTTCCTCCCTCTGAAGACACAGGAAATAGAGTAATAGATGATTATAACCATTTCATTTACTATGAGTATGAACAAAAATCATATCTTGAAGGACCATCATTTTTACATCTAATTAGAAACAATTTAGAATGACTTTTTTTATCAAAAAACCACTGTTTAATAGTGTGTTCTGTATGGCAATTCTATTTTCGCCTGGTAGACAGAAAAAGAGGGTTAAGAATCCCAACATTAAGAGAGTATAGATAAAATTGTATGGTTGGAATAAAAACACATGGAGAAAAAAAACCCTTCAAACCAAAAGTACAAGAGCCCTGTTTAGAATTAAGAAACTACAATGGCATTAATTATAGAGAGTTGTATTTCTCAGGTTGAGTTATTAAAGAAAGCTTAATTTTGAAGAAGCCTCTTCACAGTTCTCTCACTTTCTTTGTGCATATCCTCCATGACAGCGTTGTCAAACATGAGTTTTACTTTGAATCAGTAGTTACATGACTCATTTAACCATTAGATGTGATAAACTGGAAAAGTAATGCTTTTCCAAACTTGAAACCTCCCACATCAACATGGAACTTATTGCCATAGTACTTGCCATTTGTAGCTGAAGCAGCTTGATTAGGAACTTTTAAGACTGCCCAATCTAAAAGTCTATCCTCCAGTGATACAGCAAGAACTCAAAAAATTCAATTTTCTTTGCTCGCTCTACTTTTAAGATATATTTTAAGATCTAACAACTAAAGTATTTCTAGCAAAGCAGAAACTTACAGGACAAAACTCCTAAGCACAACATCAGAAGTTGTAGCTTACCTTATTTTCTTCCAAAAATTTCAATTTGATGGATACGTCATTACGCATTTTGTCATATTTCTCTTTATGCACTTGGAACAGTTGTTGTGATTGCTCAATCTTTGGCAGAGTATTTGCATCACGAGGGCCAAGATTCAGCTCTTCTAGGTCTGTTCGATAAGCATCATATTCAATCCTGAAAAGAAAGCGGAGGAGGAAAAAAAGTCTAAAGGCAAAGTGTCTCAAAACAGACCTCACATATAGGGCCAAGGCGATGAACAAAATAGTCAAGTACAGAAAAAATAAAAAAAAAACGGGCAAGTTTTTTTTCCCCCCTCCTCCTATTCATCAAGCAAAAACACCCTTAAGTGCACTGTATAAAGCTGCCTCAACAAGCACCCTCCCTCTTCTGTTCCTGTGTCAGCCACACGCTCACAACCCTCTGTTTTGTGTTGGCTTCGGTAGTCAGAACCTTTCCTGGGACATCTCAGCTTATTAACCCAGATATAGCTAGTAAATTTATTTTCAGGTGATTCTTCTACTTTTGAATCAGTTCAGTGAAGAGTTTGTGTCGAGAGCAAAAGAAGCACCAAGAGCAGGACGTCCCCTTTAAGGAGATGTTTGAGCAATGGCTCACTTTTACCAAACTCTGTCCCATGGCTTTTTCAGCATGCTCTAGGCTTCTCTGTATGCATTGGAACAGTTTTACAGTTCTTCCACAAATAGTTTTACAAGACTTGTCTGTCCTATGGATAAACAGGCTGAAAAAAAGATGATGCATTATTTACAGTCTGTTGAGGACCTATCTTATTTTCCTAGGGAAGTAAGACTCTCTGGATCAACACCACCACTGAAGGAGAAAAGGGAAGAGAAAGACAAAAGGTTAAGACTAACAGCTAGGTAAGTATTTAAACTAACTCTGCACAGAAGATATATGTCTCATGTCTAGATATGACAGATGAAAAGTACTTTTTAATTTACTTGTTGTCTCCAAATTATCTATCATGGAAACTGCTATCAGAAAAAGAACTTACATTATGGTATAGGCTCTTGCCTGCAGATACCTGACAACATTTTAATTGAACCAGCTAGTCTTCATATACCACTATTTATTAAAAAAAGTTATAAACCTCCTTGATATCCTTCCATATTAGACTGTACTATTTTATTACATGAATAGAGATGATCTAGTCATACCATGTTACTCGTTTTAATGGAATAAATCAAGATGCCTTCAAATTATTTTTAATACAGAAGTAAGTTTTCATAGTCAGTTTTGTCTTCAAAAACATTGTTGTTTGTTTGGGGTTTTTTTTGCAAGAAAGTTTATTTAAATTAAGCTTTCTATTCATCAACATATAACATTTATAAGTTGGAAAAGCACCCATGGAATGTTAGTAGTTTAAAGATTGTATCACTAAATTAATCTTCTGCTTTCCAGTGTTACATACAAGTCTACTGAACGCTGGATCCTTGCCAGATAAACTATTTTTATATTTAAAAACATTATTGCAAGTGGGTAAGACAAATGTTGTAACAACCTCTAACTTTTTTCTTCTTCCTCTTAAAGAAGATGCGCCCTGCTCCTTTGTTCACAGCCATCTAGCACTTGACCAGGTAAAGCAAGAGACAATAGCCAGAAATCACTGCAGGGTCATGGGCAGACCTGCTAAACTCTCACTTTTCCTTCCACACCTCTTTGTAGTTTTCAAATAATGGAATCTGGCATCTCAGCATGGGATAGATGCCAATTTTAATGGAACAAACCAACCTATTCCTGGCTTTTCAAACGTACTGTCTCAGACATTTCTAAAATTGGGGAGAAAAAATAAATCAGGATTAAAAACTGATTATAAAAACAATTTTTCAGTTGGTGGTATAACTGCTCCAAAATAAAATATAACATTTTCAGAAATAAAAGGAATTATAATATTCATAGGGCTCTTCCTGATTCTTGTTGCCACTATGATTCAGGCTTTATTTAAATAATTTATGACTTAATTCCAAAAAGGAAACAAAGCAATACCGAGTTGATAGAAGAGGGGAATGTTGAAATGCAACTGGGGACAGGGAAGAAGGGGCACAGGAATAAATGTGACCTACTTTCACATTGCAAAATTATAAGACTGACTATGTAAGCAAAGAACCTTTGTAATTTATTTACCTTATTGAAATGGCAAAATACTTGATGTCTTTAAAAGAACAAAAAGGGAAAATAATGAAGGTACTTTAGGAGGGAAGAGCCATAAATTGAAAATCACTGGCAAGAACGATGTTCGCAGATGTATTTTGTACAAATTTTCAAGGGGATACCTGGAAAATGTGTGAACGGTTTTGGGTTTTCTGTTTGGTTCTTTTTTTAATACTTTAATGTAAGAAATAAAGCAATGTATTACATCCAGATTAATTCTGCCTTTCATGCCTTTCAAAAGTTTACTTAAATATCAAAACAATAGCATACTATTTTGCTTATAGATAAAGCATTAGAACAGAAAAATGGAAAAAAAAGGGGGGGAAAGAACTTCAAAACTCAAGCAGTTTGCAATTTTTGATGAAGAAAAAAGATCACAAGAAATAACATGCATAAGCTACATCCTTTAGCAAATTAAAGGAAACACACTTTATCCTACTAAGTGAAAGAAAGTCAGAATGGAACCAAGCATCGGAAAGGACCAAAAGTCCAAACCCTGGCAGGAGAAGGGAACCTGACTCTAGAGTACTATGCCATACCCGAAAGTAACCTTCTCCAGGGCAGGAAACCCATTATCTACTGCTAGATATTACAAAGACATTTCTTTATTTTCCCTTTTCTGACCACGCCCACAATTTCTGCATAAAAACTGAAGTGTGAATTACACATATGGTACATCAACATAAGCACAGGATTAAATGTTTTTCAATCAAAAATTGTTTCACCTATTACAATGTAGCTAAATGAAAGGGTTAATCTTGCACTGTCACACTGTTTAGAAAGCCACCTTGATCCATCAGACAGGAAAAAAAAGCTATAATTACTCTTAGACATAGAGCTAACAAGTAAAATTAAGTCTACAACAGAGCATTTACAAAACATGTGAAGATATGTGCAATGACGCAGTTAACTGTAAATCCTAATTATACCAGAGTTGTGTTATACTTGATAGATTAGTCACTCAAATACAAGGGCTAACGTACAAAAGTCTGGTACAAAGTCTGTTTCCTGAACATTAGTTTGTAATGAAAATAGCTAGACATAGAATAGCTACCTGGCACTTTCATACTGTTTCACAGTCAATAGTGTATCCTCAATTGTTTTATTCACCAGTGTATTCACACTGGCAATAAAAAAGTTAATAGCCCCAAGAAGAGTTTCTCCGTTTTTAGCTAAAAGTTTCTGCGTCTCTGCATTGTAGCCAAACTCCTCCTATAAAGACAAAGCAGAGAAAACAAAACTGTAGATCATTTAAAATCATAACATTCATCAGCAACTATATAAAAAAAATACAAACACACAGATGTGGAAGTTCTGTCACTTCTGTTTGGGTATGCTTGTGATTAAACAGATTGATTTCAATACAATATTCAGTTCACGGTTTTTATGAAATCTAACATCAGTAAAACATGGTTTGCAAATGTTACCACACATGTTAAATCCTACGTTATAATGTGATTTTTTTTTTTGCACGTGGAAGTCTTGAATGTTACTTAAAAGTAAGTGCTAATGTAATCTTTACATTGTCATTCAGCAGGGTTTTAATCCAGCATCTCTCACGTGGTTGTCTAGGTAATGCTTTAATAACCAACAGGCACCACTACATTAAATACAGTAATATAACTAAATTCACAAGGGCATACAACATTAATTAGCTATTAAGTTTTATTCTTACATTCTGTAAAAGAGCACTGCAAAAAAACTCCAACATCTACCACAGTTTAATAGGTTGTAAATAATTGAAAAGCGGAACACTATAATGGATAGCAAATAAAAATGATAATGTAGCTCAGCTATAAATTTTAAAGGGAGAAGGGCAAAATTATTTCCAAGGCATTTCAGTCACATTTGGATATATGTTTGTTCATGTCTTTGTTAACAGCAGTGTAAGCCCTGACCAAGGCTGCAAAGATTTTCCTAATGCATGGATGCCAAACAAGTCCAATTATTATATTTATGTCATCCATATGGCATCTTCATGTTCTGCAGATGGGAGTTCTTACAAAAAGAGTACAATCTCTGCTTGTAATGGCTGTAAAACACACTAGGTTCATATTTGGAACTTGGTCTTTTTAGGCTTGCACACTGCCAACAACTGACTCAGAAGTGCTGTATTCTCCCAGTTTCCTTTCATCTGTCTAGAACACAAACACCAAAGCCAAATGATATTTCATGTTAACTTTAACAACTTCACAAGGGTAAGGGTAATGGGCAATGGTAAGGGAAGAAGCCCCTAGAAAAGGAGGTGCAGTGGAAGTGAGCAATTTGAGGGAGAAGAAAAAAAGGAAGAGAACTTCAGGCAAGTTTAATGAGTAAACCCTCTGAACACCACTAAAGATCTGTCACCTTTGCTTTGCACAGCGGCTTGCGTAGCAAAAGCAGCCAGCCAAATCACTACAGATCTTGCTGAAATCAAAAAATAAAGTCTTTTTCAGGTGGTTTTGCTCTAACATTGCCAGTAACAGAAACACTAGTACAGGGAAGAAGTAGGAGCATACAGGCAGAGACAACAGCAGTAGGACTGCCCTTGTCAGCAGTGTTTAGTCCCATCTTTTCCCTCCTGCAGGCAAGACTGCAATTAGTTTTCCATCTGGTCCTCTGACCCAGATCACCACAGACTCAAATGAGCAATACTACCAGCTCCAGAGGAGGAGGGTAAGAAGGATGGGACTGCAGGGGCCTGCAGTACTAAGAAACAAGCTAGCCGCCAAAACTGTCCTTCTACTGGTTCATGCAGTTTCATATAAAAACTTTTGAGTTTCATCCATGACCTCTGCGGATACCTCTTGTGAAACAGACAGGAAATCCTTCCTCTATCAAGAGTTTACACTCAGTTCACACTCTATGCACAGGTCAATTAAAATTGGAATTCATCTGTCTATATAATTAGAGGCATATAAGCCTGAAACCAGGAGTTATCTTCGTATCCAAAAGAGAAACAGCAAAACATTCACATTAAGTAATACCTCTGCAGATACAACATTAAGATCTCATTTTGTTAACACGTATAAAATAGGAAATATTACCTTAAGAAGTGGTGTTGGTTTTGTTTTGGGGTTTTTTAAATTTATATACTGCTATCATGTTAAATATTAAAGACTAACTGTCCAGGAATTTTAGTTTTAGTCTTGCACAAGTTTTAGAGGCAACAATGCTATCCAAACATCCAAGAATAGGCCAGGCTACAGACGGTAATACAGTACAGATTAAACAAAGGGAAAACACAAAGAGGAAAGACACAAACATCAGGCAAGTCTCCAAGAGGCAAAGGTTAGATAACTTTTATTACAGCAGCAGAAACCTTTATTTGATTTGCATCAAGAGCCCCATTCAATAATCTACACAAGAGATGAATGACTGAAACTCCAAGACCAGTACAAGATGCTGAAAGAACTTGGAAGAACAGTATTCCCATTAGAAGTAACAAGCTATTCACAGAAAAAAACCCCAGCATTCATTAAACAAGAGCATGGTGCCAGATTTAATCCAAGTTTCAGACGAAATATTCAGCTTCAGCACATACTTCATAACCATCACTAAGTTCCGACATAAACCACATGCCCCTATTTGTGTCAGAGTAAACTGATCCTCAAAATGGACTTCTTTTAGCAGATTACTTAATTTTTTTAGCTGCTAGAAGTGCTCTACTTTCACAGATTTTCATCTGTCACGCTGTAATATTAAGAATTCCTGTACTCCAGTGCAGGAGTCTCAAATTTTTTCAGCTAGCTATAGATCAGTTAGGGTTCCTCCGTGCAACCATGAACTCCACCTCCTCCCTTAAAACTCAATGGGAATAGAAAAATCACGAAAAGGGAAAAAAACAGAGGTTTAAAGTTTAATACTCATAAAGGTAATTTGGGCTGTTTCAGCAGCTATGTTTTAAGGAATCATTAAGCCCCTTAGTACTGGTTTTCCAAAGGAACAGTAGCAGTATCAAGTTGCTTTAACTTTGGAGGTACAAAACAATCAATGTAGAAACAAGCCAGTTACTGTGTTTTGTAAGCAACATCTACCTTCTCTCTCTTTACTGCAGACAGATTTATTATCAGCAATAAAAAGTGCCAGTGTTACATAAACTTCTAAACCAAGGAATCATAGCAACCCAAATGCAGATATCTAAAGATTGCCTCTTTTGCTCAGAAACTCCAAACACCACAAGAATACAGATTAGTCCTATTAGTAGCAAAATTCTGATTAAAGAAGGACTTTGAGATGAAATCTCAATGCTTAAATACCCTACAAAAAAATAATTTACTCACATTCAATGTGCACAAGTGAAGTAATGTGCCCTATTCTACCTACTCCCAGGCATATTCCCCAAAGACATCCTGTAATTGAAATGACGTAACACACTGGCACACTCTGATGACATTTCATTAGAAGCATAATGAATAGTAAAACGTATCTTCTATACGAAGGAAAGTTGTCAGTTCCTGAGTCCAACCATTAACTAAAAGCAAACATTTAAGAAACAACAACTACAGTAATTTCAATAATTTCCTATAGTTTTAAGTGAATTACAAAAGCTTTTAATACAAAGAACATGTTAATATGTTGTTAACTACAATGTTTAGAAAAATAGCTGCTAACTACTATATACCCTGCATGAGACAATTAGGCTTATCTTCATCTCTGCCATTTTATTTTTTAACACTATAAAAGTCTTACATGAAGTTCCAATGATTTCAAACTCAGGTCAGCAAATGCATCTCCAAGTTGCCTTTGGGTATGTACCATCTGGAAGAGTTGTGTGGACAGCGTCTGTGCCAGTTTCAAGATATTTTCGTATTTTTTTTTGTTATCTCTCAATATATCTATCTGAGCTTCTAGTTCCAGATCTACTGTTCTTGAGCCACGACCCAATTTTTCAGAGATGATCTGACGTGTACACTGGGGAAAAAAAATTAAATTATAAAGAATCAAGTATACTCAAGACAACACAGCATACACCCATTTCCAGCTTCAAGGGACATAATTACATACAATTCTTTCACAATCACTCCTCCCAATATAAGTTTGCACAACAAACTGAAAAAACAACACACTCTTTAGAAGTTTATCAGGACTCAGCAAGAACATTTGGACAAGTCTCAACTCCTACTAAGATGAATATTCAAGTTAGCAAATCAAGAGCATAACTAATTGTTTCTCAAGTAAAAGAACTCTTATCTCTCTCTAGGTTTGGTGAATCTCATTAAGTTAAAAGAAGCAATTTAGCCCACTGCATTAAAGTCAGTTAATGGGAGTATCACTAGTTCTGCATAAAAATATCTAGTTAGTGATCTTTTGGGCTTTGTCTACCAACCTTTCAATTCCAGATCACCCATGTTATGTTTTCCAAAAAATGTTATTTTAGGAGTTATTTGGGGGGGAGGTAAGGAGGTGGTGTTTTTCAGCATATTTTTTAAAGCTGACTAGGAAACTGGGAACTCTACTGAGAAATCCGTAAAACTATTAAAACACGTTTCTCATTATTTACACATCTATAAAAATGGAGATGATTGTCTCATAAAGACTTACTATTTCTTTTCTCTTACAAGACAAATTTTTAACAAGTTTGCATTAACACAGTGAGCAGGAAACATGCTCTTCTTACAAGGCTGGTGGCACTTTGACCCAGCCAATGGCTGTGACAGCTGAGGCTGCTACCACATTCTACTTCTATCTGTGACACCTTTTCTGACAGAGATTTCAGCCCAACTTGGCAGTGAGCCTCCCAAGATGCACATTTGGGTTTCCCCTGACTGAGACATAGCAGAAGCCATTTGTAAAGCAAATGTGTGGCAAAGCCATACAGTTTCTCTATGGAAAGCAGGAATTATTTACTGTTACAGTAAATTACTTGAAGTTAATCTGTGATCCCACGAGGTGAAGGGATAACCAGGTTACACATACGAAGAATTACTGCTAGAAACAGAATTACAAGGAAACTAAGGTAGTAGTCAAGGCCACAACTACTCTGACGGGACTTAAACTAAGTGCAAAACTGCTATTTCATTAGGTGAAATAATGCCCAAGCCTATCTTGTATCACATTCCACAAATACGTTACATCACTGGATTTCCCAGGGTTTCCAAATTCAAGGACTTTAGTTTAGTCCAGTCTTAAAATGTCCAAAGGAGATACACATTTAACATGCTAGAACTTTTATTGTCTATTAAATTTAGAAAGGAAAACACAGGAAAGACTCAAGAATGATCAAGCAGAACGAGTTGGACATAACTCATAAGCTTTAGATCGGAAGGTACAGGCTATTTGGACTACTTCATTAGATTCAAGCAGTTAATAAGACCACAGCTAATCTGGGAGACATATGTCTATCAAGAATCAGAAATTTTGGAGTGCATAACAAGTCATATCAACACAGAATACAACTTTACTACCAAAGTCTGCAACAGAAATTGCAACATACAGCTTAGCAATGAGTGTGATCAGACCATAAATAGGCATTTCACTAGGAACTATGGAATTGATAGACAAATTTTGGATATTTTCCAAAAAAGCTGAGACACACACCTATGGAAATGCAGGAGAAAAATTTGAATTGTGGAAGGCAAAATTTTTGGAAGCAAGAATAAATTACAAAAGAATGAATTATTTGCAACCAAGGAGTATTTGCTTCAGAAGTTACAACAAAACACCTAAAAAAAAAAATCCAGGAGTGACAAGTGAGTAAAAACTAGTAATTTGAAAGACTTACATTGCATACTTTGTTAAATGAGATGTAACTAAAGTTGAACACTGAGACTGAACAAAAATAATTAAGAATATGCACTTTTCTATTTTTACTCTGGTTCTAAGCGGTCTAGTACACACAAATTGCTGTATATTCCCACTAGCAAACAGAAAATCCCACACAAATTCCATTTTGCTTTGTTCTAAAAGACTATCTATAAAGAAAACTGTCCTGAATAAGACCACATTCCTCAAAAAGAAGTCACGCAAGGCAAAGTTCAAGAAAAACAAGTCTCAGTGAAAAAACCCACCAAAAATACATTTAAGAGAAATATTCTATTTCAAATGGCATATGTTTAAAGATGAACAGAGACATTACTGGACATGTCTCAGAAATAAAAGTCCCACTAGTAGCCTAGTATTAAAGAGACACTTGTAAAATAGGTATATTGGTTTTTTTTCCCCTCAAAGTTTAAGAAGTTGTATGAAAACCAAAGAGATAAGCTTTTTATTAGAATTGCTGAAAGTCAAGAGGAGTCACGACTTTCTTGTGCCTATGTCTTCTTGCTAAACTGAAAATGCCTTTCTTATCCAAAGGGGGAGTCAAAGGAAGGGGAAAGAACAGAAAAAGCTCTTGCCACTAGATATGGAAAGACAGGTAGTTTCTTTTGACGCTAACTCATGATTACTAGGGAGCATAAGACTGGAGAGAGAGAGAAGAGGGATGGCAGTTGCAAAGGCAACAGAACAATCTTATCAAGTTCAAAGTTACAGAGGAAAGTTAAACACAGTCTACAGAAATTCATGATTAGGCTAGAAAGAAGGGCAGCTTTAACTTCCTGTGATTTTCAATTGGAAATGGTTTCTTAAAACAGAAATAAAAGTGGGAGATAACAAAAGCAGTTGTCTCATTCACAAAAACGCATACAAGAAAAAGCTAGGTACTCAAACTATATGAAGGCATACTTCTTCACAGATGGGTATGACTTCTGAACACATCCAATAATTTGGATTTGACAACTCCTGATGCAGACACAGTGACAGAGGAACAACTTGTGTGAGATTCCTGAACAACTTCCAAACAGCAAGTTTCACCACTAACTCCACTTGCAGATTAATGTCCGGTACATTGAAAAGCATGGCTTTCAGCTTAGAGGGATTCAACTGTTGACTTGCCTCCACTAACCATTTACTCCCGCCCTTTTTTTCCTTCATCTTCTAACCTATGATCAGTTAACTATTACAAGATAAGGAGGCGGCCTCTTCCCACGATGTTCGTAATGGGAACCAAAGCAAGCCAGTATGTCCACAAACTGAAATACTGCCCTTAATCAAATATGCTTTTTGTACGTAGCCTATATATAAAGTGATTTCAAGTGTTTGTCATCTCCAGGAAAATTGGAATAATGCCTCCTCAATTCAGAATGAATTCATAAGCTCCCTCTGAACAATCAGGGGACAGAGTGCATCCTCAGCAAGTCCGCTGATGATACCAAACTGGGAGGGGTGGCTGACACCCCAGAGGGCCGTGCTGCCATCCAGCGTGACCTGGACAGGCTGGAGAGCTGGGCAGAGAAGAACGCAATGAGGTTCAACAAGGACAAGTGCAGGCTCCTGCACCTGGGGAGGAAGAATGTCAGGCACCAATATAGGTTAGGGGTGGACCCGCTGGAAAGCAGTTCTGAAGAAAAGGATCTGGGGGTCTTGGTAGACAGTAAATTATCCATGAGCAGGCAATGTGCCCTTGTCGCCAAGAAGGCCAACGGAATTCTGGGCTGCATGGGGAAGAGCGTGGCCAGCAGGTCAAGGGAGGTCATTCTCCCCCTCTCCTCTGCACTGGTGAGGCCACAACTGGAATACTGTGTCCAGTTCTGGGCTCCCCAGTTCAAGAGGGACAGGGAACTACTGGAGAGGGTCCAGCGTAGGGCAACAAAGATGACTGAGGGCTTGGAGCACTCACAGGGTTGGAAGGGACCTCTGGAGATCATCTAGTCCAACCCCCCTGCCAGAGCAGGGTCACCTTAGAGCAGGTGGATGTTCCACCGAGAGGAAAGGCTGAAAGAGCTGGGACTCTTTAGCCTGGAGAAGAGAAGGCTGAGGGGAGACCTTATTAATGGTTACAAGTACCTAAAGGGTGGGTTGAAGGAGGATCGAGCCAGGCTCTTTTCAATGGTTCCCAGTAACAGGACGAGGGGTAACGGGCACAAGCTGGAACACAGGAAGTTCTGATCAAATATAAGAAAAAACTTCTTTACGGTGAGGGTGCCAGAGCACAGGAACAGGCTGCCCAGGGAGGCTGTGGAGTCCCCTTCTCTGGAGACTTTCAAGACCCATCTGGATGCAGTCCTGAGTAACGTGCTCTAGGCAATCCTGCTTGAGCAGGGGAGTTGGACTAGATGATCTCCAGAGGTCCCTTCCAACTCTGAAAATTCCGTGATTCCGTGATCCTCTTCCTCCAAAAAATGCCACACAAGAAGCCAGTATGGGACTCTAGAAAGATCATAACTGACCTATCTCCTTAGCCATATTTGGGAAAAAACTTCAAGACTACAAATTTCGAGAAAACAGATTCATTTAGTTTTCTGAAAGTGCTAGTCTTTGTTTGCTATGCCAAAACTGGTGGGATTCTGGATTTAAGGAAGGGAGATGTTTAAGCCAAGAAAGAAATCTAAAAATCCAGACTTTGCAAAGACTACTGACAATGAAATAACGTTCTAAACAAGGATCCGAGACCACTCTTCCCAGCATTTTTCACTAGTCAACTGGCTATTGTTTCACATAAATAGGTTTGCAATCATTCTGCCATTGAGACATGGAAGTTTTTTAGTTTTGTTTTCCAAATCAAGGCACCAAAAAAAGTGAATGAGGTTAAGTCTTCTCCTATTTAGTCATGGTACAGCAGATTCAATCTCAAGAGTCAATGTTTCTTATACAGAGAATTTTAAAGAACAACTTCAGCTGAATAGCACAGATTCTGATTGGACCATAGCACAGTTCAGGAGTAGCTGACAGACTTCTGCAGTTGCTACAAAATTTAGATTACAAGAGCAGCAGAAATTCTAAAAGCCATTTAATTAGACATTAAAAAGATGCAAACTTCTGATTCTAATACAAAGAACAGCATAAGCATTTACTAGTGGGTAGAATGTCTCCCTGTTTCCCATCCTCACTGGGGAGGAAGTCCTTATTGGACTTAAGAACACTGGAGGGATTCAGATCAGTGTTTTACAAGGGAAGTTTTTTTCCACAGATTCTTCATTTTTTCATGGTTTGAAGTAGATCTCACTAATGCACAACCCACTTGCCCATACCTCTGCCATTTAAGTTGCAGGCATATTAAAAAGCTATTTTTCAAAACTGGTCTTTGTTTAAAACTCCTGATAGTGATGTATTCCCTGGCAATTGTTCCTTACCTTATGGCTTTTTAATGAGAGTCACTTCTAGCAAACTAGTGTGCTTTAAGCAACTTTTCTTTATTCTTCTGTTATTTTAATTTCATCAAATCTCAACTGATCACAAAGAAGCATCACACAAGACTAAAATACATGTGAATTGATGCAACAATTCCAACACTCAGAAAAACAACCAGCCAAGGCAGAACAAAACCATCAGGATAGCAATTAGTAACAAGTATGGAACTTGTAGATGGGCCTGACTTTTTCCCATCAGCTAAAATTTTATTGTATCAGCAATCAACTCAAAGATAGCAAGATTTAATTACAAGCATTGGTACTGAAATCTGTACATTCTGTATGTTGAAGGGGCCATTAGAAATGGAACATTCTTTACCTTGTTAAATCAATAATACCTATGAAAGATTTTACACTTAAAACCAGGGATTTAAAAAGTCTTACAAAGAATGCTATACTAGGAAGAAAACTAGGCCTTCCTGCTTATGCACACTGCAACAACAGGTTACTTTCATACAGCAGTACAATACTTTGAAAGCTTTAGTCTGATCTAGTAGCAAACTCATTTCTAGAGTACGTACATACACACAAAAATATGTCTGCATACCTTGTAAGTGTTTAGGCTCCACTTTCTCACCAACTCCAATTTCTCCATTGCTGGATTCTTTACTTCATCTGCTAACACAACAGGTCCACTCTTCTGCTGAGCTCTGCCCCCTATGTCAGACACAGAGCAAATCTTCAAGGCCTTGTGTGGTTTTTTTTTGTTTTAAGGGATTAATAGCAGGTATGGAAAATTTGCGCAATTGCACATGTAAAAGCAGAGCAAGGTGACAATAAGAACTTAAGACAAATATGCAGATTTTTAAAATCAATTCCAGAAAGCAAGAATTATTTTAAAATTGGCATAAAGCATGCATATATCTTAGTATTTCATGTTAACAGGCTAAATAAAGCTTACCTGCATGGACGGAGTTTTACTAACCAACCTTAAAACAGCTTTTGAGACATGTTTATTACTTAATATATGTTTTAAAATTCCAGTAATTTTATACGCTCTTGGATTTAGCCAATCTAAAAGTCTGTTTACAACCTGCAGACCATTAAATGAAAATTATTGGCATATAAAACCTGTTTTCACAAAGAACAACAAATAAATTTCAAACCATATTTTTTAATCATTTCCAATGAACATCATCCTTTACAGAACATGTGTTCAGCCAATATTTAACTTATTTATTTCCACTTTATTAACTCATTGTATAAGGAATAATTAATTCTACAAACCATCAGTATAAAAACAGCAACAAAGAAAAGATTTAAAGCAATAAATAAAAATATCTGGGCCCAATCACCACGCGTTAACTGCTAATACTTAGCATTTTCAAGCTAATATGGGATATCACATGGATTCTAAGCTTTAGTTTTGCAAAAATATTTCCTAGTGTCCTAAACAGTAAGAATTGCAAAGCACTACCACTTTTTAAGCAGCATTTTTATTGATTCATGTACAATTTTGACTACTCCTGCTTCTAATCCCTACTGCTACTTACAGTCACCGTAGCCTTGCCAGGTTATTTATGCAAATAAGAGTTTGGAAAAAAGTCTATACAGATGCCTCAAGAGACTTCTTTAGCATCAAGCTCTACTATGTTCTTTACGTCTTCAAAATGCTGTGCAAACATTAAGTAATTAATCCTCTCAACACCCTTATGAGGTAACTGAATAGGTTTTCTCCTTTTATATAGAGGAAACAGACAAAGATGTTAAGTAATTTGCCCATAGGCACAAAATGAGTCAAGTGGCAAAGCCTAGTTTGGGTGTTGTGAATTCCTAATGGCCACCTCATATTCTACTCTACTGGAATACATGATCATTTTGGCAAAAACTGCCAAGTTTCAGCTTTACCCTAAATAGAAGATTTTGGTTACTCCCATTTTAGCTATTATTTGTTATTATTAACATTTGGTAATTATTTTTTAAATTTTATAGGACAAAAAGCAGCATACAGAAAGGAAAGCAGAGGTTACTTTGTGAATTGTTAAAAGCCAGAAATGAGAGCCACCAAAAAACCCCAGAAGTTATATTTCCAACTGAAAGCAAATCAAATTATTATAGACATGGAGGAGTTAGTACAGTGTCAGCAGACAAGGGCGTTATCCATTCAGTGCTATGATACCTGTGGGAATAATTAAATCACAACCTTGTCCAGCCAGTCTGCTAGCTGCTGCACTGCTAGGAGATATAACAGATGATTTGGGTGATGCTGAGGAACCTGAAAAGGGGACATATTTAACCATGAAAATCCATCATCTTCTGCTGAGAAGGCAATGTGCACTCTTACACAGATAGGGTTTCTTTCAAAACAAAGAAACATTTGCTTCAACAACACACTAAATAGAAGCATTCACAGAAAAGTTACTGGAATTTCTGATAGAAATGCTTTTTAAGAGGCACAGCTGTTCATGTGAACTACTCCAAGTTTTCAGGATTTAATATTTTGCTCTAGGTCACGATGCCAAACTTTTTTTTGTTTGTGGTGTTTTTTTTTTGTTTGTTTGTTTTTATGAGTAATCAAAATACAACTGACAGCTTCATCAGTAAAGTATATACTATCAACAGAAAATTCCATGAAAGATTGTTATATACAGCTTCCACAGACGAAGCCTCCTTTTTAAGGTCTAGG
This sequence comes from Dromas ardeola, assembly GCA_013398915.1. NCBI lineage: Eukaryota > Metazoa > Chordata > Aves > Charadriiformes > Dromadidae > Dromas > Dromas ardeola. The sequence goes on from VYZM01015663.1 coordinate 125,287, forward strand.
TAGATTTCACTCTGCACTGTCACTGAATGGTACTCACAGCATTAAGGGGTGAAGTAAGCTCTGAAATCTGTGCCAATTTCAGGAATACTCGATTAACATCTGCTCCTAAGTCTGTGTAAACACCCAGCAATAAGCTACCCTGAAGATCATACAAGCCATTAGCTGTTAAGGTGTGTTATCTCCTTTCCAAAAGAAAGATTTTAAAGCACTTGCTTGTTCTCTTTCACAAAAAAAACAACAAACCAAACCCAGCTTTAAATGACCTGCACCATGTGTGTTCTCTAAGCTGTTTTAGGATTATGCTTTTCAGAACTTTGCAACTCTTTCAGATCCCAAATGTGAAGCATCATTCTTGTGAAGTTTTCAGGATTTAAAAACCAAACAAATTAGCTTTTTCTCTGTAGTGATGAGTAATCATCATATGGGGGGCGGGGAGCTTTTATTGCTTTTGCTGAGAGTTTCTGAGATACTTCAGGGCTGACAGTGTGCTGAAGGAAAGAAAACTCAAGCCTAAACTTTAACAGTTTCAACAAAATTTAGGTATCAGTACCACCAAAAATATCAAAGTAACTGAATCAGCTTTTGCCTTTTAAGCGCACTGTCGAGCACTACTAACGTGGGGTACAATTAATCCAATTATTTAGATCCAACTGCACTGAAAAGACGGGATTGAAAGATAGCTCGCTTGCTGTGTCCTTCTGTAGCGGTACATTGCATAAGAGCTGCAACTGGATTCATCCAGGCATAAAAGTTTGACTGCAAGATCCTGCTAAAGGCCTAAAGACTGAATCACTTCAGCAAGCGAGCTAAGACAAGCAGTTTAAAAAAAATCCTTATCATTTGACGGAGTATTAATGCAGCCTTACGCATGCTTCATTTTTCAACATCCCCCAAATCCTAAAAGCCCTTCCCCCTCCAGTATCGTCTACTTTGTATTCAAAAATGAAGGCCTAATAAGGACACTGAAACAGAAAGCAGAATTTTTAGAAATAGAGCTATCATTCTACTTTTGTCCATAGTTCCATAAGAAGCCTTAGTTTCTACCACTTCTCTCTCCATGTCTGATTTGGAGAGAGCATTAGGAAAAATCTGAAGACAATATCCTTGGAGGAAAACTGTGGTATCTGAAGTGTTAAAAATTACATGTCCAAAGCTCATTGTTTGTGTACATAACTTAAAGAACATTTTGGATTTCAAACATATTAGTGTAGCTTAAAACACGTTACACACTTTTTTCCCTTACAGGCTAATGCACTTAACAGCTGCAACAGTTACCCTGCTAACAGAACACAAAGAGGCAAGAATGGTGAGCAGTTAGACATCTGCCCAGTTTTTAGCTAGATATTTTACTAATTTCAAAGACTTAAAGAAACCACAGCATTCACTTTGTAATGTATGTAAAGTACAGCATGTAAATTACTGTTTTCATAAGCACAACATTTTACCAAACAGGAAATGAAACAAAATGTAAATTAAATCTATGACTACAAACAGACTTATTTTCACAGCTGCTCCTTTGAGATCATTTCAAACCTTTCAAATTCAGAAATTGTCAAAGCTACGTAATTCATTAAAATACCGCTTTCACATACTATATTGTGGCACTCTGTTGTTTTTAGACAGATGGGAAACACTGACATTACTGGCTTGTTTATCACTTTGTATTTCTCATTATTTAATACTAGCTTAGATTCCCTAAAACATACATTAATACTTGCATAGTGAATTAAATATTAACTAAAATCCTTCTGCTATAAACAACTACAACTCTATGCTGAGAAAATACGAAAATAGACACTTTTTCATTAGGTAGTACCTGGAAAGTGAGACCCAAAGCATTATCACTCCTAACAACAATACATTAAAGTAATATATGCACAATAACAAGAAACAGAGAGGCAAGTCTCAAGAGCAACAAAGAGGAATTCCGCTCATTAATCTGCTCTGGGTAAGTGAACTATGTAGCAAGAAATAAATAACTCTTCAGTTACGTTTCAAATCAGAACAATTCCTGCAACTTTTAAAGAAAACTTCAGTGCAATGTAAAATTCTTCAGTCTGACACCATTTCAATGTGCTCAAGGACTTCCCTTCCTGTAAATGCAGACCAATTTAACACTAAGTAGTTTCCACTAGTCCCTTGACAGATACTACAAGTATAGCATATATTCTCTATTTTAACAACCCAGCTAGCAAGAGAAGATAAACAGGTTGTCACTAATGCACATCTCATGGGTACATTCACACCAAAATGCTCGAAGCAGACAGAGAATATTGTATTTCTGACTGTATGAAAATATGCCTAAAGATTTTAAATTGAGAAATAAAGACAAAAAAAGCAGTTACCTTTACCTGGAAACGTTCCTGCCTCAACAACTCCCTCTTTGGTGCTGTCAAAGCCATGAGATGTTATTTTGGTTTCAGCAAGTCCAAGTCCAACTGGTAACGAATGTTTCAAGTCCTTCGAAATATTTGAATAAAAATGGAAAGTTAGTGTTTAAAAACAGACAGAAGTGACTCAGAAGTACTACAATGCAGTTTCAGCAGCTCTCAAGACAGGCAATTCTGCCTTTAGCCTGGAATGTCTTCGCTGGTGTTACAGCATTCTACTGCAATGCACAAATAAAACATAAATGAGTGAGAAACACCATAAGTATAGCCCGCGTATTTATCCTAGAATTTTTTTTATTTATATTGATGAACAACTAGAATGCCATCTCCTAGAGCCGTGGTTACCAAAAATGTGGCCCGCAACATCGTATTATGTGGTCTGAAGCTGGTCCAAACAACCACTGAGTATAGAAATGTTTCCAGTCAAAACCTGACAGGGGTACAGAGTGATCTAAGACTAAGCGCAGACAACATTTTACAAGCCAGAAGTGTGGAAGCACCTATCATAATGTTAAAGATTTAAAAACGCTATTTCACTCTAAGAAATAGCTTGAAAGTTCACAGCATTCTTACTTCCTACAAATAGCACATGAAGTCTCTTGAATATTTGACATGGGAGGAACATCCAGAAAGGCATCACATCAACAGCTTCCTTCTGAGCACCTACTCTACATCACAAATGCTCACACCACAAAGTTGACATTTACTTCTGTTTGCTATTGAAACTCATTGATTTAAAATTGCCTGAGATCACCTTATTTAACTTTTGGGAGCTAGATTAAGTACTACAACCAACTTTCAGGCAACTGAAGTCTTCAGAGAAACCCAATGCAGGCCTGCTACTAAACTATGTATTCAAACACCATAATTCATATAGCATCCTACTGCCCATTTTTCCTATCTTACCCACCTCTACAAATAACTCCCAACAGTTTCCTGGACTGTATTTCCAGCCATGTGACTGAAATTTAAGCCTCTGGTGTTATGCAATATATTTAGTGCTTCAAAAAAGTTCACATATTCAAAGTAATTTAAAATTACTAATTCATAAAAGTAAAAAGTGAGTGAAAAGCTACTCTGGAAGTGAAAGCAAAAAGGTAAAAATACACCTACAAAAAATTAAGCATCAAGAAATTGGAAAACTGGCAGCTTCTGTAGTCAAGTACTCTTTTGCATCCCCTCTGCTTCCATACAGACGCAAAAAAGATGAAAAAGTATAGAGAAGCAATAGTGCAATTCGCAGAAAACAACTATACATAGCTTTAAGACGTCAGTGCCTGGACACGTGCAGTAACTATTTATGATATATGCAATGCTTCTAATTACAAAGAAAACAAAACCTTTAAAATCCAATCTATGTTTGACATATTACTGTAGTCGCTCGATCCACAAACCAGAAGCAAGCTAGTACACAAGAATGATACTGCCTAGAGGCTCAGACTGTCAAGAAGTGGCTTTGAATCACATTCCCACCAATTTCATTAGCTGTCTTTAGTTTAAAACAAACTCCTCAGAGGAGGAAGAAAGGAAGACCTACAAACATACGAATTCCAGCAGAACAGAAATCTTGTTGACAATGAAAACCCAGGATGTTATTGCAATCAGAGTAACCAATTCCTATAGCCATACTTTCACCCACATGAACCAGCTATTTAATAGTAAATTATGCTATATTTGCGTATCTGAAGCATTATACCAAAAAAAAGGGAAAAATAAACAGCATGAACAACAAACAGTCACATGCAGAACCTGAGCTCACAAATTAAGCATGTCACAACATTGGATACATACTGTTTTCAGTCTTCACAACTGACTTAGCACTGGTGCTTCCATTTAAGTACTCGTAGTTGGTGGTATGCTGGAAAGCCTTTGCTTCAACTTAGTTTAGCTAACAGACAGAGTCCATTTAACTCAAAATGTAGCAAGTCACTAGGAGCTGAAAAAGCAGAGAGACTTGAAAAAGAGTAACCAGATTGCAGAGAAGAGGCACTGATTTAACAAAAAGGACATGGCATCAATTTTTTTTCCCTGGAGGCACCTTGTCACATCGTATAGTTTTCAGAAATAGCTAAATCTGTAGCCAAAGAAATGTAGACAGCTAACCTGCTTAAGAATGTTTGCAGTAGGAATCTAAGGAATCAACTGTATTTAAGGTTAAAATGCAGAACATCTACTTTGTAAAGACAAAAATATAAACTTAAGCAATTGTACTACTTCTGTACATTCAACTTAATTCCAATTTGAAGCCAAACATAGGTGGAACAAACTACAGAGTTAAATAAATCAGAATATTACAACACATCCTTCTCAAATAAAAACTTGATATTTGGATAATGAAATTTTTTAAGATCTACAACTGTGTATATATACACATTGGGTTTTTTACAAAAATACATACATATGTACATACATGTACACAAACACATATTTGTTTGAAGGGATCTACATTTTTTTCATTGGCAAAAAGGCAAACTTCAGTGTAAAGAACTGCATTCAAACCTGTTTTTAAAAACCTATATTAACCAGTTGAAATATACCCTGCTGAAGAAAGATATCCTTGCATGTAAGTTTAAAAGAAAGATTTACAATTTGCTGATTTATACACGACCAGAATTGTTATCAAGAAGCCAGTGATCATCATTACACTACCTTTTCGTTGTTTATAAACATGCAAGTTACTGTTCAGTGGAGACATGCTTCTGCATGTAAACTTCAATTTTTAACATGTAATTCCTGCAACTGATTGTGCTTGCCATTTCTTTCCCCACAAGTGTAGATAAACAAGAAAGCCACCTGAAAATTTGTAATCATTTTGACAAAGCAATTTATCCCTTCAATAATTTAGAAAGAAGTATACTTTAGAAACAGCCTTAGAGTAAGAAAAGACATGCACAAAACTTCACATTTAAGAGAAAGTATGACTGTACTTAAGGAGATTTTAGAGTGGTAAGGCAGCAACATAGATAGCTTTCTTTTTTGTTCCCACCAGATGTAGGTTTGCTGTTACAACATAGGAAGTGAGGACAGATTCCCCTACTAAAATACGGTGATTATAGTTTGAATACATATTGCTCTTCTAGCTAAGAAGATTTTGATGATCGGAAAATCTGCTTTCAAACTCATAAGTGATTTCCGTCCTTCTTTGTAAGAGGGAAATCAAGTCTTTAGAATTCAACAAAATTTGTTGATACATTTCAAAACCACAAATCTGTTAAGGGATCACCATCACAAAAAAAAAGCTTCATTCGTAATTTTCAATTGCAGGAGGCTGAAAACCATTGCATGTTTATGCAATTATCATCTAGCAGAAGTATTTTAATGTTGTAACTTCGGTGAGACCCAGAGCTAGAGGTATAAAAACCCTATAACTCAGAAGATTCCCACAAAGTCAAAAGGCTGGATTACCTATCCCTTTCTCAGCCATTTAGCATGCTAAAGGTTCAATGAAGCAAAAGCATGACATATAGGTACACGGAACAGCTGCACTAGCTTAATTTAGTCTAGTCAAGACACTGCAAACCTATATTGTATAGAGCATTTAAACTGCTTTAACTCTTTGTCAAAATCCCATTTTAATTAGTTCAAATCACTATATAAAACTAAACATATTTTTGTAAGGTTTATTTACGCAACTAACAGGGATCGTTTATCAGTTTTTCACTTTATTATATGGATCTAGATGAACCAGTATGAATTTTTGACATATAAATCTTGTTGAAACAGTAAAGTCAGCAAAAGCCACTCAGTATGCATGTTCATGAAGGAATGTTGGCGGAATTACAAGACTATTTCCAAAAAGACACTTCCCATCCATGATCTCCATAATAACCTAAGATGAACAGGGGAAAGATACCAGATATTGTTTTTCCACCAGCCGAAGCTAGCCAGCAAACAACACTGTATTATTTTCTTAGTTACGTTAGTGCATTATTAAAGCATGACTAAGCATTACCTTTTGCTTAGTACCAACAGTAAATTTAAAAGGTATAAGTTTACTTGCCTTTACTACCTTGAATAAAGCTATTTTAAAAACCCCACATCACTAGTTAGTTCAAGAAGTCCATTAAAACTGCAGCAACTAAAATGGGAACAATCATTTTTTAATGGTGGATGACATCTAAAATAAAACTACTCAAGTTACCTTTAGGAAGAATTCGCAACGCATCTTATTATAAAGTTCACAGTTTAATCTTTTAAAGATGTCCCATGAAACAAAATGTTGTGTAGACAGACATAACATCTATCCAGTAAGATAACTGGCTCTGAACTTTTAACATCTTACCCTAATTCGTGTGCAAGCAGAGCTCAGCGTTTTCTTCTTCTCTTTGCCCTATTATATCACTCAGCTCCTATTTTCCATGAATTAAGTCACTAGATCCTTCCATCGATATAAATTCAAGCATAAAAATAGATAGGAGGAGAGCTGAAGGCTTTAATCTATGCTGAAGTGACAAAGAAAATGGACTGACACATTGCTTCCATTCTTGAATACATTGCCCTTCACTCAGAAGACCCTTTCTTCTACTACATCCCTTTTGACTTACCTAACGTCATACAACAACTGCCTTTGGAATTAGTTTCTTCTAGTCTCATCATTAACATCCATATCTTTGGTTTTTAAAACTGTAAGAAGCAGACCACTTGGCAACAAAGACCTTTTTGTTTCATCTCCTGAAAATAGTCTTCTAGAACTGACACATAGAAATACATTTTAAATCAGTCTACATTAATTGAAATTTAATTGCCCAAAGTAAAATCTAACCACGCCAGTCAACACAGCAAAACCTAAGAGATGAACTCAGATGTTTCACGTAGGCGTGAGTGACAAGCCTGGCATTTTTTTCAGAAGGCAAAAGACAAAAAAAGAATTGACCTATCTATTTGTGCACTCTGGCAATAAAACTACAGAACAAGGTACTGAACACATGCAGTCAGATTCATCAGGTCCCAGAGCTTATTTCACAATTCTAAAATGACAAATTGAAGACTCACAACAAAGTTAATTTATTTTTTGCAGCCTGAAGTTTATTATTGGTATTATACACATATTAATAACGGGTTTGTCCCCATAAGAGTACAAAAAGAGCCAGGAGAAGAGTCTGTACTGAAAATGAAAGGAAACAATTGGAACAACAATTTCAGAGACTCAGACTGATAAGAACTTCATATAGATTTTGTACAATAGTTTAAACATAACAAATAGCTTACAGCTGCCTGAATACCTTCACAGGCAGTTTTTTTGATAAATTTAATTTATTCCTATGCAGCTTCCAGACTATATGTCATGTTATTAAATTTGGAATAATATACTTCCTCACTCCTTCCCACAGTCCTCAGCTCCCAATCCCCTCACTGGCATTAAAACACCACCATTCTAATCACATCATTATAATAGCATGGGAGGAAAACTGTGTTCTAGAAGTCAGGGATAAGCAAAATAAACCGGTAAAGAATATAAAGCAGCAAGAGTTTTTTTGGTTTTGTTGAGTTTTCTTGTACAAAGTAGTAAGAAAAACATGTTTGATTAGGAAATGCTGAAGTCATGTTATTAAGACAGGCTAACAAACATCCAGACATTGGCAAACAGTTCTAAACACCAAGTTTTTAAAGCTTGAGTTCCAGAGCTTGGAGACCTGAAAAGCACTGGGTCAAGCTTTTTCGTAATGAAAGGACATTAGACATTTCATCCAATGACAAACGAAGCTACAGGCTTTTTTTAGTTAAAAAAAAAGTTTCTATCCATCATACAGGCAGGACAAAACTTGTCAGAATTCCACAGGCATCTCTTATTACGACAAACAAGACAGAATTAGAATGTAGCAGCATATTTCTGAATGAGACTTTACAGTTAGGCAAACATTTAAGTTACTTATAAACAAGCTTTTGATTCTTTTTCTTAAACATAAGGAACTAAGAAGATCCATCAAGTAGTGCTATATCACGTTCCCACAAGACTGTAACTAATATGCTTCCTTCTGAAATTACATTATGGCAATCTATGCCGTCTGATGTTCTGCACAACTAATGGCATTTTTCTTCAAAGAAGGAGCAACCCTACTTGCCATTTTCAGGTAAATACATTTGCACTACATTCTCTTGCAAAATGAAATAGTTCTCATGCTTGAATACATACAAATACTGCATTTCATGGAAAATAAATGTGCATTTTCATGCCTGAGTAGCTTACCGATGAAGTCTGATGGAATTGCTAAATAGAATGTGAGGATAGAGGAAACTTCAGTTTTGTAATTAAAGAACCCTGAAGAAAAGGTTGTACAACTACCTCTTTGCTCAGTCTATCAAAAGCATACAAAGCTGCTTAAGTGTTTGTCGCAAAATAGCTCAACAAATAAAAAAAAATACAGGATATATGATGTTTTATCGTTTACATCTGAATTATAAAACATCTAGATGAACAGCTCCTTAATCATAACAATAAGAAAACAACAAACTAAAATAACCTTGTTCCCCAGCTTCCCAAGAAGGTCTAATTGAAATCTATGCTGTATTGGAGTTTGAGTGCTCTAAACTCTACTGTGGTCACATAGTCTTACCAAGCACTGTAGTAATAGTACAACTTAAAGTGGTAATGGTTTCTTGTCCCTTTCTTAAGTGACCTCCTAAAAATCAGTACTTGGCTTGTCATTTCCATAAGTCGATAGGAAAAAAGACCCCTGAAAACTTGGCACAGAAATTTTGTGGGGCAATGCATATTGCTTTAGGTTAAAACAAAAAATTACCTGGCAAGGATAAAAAGAGAAAGCACAGCATTAAGCATTAGAAATAACAAACACACAGCAAGATGAATAGAAGCTAAATATTAGAATTTGAGACTAACAGATTAGTAAACAGACCTAGATGTTAATTCCAAGAAGTTTGTTTTCTTTGTTTTGTTTATAAGAAGCCCCCATTATCACATATTCTGAGTTTAGGTCACACATGCAGGTGTTAACTTGTACAAGACAGTTCAAAAAATTTTTTGAAGTGCACTTCATCTTCACTGATCTCAGAATAAGCATAGTGAAAATAACTACAGCAGCAAACACAACTATGCTTGCATAGTATGAGTTTTCTGCAACTCACCAAGTATTTGACCCATTTTTGTGTAAATGGAAGTTACAAGTCTAGTTAACTCCAAGGCAGCAAAATAATTAGCATGCCAGCAAAAACCTGCTTCAAATACGTATGTGGCCACAGACAAAACCAACTTTAACGTTTCAACTTTTCATAGAAAATGGTGACTATATTTTGACCGAACAAGGGCTCTGACAGTCAACAGGAGTGCAAGTTCAATTTACTGTAACTAATAAATAGGTATTGGATGCACTACACTGGAGAAGCCATTATTATGTAAGGAAAAGATAACTCAGACAGCAGTCAAGTCACAGCAGCATCAAGATCAGACTTAAAAATAGTAAATCTGTTTCTCTACTTCCAGGCAAACCCAAATTCATTACTACCTCAAGGTGTATTTTTGTTGCCTCCTCCTCCTTCCCTCCCTCCCCCAAACATAGGTACATCTTTATCAAAATTTAGTTTTAACTTTATTTCATTAAGCATCATCGTAATTTTTACATTATGTTACTTGGTACATCTTAGTTGAACAACAAATCTTAAGAAACATAAGTCTTCCCTCACTGCAGTGCTATTCATAAAAAAATCATGGCCCATTCAGCAGAATTAGAAAAAATACACAGTAATAAGTGCAGCATTTTTTTAATACGAGCTCATATATGGATGCGTTTACATCTCATGAAGTTTTATACTTTTCTCACAGCCATGCTCACTACACAGCTACCCTGCAATCATAGTCAAATGGTCTCAGGTGTTCTTTTCAGGATGCATTTTATTTTTTAATATTTTTTAAAGTACATATTTTTGCATATTTAAAGAACATTTTTAGTTATCATAATTAATAAATACATGTTTAAAAATACACTTTTAATATATATTTAAATGCTTGCTTTCCTGTTTTAGGATTAAAATGGTTGGATTAAAAATCAGTATCCTCAAGGCTTAGAGTCAAAAATTTATACACTTGATTGTGTGTTTCAGAGCACCCAATACTTTACACCATTTAACATTCAGGAAAAATTGCCACTACTAATATAACTCTCATATAAAAAGTTATTGCAATGTGCAGTATCTGTTTCAACTTTAACAATAATTTATCATCTTTGAAGGAGTTTTTCCATTAAAGCTAAAACCAGAAGAAAAACTTAGGCAGATGTTTATTTTACCAATATTCAGGACGGATATTTAATTTGCTTTTAAACTTATGAAGGTTCCCCCCTCTAATCAACTTTTTGGTAGGACAGAACAAAACGTTGAAGTTCTACTCAGTATTTCCTTTAGAAATAATCCTGGACTGCAAGTCAGCATGGGACTGTTAAAGCTTAGAAATTTCCTTAAATCTAAGTCTCAACAACACCAAATAGATGTGGATAATTAACTAGCATTCATATTTCCAACTGAAAAGCAAAATAAAAAGTAAAGAAAACCAAGCCCAAATTCCATCAACTATACCATAGCACCCTCTGCTGGACAGCCAAACACAAGAACAGTAAAATATATCAAGGTTAAGGGAAAGAACTCAAAATCGCATACAGATGATTATGGAAGTACAATTTTTTTAACAACATACAACAAATAAGATGGATTCTGATAAAGCTCACCTATGTAGCATACAGCAATACAGTAGAATTTTTCAGTTTCAACACAAGAAAAGCTACTTCTCTCCTGTTTACAATTTCAAATAAGAATGTAACTATCTTTAGTTTTAGTTATCTTTATCTTTTAGTTTAAGTTGCCTTCAAACTTAATACTTGTCTCAAACTTAGCTTGCCTCAAACAATTTAATACTTCTTCAGAAAAAATTTAGGATTTGGTAGCCTGAAGTCACAGGACCTGTTAAGTCTCATTTTAAAATGCTTGTTGTCCTGTTTTATGAATAAACTTGTTGGATTAAAAATCAGTATCCTCAAGGATCAAAGACAAGAATATCACAGCATATACACTTGATTGTGCATTACAGAGCACCCAATTCCTTACACTATTTCATATTCAGAAATATTTGCCACTACTAGCATGCCTTTTATACAAATAAAGATTATTGTAATGTGAAATCACATTATGTTATGTCAACTTTAACAATATTTATGAGTTTTCCCATTAAGGCTCTAGAAAGCTATGTCAAGTGAAGTCTGCTATGCATTGCATTGTAACTTTAGCATTTCTGAAAATGGTGCCTTGTTAGACAGCAAAGGAAATTCTTACCCTGTTAAAGCTGTGCTCATGAGAATCCTCTAGCTGTCCATTGCTAGTCACAGGAATTTCTGCTGCTGAATTTTTGGGAGACTCTTGAGCCATTGCACCTTCCTATAGTATAAGAAGAAACAGGTTACCATTTATCTTAAATTTCCAATGAGTAATCTATATGAAAATATTTGATGTATAGGTTTCATAACAGCTGATTTTATTTCTAACTCCTATTGGTAATATTCTGATATACCAGGTCTATATACATTCATTTCATCACATACCCAAATCACATTAATAGCACAGCTCAGACAGAAGTAATTTAAAGTTTCAGGATCTAAGAGAAAAGAAACACTAAAGTGTAGCCCATTGACATGGGGGGGGAGTGTCAGACACAAATGAGACATGTGGGGCCAGACAAGTACTTTCTATGCGCACTTGACCGTCAGAGTAGTTTATGTATCTCAAAAAATAAAAAAGATGAGCTTGGCTAAAAAAAAAAAATTGTATTAGCTAATGATAAGCAAGAAATATCAGAGAAGTGCAATGAGATTATCACATGTTACAAAAAGAAAAGTAATGATTCCAAACTTTCAAATAGTTTAACTTGCTTCTTATTTTATCATAATATAGTGCCACCTTCTGACTAAACTGTTGGTATGCAACTCTCATTCAGTCAACAGCAGTAAATCTCAAGTGAAATGCAGAAACAAGAACTTAAAAGCACCAATGCAATTCAAGAAACAGAGTTTCAAAATGCAGCTGCATTATGCACAGTAACAGCAGCTGTAAAACCACCGCTTTCAAGAATGACCTAAGGTATAACTTATAAGTGACATTTCCAGAAGAAATGCACACCGTTCACCAGCACCTGAGGAGGGAATGGGACCATAACACTCTCCAAAACTAAGAGAAACCGAAAATTCTGGCCCTCTCAAAAAGCTAGCCCTGACTCTGCAAGACAGCTTCATTACTCAAAGTGTAAACAGTAGAAGAATCAACACACAACCAAAGCAGTGTTTTTTCAATTACTTACACAAAAGTTGCCTGAAGTCTTCAAACCAGCCCATGCACCTATGCAAGACTGGTAAGAAATGGTACACCATCAACATGTACCTGAGAATAGGTGCTTAAAGGTCCCTTAAAGCTCCAAATCATCAAACTGAACTAGCTCTTTTCAGTCAGCGGGTCAGGAAGAAGCCCAGTCTGAGCTCAGACTGAAGTACCAGCAGGATATCCATATAACACAAAGATTTTTACTGGTACTTACTCAGGATCACCTGCATCATTCTTAACTGGCAACATCTTCTGTCATACCCCATTGCTAATATTTCCCCCCACTTTCAGCTATCACCACTTCATTTACATTAGTAAGCTTGATTTCCTTAGTAAGCTTTGAGGCCTCCCAGGCTTTTTTCTAATTAGTCACTGTCTGTGGGCTCCAATAATCATGCTTCACTAACTCCAGGTAGCTTTCAAAGCTATGTTACCATAACTTCTTCCCAAGACTGTAAATTACTGAGACTTCACCTCTGTTGGTCTTTTGAAGCAGAGATCAGTACTCAAACTTTATTTGGTATCTACAAAGTCTGATTTACATTTCTGAAAGTGTCCTAAGCTTCTTCAATCAGCAGCATAAAATACCATCATCACAAAAAAAAAAAAGAGAGCAAGGAGACTGAAGTCCATCAAGTTCTGAGTAAATGCTGTCTTTTACCCATACAGAGAAGAGAAAGAAAAAGATGAAGGGCAAGCCACTCTAACAACCATACATATGAACTACAATCCATGGATGCACACCCATAAAATATTATCTGAGGTGAGACATTTTCCCCTTTTGAGGATCAAAACTTTCTCTACAACTAACTTAGCAAAAGTTAATTGAAAGCTACTCTTTCAAAAATAGTGCCTTATGAAACACTTCCCTAAAATGAGAAGTGAAACACTTAGGCACAGCATTTGAAAAAAATCTAAATACCCAGAAAACAGATTTCAGATCATTTAAGAAAATGTCAGTGTGCTATAAATTCAAAAAAAGAGATGACTTTATAACACACTAACTTACCCTATCAGTCCCTCTCATTTAGGATCCAGTAAGTGCCTTCTTTCAGCACTGGGAAGGAATAGCTCGCATGCCATATATTCACATTGGCCTAGCATACCAAATTCTCCACATAGTCCAGTTTTCACCCACAACTAGAACACACAACAGCTGGTTTTGGGATCATTCTTCATACAAGAGAAAAAAATCAAGACTCATAGCTTTTAAGTGAATATGGAAAATACTGAAGCACACCAAAAGGTCTATATTTTATGACTACTTTTAAAACAGTAATTTGTTTCATTTCATATAATATAGAGTACCTCGAGTTGAAAGGGATCCATAAGGATCATTGAGTCCAACTCCCTGCTCCTCGCAGGGAGTTGTTATACACCACCATTAGATCAAACGTTCTAGTTACCTGCCACATTAGATTTTAATTTAAGAAATCTGTCCAATAGCTCAAGCCTAAGCTTGCTCTAAATCTCATATCTGCTTAAACTCCAAGACTGCTAGGAACTATACTTCTACTTGATGTGGTAAAGTGAGCTATTTTTCAAAATATTTGGCTTGTCACAGCAACCTGCGCAATACTGAAACATTAGCATCAGCTAATGTAGCTATTTTTGTTGTTCTTTCTGTAAATTGTCAGAAAAAACAGTATCAAGGGGAAGTTCTGTACTATCAGGGGACACACTTCGTTTGGCAGGAATCACAAACAAAATTGCATCTCCAAATTTAATTAAAGGCAAAACAAAAGCTTGGCTTGGGTGCTTTTAATCAAGAATCTCAAATAATTTTGCTAATATTGTACATTGATATATGTTTATGCATTTATTCAGAGGTACACATGCTCACACATGTGCATACATGTCTCTAATACATACATTAGAAAAGGAAAAAAACACCAGCTTCTCTGGACAACTTATGAAATCTAAAAAGGCCTAGAAGCAATTCACAGACTTTTTCAGGTGTTTCTACTTGAGGCAAACCTACATATCAACTTCAGAGAAGGCAAAAAAATTACTTGCTAACTTCAGTTTCATGTTATGTCTGAACTAAAACACCATCTTCCCCTCTGCTCTGGTGAGACTCCACCTGAAATACTGCATCCAGCTCTGGAGTCCTCAGCACAAAGAGGACATGGACCTGTTGGAACGGGTCCAGAGGAGGGCCATGAAGATGATCCGAGAGCTGGAGCACCTATGCTATGAGGACAGGCCAAGAGAGTTGTGGTTGCTCAGCCTGGAGAAGAGAAGGCTCCAGGGAGACCTTATAGCCCCTTCTGGTACCTAAAGGGGGCTTACAGGAAAGGTGGGGAGGGACTCTTTATCAGGGAGTGTAGTGATAGGACGAGGGGTAATGGCTTCGAACTGAAAGAGGGTAGATTTAGATTGGATATGAGGAAGAAATTCTTCACTATGAGGGTGGTGAGACACTGGAACAGATTGCCCAGAGAAGTTGTGGATGCCCCATCCCTGGAAGTGCTCAAGGCCAGGTTGGATGGGACTTTGAATAATCTGGTCTAGTGGAAGGTGTCCCTGCCTGTGGCAGGGGGGTTGGAACTAGATGATCTTTAAGCTCCCTTCTAACCTGAACCACTCTATGATTCTATATTGCCCTTTTCCAGTCCCTACTATGAGCCACACAAGTGTCCCATCTCCCAACCACAACACTTGCTGGTCACTCACCTGACTGTACAGCAAACAGACTAAACTTACTAGCCTGGCAACAGACCTTTTCACCAGGTTAATTTTCTGCAGTTTCAGTGAGTTGAATCAGTTTGCAATGAGGTCAGACAAGCACTAAAGACACAAAGTGAGCAGCTGAAAAAGGGAAGTGGGATAAGCTGCTAGTTTGGCTCAGCCACAACAAAAAAATCACCACCTGCATTTCAGCCAACAGTTTAAGCTAGCACTGCTGCCAAGAACAAGCCCTTGTATCCCCTTGCCCCCTTTTCCCCAACCCCCTCTTTACCTCTAACTCTTCCCCCATTCCCCCACCCCTTGCCTGGTCCAGAACAATGTATTTGTACAGCAAACTAGACTGCGGAAACACTGCATATTCAAAGAAGGTGACCTATGCCCAAAAAGGGGATGGGTAATTTTTCCACTCAAATTGGTTCTCCAAAACATGATTTAAAGTAAGTATATAAAGAAACTGCATCCTCAGAAAAAGATTTATCACATGTAGGAAGAGTCTAAAGTAAATACAAAGAAGTTCCTAAATTTGCATTAATGTATTAGGCATGAATGAAATAAGCACTATGGAAAATCATGAAGTTTGAGCTAGATATTTTACTTAGAAAAAGATATTAATCCTTTAGTAACTTTCTTCTTAGCACACCTGTTTGCAAATATCAGATTTGGAGATATACTAAATATCTATGGAATCACTATTCTGTTTTTATAAAAAGTTTTAAGACAATTCACTGGTACTGAAACTCTGATCATGATAAATTCAGCATCACCTTTTTTCATTCTCAGTCTAGAGCAGCCAGGGAAACATTTACTCTTTACCTTGCTGAAACAGCCTCCCAAGCACATCTGATCGGCTAAATATTATCGAGACCCTTAGGAATTTTTTTATTATTTTAAAAAGTCACAGACTTCTCCACAATGAAGGTACAAGAAAAGCTCCCAAGAAAAGAGATTCACCGCTCCGGCAGCAGATAGAATGCCTTGTTACAGCAAGGTTACACAAAGACTCCTGCCTTTTAAGTACCAACCCTTTCTTCCTGCTGCACCTACACATTTCAGACTCTACCCCGCCTAAATCTATTCAGCCTGCAAAACAAATACTGCTCCTCAGTAAAAGACTATTGGTTGAAGTAATCCTTTGATATGAATTAATTGGATTGCTCTTAATAGTGTCTCAAAACCTAACCCACCCATTCAAGATAGTGTGCATGAGCTTATATTCCCATACTAACTTCACTGTGCTACGTATACCAGAATTATTGGCAGTCTGAAACTGTTGCTGGGATTGGTTGATTTTACACTAATAAAACTATCACCCAATCACCTCAGAGTCAGACCGGACCTCTTCTGCAGCTGGGTGAGATTCATCAAGTGTTGTGGATTCATTGCTGTGTTCTGACATACCTGAAAATAAAATAGGTTTGGCATGCATCAATTGACATGACAGGAGCTGGGTGTTGCACCTTACAGAAACTGAAGCAGGCTTTCAGAAAACATTTATTTTACAAGATCTGCTAAAGCAAAGAAAAAACTCCCTCTTTTGATGACTATCAGCGCCTTAGCTCTCCAAAATCTAACAAAGACTAGGAATATAGTCTAGCATAAGATCCCATAGCCGAAGCAGCCTTCCCTGCACAGACAGCTAAGCTTGCAACATAAAAACCAGGAAGTCAAACAAGGTTCTTCAGCTGATATTTACTGTCACCTGCAACAATACACTGACTGTATCCTAGCATTGCAAAGACAACAATTTTGTTAAGACATGAAATTTATGCAAATGTTGCAAATTTATATTGATGCTAAGCCACTAGAATTTAGGAAGCTATTCCGTCTGTTATGCTTAACTAGAAACAGAATCCCTTTCATTTTATTATCAAAAAAATCTCACCTACAGAAGCAAAGAAAGTTGGTAACACTGAGGATGTGTGCAAGAAGTCAACTCTGTGAATAGAGTGATTATTAAAGATAAATTACATACCTAATATAGCTTAAATAAGTATCTAAATCTAATTTCAAATAGCTGGTAACTACAGGTGACACTGCAATTCACTCAGCTGTTTGAGAGGAGGAGACAACCAATCATTAAGAATTAAACAAAGTCTGTCTGTATTGAGTATAATCCCACATGACTTTAGTTCATTAAATCTTGCACCATCTTATACATGTTCAGCCACATACCAGATTAAGAAAAATTCCAGAGATCATTATTTATATTGTATTTTCCAAGCTATAAAACATTTTAATTAAAGCAAATAATTAATAAGGTAAGCAACTCACATGACAAGGGAAGTAAGGACACAAAGGCTGAGAAACTGAACCATCTAGATCATATTACACTGGATAACCTATTACCTTCCTTTGGAAAACCAGACACGTAGAATAAGAGATTTTGTCCAGAAAAACAATTCAGTCAGTGCTATCACTGAATGAAGTTGGATTTTTCTCCAACCAAGACAAAATTCCTTTCAAAGTAATTATGTATAACTTTTTAATACATCTTTCTTAATTTTCTACAATTCTTTCGAATAGGAAAGACTGTACAGCAGAGGTGCTGCTTTCCCACACAGTCCTGTCCAAACTCTGCTTGTGGTTGAAAACAACCTCCATTCTTAACAGTTTATTTCTAAGTAGATAAAAAATTCCCATTATGGACTAGAAGAGTAAGTATGATTTCTTTGCTCTTCTGGTTAAACAAGAAGCTAAATTCATCTTGTAGTGCACACTTGGTTAAGGCAATCTGTACCTCCGTTTTACCACATTGCTGATCCTGGAGTTATGTTTGTACCTCACATACAAACTTACATACCATGGTAACACTGTTTAAAACTATTAAATGCTATAAGCAGCAAAAATATTTTCTTGACAGCCTTAAGAACTCAACCTAATCTAGAGGCATGAACCATCTCACAAACCTACGTAAAAGACACTGCATAAAGACAAATAATTCAAGTTTTAAAATCCAAATTAATTCACCATTTGCATTACAACTTTCCCTTCCCCAATTTTTTGTATAGTATTCTTTTCCTGCAAGCAGTATCAACATAGCTCTGCAGGATCACACTGACCAACTTTAAAACACAGTAAGGGGTAAACTGTAGATTAAAGGTGGCTTTTGTGAAAAGTTTAACCGTACAGTCTGGTTTAACTACAGAATTGCCCAATGACTGCTTTTATAACAAAAAAATAGGGATGTAAACATCAATGCTGAATGTATGGATGAAAGCTTTCTACATGTTCATGAACATTCAGAATTTAAGACATTCACATGAAATTGTGGCAAACATGGCATCTACATATATATATCACTTATATTTAAGGTTCCATTACAGAAATGCATATAAACTTTTGTATCTCAGTAATTCGTAATTTTCTCTTGCAGGTGTCAGAGAAAAAGCCATTCTTTATCAGAGCTTGCTAACGTTTAGTACCATATGAATTCTGCATTATCAATTATGTTTTCACTAAAGCAGCCACAACTTTAGAACTTGCTAGGTGACTTGTTCAGTCTACCAGGACATTAATTACCATCAGCTGCAATTACAACTCAGATGTTCTACTTGGAAATAACATGCCTGATCCCTATTCTGACATGAATTTAAGCCCAAAACCCTGACCTCATGACTCCTGCCCCTTTGGATCTTCATTATTCCCCCCCCCCCCCGCCGGCCCCCTAGACCAGTTATGCAAATCTACACAAATAATGTACTAGAGTAGAACAGAGCAGACAGAATAGACCAAGAATCCTCCCTCCCATGGCAAGGCCACTTTAAATGCATCTCAGATTACAAACTCAGTCATTTTAAATTATGCTCACCCATAAATAAAACAGCACAAATTTTAAGTCCTGAGGATTTATATACCATTTCTTCAACTAGCAAAATAAAAAGCAAAGCAAAAACTTAGAAAGAAAATACAAAGCTTCCTCTAGGATGAAGACTTCCGAGACATTTAAACAATTATAATTAGTGGTTATAAGAGCACACTTATGGACTTTTCATTTAAAAGGCAAGTTTATATTCGCTTATTCATGCAAATATGAATTAAATATCATCAACAATAAATTTGTTTTGAATAAGGGGCTTGTTCTTAATGTAGTTACATTACTTCAGCAAATGATTTACGGCATCAGAAACAAGAACCACAGGATTCTTAACAATTACACCTCTTTTTCTAAGGAGGATGCACTGGGTCCTGCACTTCAGTTTTGCTCTTAAATTAATCGTCAATAAGGTAAAAGCAAGGTATCTTCTGTCCAGATAAAGTTTATTACACACTTTCATTGTTGTCTTATTACTCCACTGCATAAATAAGTGGAGTAACACTTTTTGTTACACTGCAGAAAGTGCAAGTGCTGGTGGAAAATAATGATTTACACATATTTTCTTAATTTCAATTTCTAACTAAGACTATCACTAATCTTGTCAAGAGCAAGATCAATCCCTTTTAAAAAAATCATTTAAAGAACTGTATAAAACATTTCCTGCTGCAATCACACCATAGTTTCCTCTTCATGCTCTCAAATTCCCTGGCTGCTCCACTTGCAAGATTTAATTATGCTTGAAAGTTACAAGACACAATGGAGATAAGGGCCGGAGAACAGGGATTCCACTACCACACTCCCTACTCTCAGTCAGCCTGCCCCTAAGCGCTTCAACACTCTGCTCATCTCCAGATTAGCTGAGGCATGGGCTCCTATTATGGTTTCAACTTCTACCAAAATAGAAAGAAGCAGCTGATCAAGATATTGCCTCAGCTTCCAATTTTTTCCAATCTAATGTTTTTCTGTATTACATATTCCTTACAATTTTAACTATGCGTGTATACATACATACATATATACGCAAACTTCCATATCATTCACACAGCCACTTGGTTTTGGAGTTGCACTGGTCAAATGACATCCTTCTTGAGCTCTGCAAAAGAACCCTTCTGTTATCTTCTCTAGATTATCAACACTTAGCTAACAAAGCCACTGACTGCAAGTGCTAACTTCTTGTAACCAGTTCCACCAAGCATAAAAAGCACACGTTAGAGGCTGAAATTACATGCAGTTCAGGGGATGCAATACTAAAGGCTATGAGGGGTTTCAGTTAAAAATGATAGATCAAAGACGTACTAGAAGAATTGCATGTACTAGAAGAATTGCATACAGTTTGCCAACAATACCAGACACAACACCTGCTTGTCACACAACACCAGTGTTTCCATGTTTTAAGAATAGTAAGCCAGCTGCAAAAGACAAATTGGAACACTTAAAAGACTAATTGTCAGGGCGTGGAGTAAGTCCCAGGGGCATGAAATTTATGCAGCACCTAGAGTTTTCTTCCTCCACCAACAATCAGGTTCCCTTTCTCTCTCGTGAAACCCACCTCCTACCAAGCTCAGGCTGTGCCAGACCTCACCGGGTACCCACCACCCCCCGGAACCGGCCCCCTGCAGACAGGCAAGGAGACGGGCAGACCCCAACCAGCACCGCACTCCCGACCCCTACCGCAAGGGCACCCAGGGCGACGCGCAAGACGAAGCGGCCACCGGCAGCCCCCAGATGGACCCCGTTAGGAGGCCCACGCTGCCCACGGGCACAGCCGCCCGCTGCTCGCACCCAGAGGCTGCCGGGGAGGCCGGGTAAGCGGAGNCCGCACGTAGGACGGGAGGGAAGGGAAGGGGAGGGGAGGTGCGGCCCTCACAGCCCTGCTGCCGGGCTGGGCCGGGCCGGGCCGGGCCCGACCCGAACCTGGGGCCTAACGGCCCCGTCCCTCACCTGCTGCCGCCCCGGAGGCGTCGTGCTGAGGGGGAAGGGAGGACGGGGCGGAGGGAGGGAGGGGAGGGGGAAGGAGGAAGTCAGGCGGGGCGGCGCCGGTGCTCCCTCTCCTGCTTTATTTTCTT
>VYZM01015663.1:146665-167090 GCA_013398915.1 Dromas ardeola
GGCGCGCCTCTCTATGGTCGCTGCCCCGGCCGAGCCGTAGCCATGGCAACCAGAGACGGGGCCTGGTCAGGCCTGAGGCGCGGTGCTAGGCCTGCTGCGAGGGGCTGGGCAGCCTGATCCCGAATACAGCCGGCCAGCGCCGCAAAGCTTAATTCTGCGAATGCTCCCCAGACGAGGGCATTCGCAGAATTAAGCTTTGCGGCGCTGGCCGGTGTGTGTGCCAGCTATAACCGGGATCGTCTCCTCCTGCCTCTGCCAAGTGCCATGCCCGTGAGATCAGAGCCCTGTCTTGAAAACCGGCCTCGTTGAAGGCGCCCACAGCAAAAAAGCGTCAGAGCAAGAACGTGCCTGCCTGGGTACCGATGCTCAATACCATGGCAGAGGCTTCGGGGAGTCCCCTGCCCCAGCCCGTAGTAAGGAGGAAGAAAAGCATATCTATTGAGGAAAAAATCGACATCATAAGTGCTGTGGAGAGCGGCAAGAAAAAGGCAGACATCGCAGCCAAGTATGGCATAAAGAAGAATTCCTTGTCTTCGATTATGAAGAATAAAGAAAAAGTTTTGGAAGCCTTTGAATCTTTACGATTTGATCCTAAAAGAAAACGGCTAAGGACTGCTTTTTATACCGACCTGGAGGAGGCATTGGTGAAGTGGTACAGAATGGCTCAGTGCTTGAATGTGCCGGTAAACGGTCCTGTGTTGCGCCTCAAGGCTAATGATTTTGCCCAGAAGCTTGGACATAGTGATTTTAAATGCAGTAATGGCTGGCTCGATCGCTTCAAGTCAAGGTATGGCTTAGTTTTCAGAGCTCAGCCTGTAGAAGCAGCAGCTACTACAACAGTGGATGCTCCAACTCCTTGGTACCAAAATGTTCTTCCTTATTATTTAAATGATTATCAGCTGAAAAACACGTTTTTTATACAGGAGACCGGATTATTGTATCAGATGTTACCACATAGCACATTTGCATTTAAAGGGGAAACTTGTTCTGTAGGTAAACTAAGCAAAGAGAGAATAACTGTAGCGGTGGGTGCAAATATGGATGGCTCTGAGAAACTTCCTTTGCTTGTTATAGGAAAAAACAAAAGTCCACGCTCTTTCAAAGATGTGAAGTCGCTGCCTGTGGATTATGAAGCAAATGATATGGCGTGGATGACTTCAGAATTGTTTGAACTGTGGATGCATAAACTTGATGATAGATTTCAAGCACAGGAGCGACGAGTTGTTATTCTTGCTGATTCGCTCCCAGCACACACAGAAGTAAAGAACCTGAAGTCTGTCAAAGTAGTGTTCTCTCCTCCGAACTCTTCTTCATGTATAGCTATGAAACAAGGGATTATCAGAAGTCTGAAGGTTAAATACAGGCACTGTCTTATCAAGAGATTCATTGACTGTGTAGAAGATAATAAAGAGTTTATGCTGACACTTCTTGATGCAATTGAGATGTTGCACCTGTGCTGGAGGAAAGTAACACCAGAGAGTTTTGTAAAAAGTTATAATGAAGTGGGATTCAAAGTAGAAACCAAGGCAAATGGTAGTGATGCAGAAGTTGAAAGTGATTTTGATTTGATTGCACACGCACAGGCAGCTGGAGTGGAGTTTCCAAAAGGTTTATCTTTGGAGGAATATGCAGCTCTAGATGATGGCTTGGTAACTTGTGAAATGCCCACAAATAATGAAAGGATGTGTGCCAAAGAAAGCACATCAGATAAAGCTGGAACATTTGTTGCTGATGAAGATGAGGATGAAGGTGATCGATTTCAGGGAGCTGAACAACTTTTACCATCAAAAAATGAGGCTTTGAGTGCTTTAGATACCCTTCGGAAGTTTCTCAGAAGTCAAGACACGAATGATTCTCTTCACGATTCCCTAGCTGACCTGGAGCATTTTATTCAACATGTAACTGAAAAAAAGGAACTACATAAGTAAACAAAAATAGGCAGTTTAATAACAAGTGTTGCTGCAATCTTCTTTAGTGTGTCTTGCTCAGGTGCCTAGATGTATATAACAAAAGGAAATTATGAAAAAGGGCTGTGAACTGAAGTTTTCCACAAAACGAAGAGGAAAGAACACAAAATTTGGGGTGGAGAGAGGAAATAAGTCGAACCTTTGAAATTATAACTGTAGTAAGTACAGTGGAGGCAAAAGCAATTCTTTGAGCAGTTTGTTAATTCAGGATGAACTGGTGCCCATTTGGAATTCTGTCTTCAGGAAGAGATTAGCTCAAGATTTAGATTAGGTATTAGGAAGAAATTCCTTACAGTGAGGGTGGTGAGACACTGGAACAGGTTGCCCCGAGAAGCTGTGGATGCCCCATCCCTGGAAGTGTTCAAGGCCAGGCTGGATGGAGCTTTGAGCAGCCTGGTCTAGTGGGAGGTGTCCCTGCCCATGGCAGGAGGGTTGCAACTAGATGATCTTTAAGGTCCCTTCCAACTCTAACCATTCTATGATTCTATGATAATTTCACCAGTGTCTTTGTTGTTGTTGACAGTGGAACAGTAAATATTTATCAGCTTGGTGCTTTTGATACTTAAGAAAAAACTGAATAACACAGAAAATACATGCTTAAGTTCTGAGAACTAAAGGTTTTTTAAAATAAATTTTTTTGGTCCTTGTTCAAGAATTCTGGCCATTGTTTATTCTTGCAGCAGATGATGAACAGCAGAAAGTTAGTAGCTTTGGACCTGGTTTTTATTCTTAAAGCTGCTCGTGTGTGGATACACACGAGTGGCATAATCATTTATCCGAAAGTCAAAGACAAACAAACCTTTACTTGGTCTTTGAAGAGGTCAAAAAGGAAGGTCATTCCTTTCCTTTCAGCCTTTTTGGTGTTTGGATTTGATGTAGGTCCCTCCGTGCAACTCCATGTGTTTCTACAGTAAATATAGAAAAAAAAATCAGCGTATGCAGTCTGCACTCAAAACTTTACTGAACTCTTGTTTTATTTACTGTACTTGAAGTCTTTGCTATAGGAGTCAGTGTGTCCATGCAGATCACTATTATAGGTGCCATTAAGAGGGGTTTGCATGAATGTTTGCGTGAATGCAGCATGAAGGTGAGTAAATGACAGTACATTTACACATCTTTAAGTATGGGGATGGGGTTCAAGCAATGTAATCATACCAGAGCAAAAAATCTCAATTTGTTGGAGACATACTGTTTGTGACTTTCCTCAAAACCTGTGTTAAATATTCTCCGTATCTACCAATTCTAATTTTTTCAAAAGTTAGAGATAGTAATTTTTCTATTTTAGCGGAAGTATAAAATATTTTATGGAAGCCCTTTAGGAAACCTGTGTAATAAAGAATCTATTATGGTGCCTATAATTAAACCATGAGAAACAATCTCTTGCTTACTTGAATATTTAGTTTTCAATAAATAGTTTGGCTAAAGCTTTGTTTACTGTTCTTTCTGGGGGAGCACAGTTTATCCTTTGCTAAAAGCATTTCAGAAAATGTATCCAATTGTTGGAACGGTGCAAATTGGGGGGGGAGTGAAAGTGAGAAAATGCATACGGCTATGGATGTTTTACTAGAACCCTTACAAAAAAACCCCACGAACTTCTGTTTTCTGATTATGCAATATCTGATATGAATTCTATCCAAATGATATCCTGATTAAATACAAAATTTCTGTTGAAATTCCGATAAATAAAGTCCCACACAGAGATTTATAGATTCTGTGAAAGAGGTTCCCCTCTGTATTATCTCTGTTAACTATTAATTTTGTTAAGATACACATGCAAAGTCTTCTAAATTCAGAAGCTGTGTCAAGTAAATCAAC
The DNA here is from genome assembly GCA_013398915.1 of Dromas ardeola. Taxonomy (NCBI): domain Eukaryota; kingdom Metazoa; phylum Chordata; class Aves; order Charadriiformes; family Dromadidae; genus Dromas; species Dromas ardeola. The sequence goes on from VYZM01015663.1 coordinate 150,448, forward strand.
ACATTTTGCTTGCTTAAATACTTTAGCACAAGCTTATGAGAAGTACTTTTTATTTTGTCTAAGTTTATTTGAATTTCATATAAATCCCACAGAGCCCTACGGATAATTTTCCTACAGTAATATTTTGATTTAAAATCCATGGTTTTCTTTGCAACAGCTTCTCCTGCTAAAGGCAAGTTTAGGAAAAAGTTTCTGTTATCTGTATAGTAAATTTGTATAATCTTTAAGATTCAACTCCTATGGGGACCTCATCGGCCCAGGATCCAGATAAGGAGGCTCTCTATTTCCTTCTAAGAGAATTCTGAGTGTGAAAATGTTGATCTGAGTGAGAAAGACTTGTGTAAGTAAGCAGCAAATCTTGGTTAAACAAGGGTTCAATCTACAAGAAGTGTAGTCTTTGCAAGATGAGGCTTAGAAAATCAGGAGATTTAAAATAACGGCCTTAGCTGATGACAAAGAAAATAAATTACTGAATGCTGTCATACTCCCTCATGAAAACAACAAGAAGGATTTACTAATTTGCCCTGGACTTTGAAGGTGAACTGTGGAACTTGCTTTAAAAAACATACAAACCATGGAAATCCTGTATCTTTAGAGTATATATGACTTTTTCCTAGCCTCCTAGGAAGCCAAGCTAAAAGGCAGTCACCAAAACTATTTTTGTAGGTCAGACACTTTATATTGTAACACTATGGCTTTCCAAATTGTATAGGAGCTCAAATATTTCTTTTCACTTGGATTTTGGTCACACTTCTAGTTGAACAGAGCACGTGAAATCCATTTTGAAGCTTGTTGCTATCTCAGGTGTTTGTTCACAGGGAAGTGCCGACTCCTCAGATCCGAAACGCTAGCAGTGGAAAAGGAATTGGTACGCTATGTAAATGTTAGTCATTTCAGCTTGTGTACACAGCTCGAGCTAGAGATTTTTTTTACATTGTCTAGGTAAACCTTCAGAACACGGGCTTTTTATGTCTGGGGTGGTATCTATTGGAGGGAAAGGAAGAACATTGCTTTAGACTGCACGATATTTAAAAATAAGAACCTCTTCTACAAAAGGTAGATTACTAAGGCTGTCATTTGCTTTATTACTTCAGATACTAGTTTGGACAACTATTTGCTTTTTTCTGTACGTTTTTGTACTTTATGCGATAGCTAGATAATAATTATGTGCTTTGGCATCAAGTCAGTGAGGTCGCTTTAAGTAACCCAAAGTTACTTCTAGAAGTGTAAACTGAAAATAAGTATGAAGTTTTAAGAATGTAAGTAGCTTCCAAACAAGGCCAAAATAGATCTTTGACATAATCAAATGCAGCCTCAGAGTCATTCTTGAGACAAATAATATATAAAATTAAGTATGCTTTTCAAAATACATCTGCATTCGAAAATTTTAATAAATACAACACTATTTCTGATTTTTGTGTGTGCTTCTGGATACCTTTCAGATCTATAAAACTATATCTCCTTTTAAAATTGTTACTCAAAGGAGCTTTACTCACCTCTAAAGGTAAAAGGAAATTACTTTAACAAGTTTTTGCACCCTTAGGCAGGGATTTATAGGAGAGCAACCCATATGTGACTCTTTACCCAAGATCCATGACATTTTGATAGCTAAGGAATCTGGAGGGAGTAAATAAGTAGATGGTTTCTCATTATTTGTTACATAAAGCTTGAGAATGATAGTCTCTAACATGCAGAATCTTTAGTGATTTTAAGTTTTAGAAATGCCATGCTACTTTGTTAGCTAGTATTCTTGCAGTAGAAAACAGCAACCACATGCAAGTATTAATTTCAGTTAATTTCAGATCATTTTCCTTTGTTCTCTCTACCACCCTGGAAAGTATAAGTGTGCTCAGGTAAGCGGCCAATTTTCAATGAACAGTAGGAACCGATTTAGTGAGATTTAACTGTATCAATTTCATAAATGTTAATTAAATTATAACAGTAAAATATTAGTAAAATACCTTCAAGATTTTTGGGTGGTTGTGTCCGCTGAAATAGTAGAATGAATATCGTCCTACTCAACAGTTAACTAAAACCTGTGGTGACCGGGCAGCCACGGCATACAATGGCAGCGTTCCACATTATTTTCTTCCTTTAATATCAATAAAAGTTGGTGTTTCCTGGTTTTGGGAGGCAATTGTCAAAGGAGGACTTTGCAAAGTTCTTATTGGGGCTATCGCCAGAGAAGAGATTTTATATTTAAGCAAGGAAGTCAGTATTTGTATCTAGATGCTTTAATATGACCATTTTGGGTTTCCTTTCTTGAAAATCAGGACCAAAATCAGTCAATCCATAAGCAAACAACTCTCTTCTAATTGAAATTATTGCGATGTGACGAGTGACAGTGTCCTTCTTATCGATACACTCATTAACAATAGAAAAATCTTTGCAACAGATGAAAAGATAACAATTTTATGTCTGACAGCCTGCTTTTACACACAGCTTTTGTATTGCTAAAGCGGTGGTGTATAGAGATGTGATTCTCTTTTACTGACATAACTGGCTGTGGTATAACCACGTAATTGTTATATGGGATTACTAATTCAGGCATAGCTCATTGCCCTTCTTGCTAAGTAGAGTTCCTCCATTTGAGACGTATTTTCTCTCTTACAACTGCAGCTGTTTAGCTGTGTCAGTCTCGTTAAACTGTACAACTTCTGGGTTAAGGCAGAGTGGGAAAACCAGTAGCGTCTTGAGCTGTGTCACCTCTGCTCCTTGAGCGGAGTGCAAAAGTGTGAATCACAAATTACTGTGATCAGCAAAGTGAACAAATAACCACACTGAATTACCCAATCTGCTGAGTGAGAAGATGCCGTATTTACAACAGTTTTTGAAGTGCCTTGCTGTGTTTTACAGTATTTCAGCTGAAAGCCACATTCTTCCTAAGCTGCCATGCCATCCCACCTGTGGCGCAACTGTCCAGCCTTGCGCGTGTTCCTGTTCCACCAAGGGGAACAGGTCCATCCCCTCACCACACACGCAGCTACAACCCATGCGAACTGTCAGCCTGCACACAGCTCATCGGCCGTGTCACCGGGGAGGTGGGCTCCAGAGCTGGTTTGCATCCTCCCCTTCTCCTGCGTTCGTGTTGCTTTGTGTGACTGTGTGAGTCTTTGGTTATAACCACTCGGTTACAATAACCACTCGGTTATAATCTCATCTGTCTGAGAAAGTTGTGATACAGTGGTGTCACAGGACTAATTTCTCTTCTAACGCTTGGAAAAACTGCATTTTTAGAAGACTCTAGTGTCTGAATTTGTGAAAATATTTACTTTATAGCCAGCTATGGGATGTGGGTTTCAAGGTCTCAGTGTTTTCAATCTCGCCAGGTGCAGAGACGAGGAGGAGCGAGACCCGGGCACTTGACCCAGGCTGGCCAACAGGATTATTTCATACCATGAACAACACATTCAATATGAATTAGAAAGTTTGCTGTGAAGCTCTCTCTGCCTTGATGTCTGCGATCCAGAGAACTTCTTGCCCCAGTGCCAGACCCCTGAGTCCTTCCCTTCCTCCCGAAGCCGTAGCGCTGGCAGAGTCCAACATTTGCGTCGACTGCTGGGAGTGCACGGCTTCCTGCTGATAGAATGGGCTGGGTATAATCCTTGTATATTTTATATTGGTATCGGGATCAATATTACTTCTTCAGTGTTATTAATTTTAATTATCTAGTCTTATTCTATTAAATCTATTTATATTTCAGTCCTCCAGTTTCCTTTTTTTTTTCCCAATTCCCCTTTCCAGGTGGGGGAGGGGTCATCAGGTGATAGAATAATTGTCTAAATGACAATAAATCGTTGTGGGTTCCTCAGACCATAACAGATGGGACGGTGCAACCTCACCCCAAATGCCAAATGAAACACCATTCATAATATATGAAAACATCGCGGGGCTGGGATTGCTGATAGGGACATCCCAGGAGAGTGGTAAGAGGTCTCAGCGCTCCTGGCCCCTGTTCAGTAGCAAAGCTGAAGAGCTCTACTCTCTGGAGAAGTTCTTGCAGAACACTCGCTATTCAAGAAGGACCGCTTCCACGTGTGATAACCAGCTGCTGGATTTCTCATCTGAAGTCATCCGCATCTCTTGAGACACGTGCCATGGGGCTGCCATCGCATCACGCATGCGAGGAGACAACTTACTGAAACCACGGCTTTTCTTCTAGCAGTGTTGGTGCCTTATACTTCTAAGCTGTATAAATGATGCAATGCGATATTTCGCTATTTAAAATTGTATTTCTTTCTTCTTCCACCTTTTTTCATCCATTGCCTTCTATCATTTTATATTCATTGATATTCTGCTACTTGTAGTGTTGATGTTAGGGTCGTTGGCACAACCTTCTGGCAAGCTGCTTTTCTCCTTACTCTCCCTATTTCTAATATTATCTTTTGCAGGTGGTATTTTTGAATCATCTCATGTATCAGCTAGTGTCACCCTCTTGGTACTCATGCTCGTGATCTCAGGCCCTAATTTCCCTGTTGCTGTATTTAGTGGCCTTCCCAAATCCTCGCTTCATTTAGCCAAGAACATTTAGTAGGTCCACATTTCTTTTTGTCTTTTCTTTTTGTGGAAGAGGGTGAGCGGTGCTTTTTCCAGCAGTTGCCCGGGATGTGTGAGAGAATTGGTAATAAAACATGTAATCTTTCTCTCCTTTCAGGAGTCTCCATTTTTCTCCTTCTGTCGGTGGTCCCTTCTGATCTGTACTTTTGAGATTCTCAATTTGATGTTTAATATCTTCGTCTAAACCGTTCCTATTTCTCTTTCATCTCTTACCCTTATCTGCCTGTAGAGCATCCTTGCCACAGTTCACTTTTACATTTCCATTTCTAAATATCATACCCCTAACCTCAGCTCTTTGGATCTTTCTTCCCTCCTCTTTTACTGGCCCCATCTGGTGTTTAAACTACATTTCAAACTCCCTTTTCCTCCTTTCCATGATTCGATGTCCATTTCTCTTCTCCAACCCAAATATTTAATGCTTTCTGGAGACAACCAGTTTTTAACTTTCTATTTCACTTGATGTGGCTTCGTGATACCCTTAGATCAAAGCTTGTGTATTGATTAAAAGTATGCTATTTTCCCTTAATTTGCCTTTTTGCATTTTGTTTTCTCCCATTCTTTATTCCTAGCACTTCCAAGTCTTTCCTTTGCTTGAGCCTTTCTTTTGCACTCCCGATCACCAGCATGAATTTGATTCATTTTTCAAGATTGTAAGAAAAAATAAACCACAGACAAAACCTGCACAAAGAAAAAGTTTGGGGCTATTTGTTTACATATCTAACTGATCTAAACCGATTTATAAAATAAATCAGATTGAAAGCCAGCTCAGACCTTAGCTAATTTCTACCAAGGTTTTTATTTGAATTTACATTTTTTTCTTGTTTATTTTCACTCTGATTTTTCCTGTTTCAATAGTTGTTTGTGAGTTTTCAGATATTTATGCCCTGTTTGGCTTTGTAGCCAGCTCATATGGCCTGAGATCATGGAGAAATGCAGGTAAATCATAAAAAAAGAGGAGTTAATGGGCGAGGTCCCGGTCCATTGAGATTCCCCTGCAGGAACTTGAGGAGAACTTGTAACTCAGGTTAAGCAGCACTTTTTATTCAAAATCAATATTCAGAGTCCTCTGAAAGTCCACATCCATACACAAATGAGCCACAAAAATTGATACGAGAGATAACACCACAGATTTTCTGAATTTGGGATGGCAAGAAATGGCCACCCGTAATTCAGCTCCTCTTCAAAATTAATTGACGCAGGGTTTTTTTCCCAGAGCTAAGGAGGCACGATCTGCATAAACCGCATGTCCCTGCCTTCAGTACTGCTCACCTACATTCAGTAAGCAAATAGAAATTTGCCTAGAGACAAAGCAAGGCTGAAACAGCATTTCTGTGTAAGAGCAGTATTTCTGTACAGTCTAGAAGTTGCAGGAAGAGTCAGATGAGCTTGAAAATTGGCATGGCATTTCAGAAATTACTGAGACACATTGTAAAGCGGACTTGGGATTTCTGAGTTAGAGGTACTTATGACGTGCAGTTCCCAACAACTACTGAACTATTGTTGAAAAGCTGGCGTGACGGATATCAATTTTACAGCTCTGAGAAAATGTGGCAAAGAGCATTACATGTACGTGCAACGCATGGCACAGACAAACATTACAATGCAAATTCTAGCAAATTCTAGCAAATTCTCCCTGTGAGAGCTGAAGATGCCCAGACGCAGTGCATGCACAGGGAGCATCTGCAGGGAAGCAGGAGCAGGCGTGGCGCACACTGTAGACATGCAACAGCAAGACGGAAAAGACAAGCAGAGGCAGACAGAGCTTCAGACTCTCGGCTCCACTTGTTGAATGACTATAAAAGATTGTCCTATGCCCCATTAGAAGGGCTTTCCCTACATGCCCCATTACCAACCCAATTTTTTCAAAACGCAAAGGAAATCCTCTCGTGAACTGAAAGAGATTTAAGACTTGAGATTTTCTTGCCAGTTTGGCAATGTCGTGCTTCATACCCTTGTAGCATGTAGAAGTTGACAGCAGAAACCAGACCTACAAAAGGTAAAGCTGAAGTAAGTACACAGTGAAGCTGGTAGGTTTTTATGTCTCACATTCTTACCTGGCCTTTATTCAGCCCATGTGGAGTTAGCAGCATTACTACAAGGGGCCAGCTGCACAGTTCCCGAAATCACACAGCACTTTCAAAGATTTGTCAAAATCTAATTTGATGCCAGCAACTTGCCCACTACTGCTAACAGGAGAGAGTTTGGGAAACTTGGTGCTTGGATGGTTAGAAACCATCTTGCAATTGCATCTTAAATATTCATGATTAAATAGCAACCAAGAGGCTTTAGGAAAATAACAGGACTTGATAATTCCCTAACAATACCTACACCAGTATCTATAGCCAGCCTTAATGCACATGTGCCACTGCAAACCAGTATTCCTAGTTAAGTGCCAGTGTTGATCCATCAAGGACTAATACTGGGATGGCAGATATCATCCTGGGCAATGAGATTATATGAAATTTACATTAGAGTAAGCTTCCTAAGGGATTATTTAGAATGGGGATTAGGAAGCTTTACGAATTTAAAACTTCTTTTGGATTTCTTCATCTTCTCACCTCATCTCACAGAGGGGAGAACCCAGTGGCTTGCAGTGGTGCAGTCTCACAGCGGGTAGCACCATCATTCTGAACGGCCTTCTTTGTGGGGAGCTCTGCCAGTGTTTGCCAGCGTATTCCTCTGCAAGAATCAGGAGGAAATGCTGCAACGTATGGAAAACAGCCCTTATGCTCCAGCCAGCGGGAGGTGTAACCGCTGCACTGCCTCCCGAGGGGGCTGAGCCAGGCTCCTATGAGGATGCCGACTCCTCAGGCAAGGCACATATTTGTGAGATTACATATTCAGAAAGCAGAAATGCAGGTACTGGTTTGCTTTTCATCATTCATCCTGCACTCTCCTTCCTGTCTGCCGTTCCAGCTCCTCGGAGATTAAAAATTCCCCGTCAGCCGCCTGCCTGATCCCATCCAGGCACAGAACTATCTCAGTTCAGAAACCTGAGATAGTTCTGTGCCACCCACCCGCCTGATTTACAGGCTTTAAATATAGCTCCTATATTTGGCAGGCATCTTTTTGCTTTTTTTTTGAGGTCCAGATACTTGCATTCTCTAAAAGCATTTCCAGCTCTAATGGGAAAAGAATGAGTTGTGGACCTCAAATGAACTCCACGTTCCTCTCTCTGAGTGGAGATACAATTATAAGAATTTATAGCAGGCAGAGATCTGCCCTCACTGACTTTCAAGGGGGTTGTAGACTCAAGCTGCGTGGGGATTAACCTTTAAGACATGGCAGGAGAGGTAAAACTTCACAATTAAGCAGTCAGAATCAAAATGGATTAACAGAGGAATTACACATTTACTTATAGGAAGCCTCTGTTTCCTACAGGATCATAACTATGATTCTTTCCATCATGGGTTTCATTACCAGCCATTAGCATTGACCTCTTTTACTCTTGATGCAGCTACCTGTAACCAGACAAATGCCAATTCTCACAGAATTTTAATATTGCTTACCTCATATGCAAGGTACACCTAGGTATAGAAGTGGTACCTTCTGACAGTAGATCAATCTTCCAAGAGCAGCATGAAGGCAGTGCAGCAGCCTGTCAGGACCAGGAACTTCTCGCTTCACACCACACTTGGTGCACCTACACTTTGGCACGGAGGTGTGACCATGGGATGGGTAGGTACATGGAAAAGGAGCCGTGGGAGTCAAAGGGTATCACTTTGTATGGAATCACAGAATCATTTGGGTTGGAAGAGATCTTTAATAGTGCTATTTGGACTGCTAGCCCGTCCTGAAGTATATTTCACTACTACAGCTCTCTCCAGCAACCAAAAAATATAATCTAGTGAAGGTATGCCAACTTGCACTGCTGTCACAGGTACTGGTCAAAACATGGATCTGCCTGAAAATGAGGTGCAGCACATCTAACCCAGCTGTTTGGAAAGGATTTCTTCCCATACCAGACTCAAGCAAGAGGAAAGGGTCATAAACAGCTGCTTGTATTTTGGCAAACTCAATGTTTCTATAATTTATACAAATTCATGAGGTTTCACCAAGTGACATTTTGGTAAGCTCAGCACTTGCACAACTTAACAAAATTCTTAAGGTTTCACTAAGTGACAGCTATATTGCGACTTAAATATGGAGCCATTCAGACTAAATTAAGTGAATAAACACATAAACTTTAAAAATGTAATAAACCACCATAGTTTCTCATGAGGAACGAAGCAAGGCATATCTCAGAGAGAAAGAAACAGCAGAAAGGACACAAGGCAAAATTTCTGACTTTTTTTTCCCCCAAGTAGTCTTGCAGCACTATAGTCAGCTATACTGAACTGAAAGTTAGATTTAAACACAGGGTGTGGAGAAAAGGTGCTTTCTCCCTTACCTCCACTCAGCATATCCCTCCCTGGGTTGTGACCGATGGCATTTCAGATGAATAAAGTATCAGAAAAAAAATATTATCAGCTGCATGAAGACCTGGTCAGGGATTAAATACACCATGTGTTGGGACAGGGCACTGTTTTGAGAGAAATAAGAATTGTAGGCAAGATATTACTCACCTTGCCTGCTGAAAATGAGGGTGCAGGTATGTGACTTGCCAGGTTTCAGCATGGCATCTGAATGATTTGAGATACCATGCAGAAGTTCACAAATTCCTGAAGTAGTGTCCTTGGCATTGCAAAGACTGTAGAAAACTCACAGAGTTAGCAGTCTGTGTGCTTAATACGATCACACTGACAAAGGGACGTATCACATATTAGCATCTGTGATGCTCAAACCAGTATTAACTATATAGTGGCATAAAAAATAGTTCGATTGCATACATTTTTTTTAGAATTGTGCTTCAAAAATATACTTAGGTCCGTTTTAAAATAACCACCTGTGCTTCATTGCTTCTGTCCTCGTTTCCACTGGCATAAAAGAGTGTGCAAAAATGCCTTCAGGCGCATCGACACTTTTCTGTATGGGGACCTGAAGTTAAAAAGGCACATGCTTGAAACGCAGGCTGAAAGCCATCCACACGGCCTTAATTTAGCCTCTTGCTGGCATACACATTATAAATACAATCTCTCTACAGACTGTCACACTTTTTTCCTTTAATATCTGTCTTGTTTTCAGCCGGACGCCGTCGCTTTGATTACACTGGGACTATTTAAATGCTTAAATACGTGCACAACTTCTGCAGAGCTGGACTAAGACAGGACTGGAGGCTGTGTCAATGATTTTAAAGGGTGGGTCATAATGCTAGGCTGGAACTGGGCACTTGGGTGAGATCCTTTAAAGTTATTTAAATGACCAACTAGGAAAATACACTTTTTCAAAGTATGTAGGAACCAAACTTGCCCCAGATCACATATCCATATTCTTGAGAGTAGTTAGTGCTTATTTGCAGCTTTAGGTATCTAAGTAGCTTTAAAAAAGCTCATCTTCAACGTTTCTTTTTCGTATGGACTCTATATTAGCTATTTGTGAAGTAAAGTTCAGTAATTACAGTGAAAATATGCAAAGAAGAAAGTAGAGAACATTTTAATTCAAGAATAGAGAAAGGGAGGCTTAGATGGGAGGATCAAATGAGAGCTGCCACAGCCTAAAAAAGTATCAAGCAACTTTTAAGCAGCATTATTTTAGGACATCAAAGTTTACCTTCAGATACTTAAGGTGTGGCTGGGAAAATCTTGGTGCTCACATTACAGTTTGGGTGTGCTGATGTGTTTTCTTATGGTAGAGCATTACTGTAAGAATGTGCTTTTCAGATTTTATTCTCTTCTTACGAATTGTTCACAGCTGAGAAAATAACCTTCAATCCGTCAGTTGAAGTGCCCTAGAAATAAAAATAAGAAGGGTTTAAAAAAATTCTAGTTTACTTGAGGGAAAGTACCTTGTTTCTCTACTCTTCATTTTACTAGATTCTCCAATGAATACACTCAAGGCAGATTTATGTTTGCTTTTTTCAATCCTTTACTTCATCAGTCTTGCTTTTTATTATCTCTTTAAGAAAAATGTTTCCATCTCTATAGAGCACTGTGGGGTTTTTTTTTCAAGACAAATCTTAAGCTAGCACTGGCTTGAAAGTGACAGCTAATGAGTAGGCACCTCCTAAGACGTGCAGTGGTGGCGTTTCATGTAAAGATACTTCATCGCCCGATGGCTTTTTCCATTTAAGTTGGCGTCTGCGCATCCGTGAACTGAGCTGGCACATGAAAGCCTGTGACCAGACAAGGCTCTGATCCTTGTGCCGGACACCCAGGCACTGTTTCTTCTCTTGCTCCCAGGAGCAGTCACAGAGAATTTCCATTCTCTAAAGTGTTTTTCCAAATTGCGCAGATACTCTTTTTAGCGTTACAATTGTATTGTCTGTCCTGTATCTGTCTGTACTGCGCGGCCTGCTCCCCTCCTGTGCCTACGCAGTCATTTCCATACAAGATGACTTTATTCCTGGTACTAGAGACTGCGGTCACCTCCTGTTCTGAACAGGCATTTGAGCACAAGACGTAGCTTATTACATCCATACACATGCAACACGAGTTTTGGAGTCCAGTTCTGGTCAGGCATCTTCCCAAACCTCTGGTGGGGAGTGGAAGGGGACCCTCTTCTGCCAATAGCATTGCAGGATGAACCACTTGTTCCTTAAATTAGTTTATCTTGGATTGTTTATACGAAAGGTGTTTTGGATACATTGCAACCCTGCAGAAAATTTATATTTAAATCATTCAGTCTCTAATTCCACCCTAGACCGTAAGCATTGTAATGCATCATTTACATAATAATTTTCAGAGAGTGAGACAAACCTTTAACTAATAATTCCCTGTGCTGTTCTGCAAAGAAGTGAAACCCTGATTTATTCCTGCATAAAAGATCAGGAAACTGACCCAAGCCGTTTTACAAGCTGATGCATTTTATTTCAGTTTCATTCCATCACTGGCCTTGAAGGATCCAAAGAGAAGAGATTAATAAATTGTAGATTTCTGTCACAATAGCGGTATTGTCAGAATTAATAAAAGTGCCTGAAAACTCGATTCTCAGAATTGCATTAGGCAGAGCTTGGCTGCTTCTCTGAGATGCTCACGGCTTCATGTCTCAGGAGGGTGCTTTGCATAGTTTTGAAATAAAGTGGGGCACAGCCTCCTGGCCCAACTGCTGAGGTTTTCCATGTTAAACCTGAGAGTTTTGGGAGCAGAAGAGGGTGGGGGGAGAGGGGGATGTGCACAGCCGCTGCCGGAGCCCAGGAGCACTCAGACCTTGCAAAGTTGGGACAGAACACTTACTATTTAGCTGCCAAAGGGAACGTGAAGCTGGTAGTGCTGAGGTAAGCACAGGCTTTCCCCAAAACAAACCCTGAAGCTGTACTTTTGGGGGGTTCGTCCCACCTTTATCCAGCCTGCATTGAGAAAGATACATCTCATGGAGTCTCACCTAGATTTCAATGGTAGGAGTTTTGGAAGATTGCGGGTGAAAGATTTCACGGGCATACCCGACCGAGGCACTGCCTGGGACTACCTACATCACACAGTAACGAACGCAGTGTTTCGCTGGCATTAGAATAAGAAGATGCCTTTCCCAAAGAGGGGATGTCCTTTCAGAAATGCAGTCTTCAGCTGTGGATTTTGCCCAAAGTAAAGCTGAGCCCCCAGGAGGAAGCATGTTTCAAAACACAGTCAGTGCTGCAAACTTACTTAATAGAGGCATCGTCCATTTTAGGATTTTACACAAGTTACAGATAACTTAGGAAGCTTTTGGCTTAAAATCCATGTACCACTTTCCAAAAAAAAAAAGTAGTAATTAAGTGTTCAGCTACACTTTGACATAAGTCTGCCAGTGCCCTAACTGCACCCTGCAGTCTTTTTCATTTCAGAGGAGTTTTCGATGTTAGAAGTCTCTCTTTGAATCCATTTTGCATTTTGTTAAAAGAAACTTAGATACAAACATCTGGATATTTTCAAGTATAATTTTGTATTTTCTTTCTGTTCCTATTGAAGTCTCCAAAATATTGTAGCCATGATTTAATGGCTTGTGTTGCGTGTAAGGAAGAAAATAAGGAGAAAGATAATAAAAGAAAGCAGAAATTTACAAGCCCAGTTAAGCAGAGATGTACTTGAAACTGGCAGATACTTGGTTTTATGCTTTTATTACCACTCTAATTTTAGTTATGTTATTTTATGATACCCAGTTAGGGCCAATATCTCATTGTTCTAAGCATTGTTCTAATTTATACTGGTGGCATTGGTTTCAGAAAGGTATAAATCTTTTTCTTGAGCACCTCTGTGGCTGAAATAAAATGTCACTTGTCTTTTCATATCATACAGAATGGAGAGAGTTTATTGGAGAGAGAAATCTTTATCTTCTGCACCTCACCCAGGCAAAGCTTGCTCTGAAACTGGGGATGCGGTTCCCCATCCACGTGAGGTTTCTACACAAGGATGCTGTGGATTTTAGCCTTGATTCTGCAACTCTTGCTTATCTCTGCAGCCCACAGAAGCACTGCTGCAGCTGGCACTCAGGCTGGCTTGAGAAGATGCCAGTGGGCTTTGCAAACCCTCCTTTGCTTTGGGGATTTTTTTATTTTTTTTTAAAATGTTGCAGTGGATTGCAATACAGTGCAATTTTCCATTCTTTCACGGTGACTTGTGGGAAAATTTTATCTGTCCTTTCCCCAACATATGTCAGAGGCAGAAATAAGTCATTAAGGGACTAGCAGAACTTGACTGGCGCTAGCCCCTGCTCGCACTTCACAGCAGGCAGATTAGCTGCTGACATCTGTGGCAGACAAGCTGCACTAGCAGGAGTTTATAGTATTAGCCCTATAACTAAGCAGCATCTTGCTCCATCACTCTCCAAAGTTCAGCTGCTGCTGCTGTTGTTGTTGTTGTGTTGGCGCTTTCATAGAAAAAAGGAACAAGAAGAGCATGAGTCAAGGGGCTGCAGCGTTACAAAACATTTCTGTTTTTCTGAAAATGTCATAGTGATGACATACTGTAATCCCAGTGATCCAAACCTTTCTCTGATTAGGGAAGAACAGTAGCAAACAGCCTAGCTAGGCGGTCAGAAATGCACTTCATAACATAAAAATCAATGAAACAGTACTGAAAGCATGCACAGGTGTTTCCAGCTGGGTAGCATACACTGAAAACACCCAGGAAACTTAGTTGTCTCACCTGTGAAAAGATTTATTTTTGCTAAAGTGTGTTGTGGATCCTAGTGAATACACTAAAGCCTATGAAATGATGAGATACAATCTACCACTCACCAAAATCATCTGGGTTTCCAAATGCACAAGTTTGTTTTGCAGCAAGGTTGTCGGTACCGCTTTTGGTTTCTGTATTTCTGCTGTGAAAAGAGAAGCATGCGGCTGAAGATGGTGACTGAGGCGAACGTGCTAACCTGGCTTCCCACACAGCCAAAAGGGAGCCCGCTGGGGCTGCTCCAGGGGGAGCACGGTCACAGCGCTGCTGGGGATGGACCGAGGTAACTGCCCTTCCGTGACAGTCCGAGTTGTCAGCATCCAAAATACCTCATTCCTCTTTCCCTACAATTATTTTTTTAAATTAGAATAGCTGAATGCTTGCCAAGCTGCCTTTGTGTCACCCTAAAGTCTTTAATGAAAATGTAATGTGGCAGGAAGTCACGTTTCCTTAATTTGCCTTAGAAATCATTAATTGGGTACACACCAGTGGTCTCAAGGGGCAGCAAGGAGTTGTTAGCCGAACGTGTGTCAAAAGTCTTTGATGGGAATCCAAGTGGGAAATGCTACACCCTATATGGACAGACTGGAAGGGAAAAGAGGAAAGGATATAGTCTTGTACATTAGAGATAGGAGATAAAATGCAGCAAAGATACAAAGCAAAAGCAACAAGTTCTTTCCTCTTTTCCCTTCCAGTCTTTCTATCTGGGTTTATGTTTCAGTAAGGGATGAGTGAGTTGGGCTAAGTCTACGAAATGGGGCAAAACAGCCAAAAACACAGGGCAGGACAAACCGAGAGAAAATGTTTGCAGCCCATGGGGTATTGGAAAGACCAAGAGTGCCAAACTTGGGAAGAAGATGAGGAAGAAATGGCAAGGAGGATGACACATCCTTTATGTATTAAATCAATGAGAGGTAAAAATACCGTTAAAAAGCATGACTTTGCCTACTATTGACTAAAGCCACAGAAAAGCTGAGGCTGGACAATAGTAATAGCCTTAGGGCCTGAGTCTATCCTCATCGAAACACGAACAGTCCTTGCCCCTGCTGCCCCAATGGCTGATTATCAGTTTTCCCGTTGCCAGACTAGGCAAAGCCAGGGCATCTCTGAGCACATAGGAGATGCCTGGGTAGCCTCAGTTTCTGTACTTTCGTAATTGAAAGCATCTATGTCAATTAGACGGTATTACTAATACTTGGATCTTGTGTAATTCTTTAACGGGAAAATCTTAAAAGCAATCCCAAGTCTCACCTCTAACACTTCTGTCTGGTAAGTATTATCATGTATGGCTATGACATCATACTAAAGAATATCTCCTAGAAATAGTTAATTAGTCTGTCAGTGGTTTCATAACTCAGAGCTCCTCTTTATCTTCTTGTAGCTGCGATGTTGTAACTTTGCTTTGCTATTTTTCCCCACTGTTTTATGAAGTGCATAAACATACATTGCCAATACTAGGCAACCAGTTCAGATTTTTAGTTAACTAAATCATTCAACTGTTTTAAATCAATTAACAAGCTGGTCGTTAAATGAATCAGTGACCTATTTTTCAGCTACTCAAGCTAAGATACTATAACTGATGACCTATAAAAGCATCAGTGTGTTAAGAGAAATTATTAGCTGCAGAAGGAGAGCAACAATTGGTCACTTCAGCAGCTCCCACCAATCTGAACAGAAATATTCACCATTGCCAGCTTCAACCAATTTAGCAGAAATCAGATTTTGACACATGGGAGTACCATGAAGCTGCTACGGAGGCAGCATACATCTCTTCTTCTCAGTTTATTACTGGAAAATTTTAAGCAAGTATTTAAAATGGCTTAAGCCTGGGATGCTCCAGAGGAAACTCTGGGATGCAGACTCTCCTGGACTCAGAGGGATAAATTTCAGACCTAGTACTTCTTTGTACAGTGGAACAAAACAAACCTGTGGTCCAACCACCCCCCCTGCTTGGGGACAGGTATGGTGTAGACCCAGGTCCAAATTCTGAGCCCTGGCTCGGCCCACCCCCTACAGCAAGACAATTTAAAATATTGGGTTTAATGTTGAGCTCCTCCGTTGTGTTTATCCAGTGACAGGCGACACGTGGAAGACCCTGGTGAACCCTCGCGTGTTTCTGAGTGAGTGGGCGGTGGTGGGGTGGTGGGCACAGAGGACGGGGCAGCATGGGGGGGCACAGCCATGCCCCACAGTCTGCGCCCCCCAGCCAGAGACCGCTGGGGCAGGGGGACAAAAATCAGGAGGAGGGAGGAAGGAAGGCAGGAGTTACCTGCCCCATCCCCACCTCCATCCACCGTGGCACCACGGACCCCCACACCAGGCACTGCATCCCATCCTGGTGGGGTTCAAGACTTTCTGTCCCCTGTCATCTGCAGCCGTCGTCACACCTGTGTCCAAGTGCTTTCCAGCTAAGCCACCTGCTCCCAACAAAAAATGATGTGGTTTTCTGCTTTTTTCCTCTTCCCCAGCTCAAACCAGACCAAAATACTCAGTTTCACGCTACCAAGTGAACCAGCCACTTTTCCCATTAGCGGGAGACAGCCCTGCTTGGGGGTTGCCTTTTGGGATCACAAATGCATGCAGAGTCCCACTGTGCTGGGGCGAGAATTACGGCTTGAAAACTGAGGCGGAGGGAGGCACTATTGAAATCTGCTTGCTCAGCCACCCTGAAAGGCAACCTAAAAGCTTCCTGCTAACATGCATAAATGATCTTTTGTGATTTTATTTGTGTGATGTTCATCCCATGACACCGCATGTAGGTGAAGGTAGACGGTGGTAAAGTCGGGAGTCAAAAAAGCAGAGGAGCGCAGGATCTCGCTCACCTACAGCATAAAGGTGCTTCAGCCTAGTGAGCGCTTGAAGAACAACTTTTTTTTTTTTTTTTTTATTTTTTTTTTTTCT
>VYZM01015663.1:167104-211663 GCA_013398915.1 Dromas ardeola
ACTTCTTTCTTTTGCAATCGTTGCTCGCTTGACAGGCCCAGACGGAATTACATCACTTCCTAAAACCCATCAAAGAGAGTCCATCTCCTGCAGAAATGCAGCTCAGATGCACCCCGGCAGGAAACAGGAAACGTCAATGTTCGGGTGAAGCCGGAGCCAGCCCCAGCGCCCCTGGGGTGGGAGCGCCGCCGAGGCAGCATGCGAAAGCCAAGCCTCGTCGCCCTGCTTTCTGCCCTCTCGCTGGCCAGAGGATCTGCCGCCAACAGTGAGTAAGAAAGCGCCTTTTTCGCCTCCGGAGGTGGGACCGCGTTTCGTGCCTGCAGCGATGGGACCGAGTCGGAGGGCAACACCCTCCGAACCCAGCGCATGGGGAAGATCTGTGGGGACTTGCTCTCCGCTTCTTTTAGCTGTGCCTACCGTCTCTGTTTTCAGCTGCCTGTCTTTTTCAAAGCTTTGACTTTTTTCCCTTACACCTAACCCCGAACGGCAGCAACCGAATCCTACAATTCCTACATTTCCTAGATTGCAGGTTTGTAGGGAACCAGAGTTTCCATGCTGGCCCGCCAGGCATCTTGGCTCTAATTTTAATTATTTTGTTGTACATTTTTAACCCCACACCCATATTATCAGCGTTTAATAGTAAAGTTAAAGACAGAGCACCGCTTCCATTCAAAAGCTGACTGACAATTTCCGTAGTCCCGGTGCACTGAAACCGGTTTAACAAAAGAGCAGCCAGTTCCAGAGACAAATATTTTGAATTCTCGGCTGCAGAACAAAGTGGTCGGCACCGTGGATTTAGGTCCTGACCTTCTGAAGGGAAGAACCGCAAGTGGAAAAGCCGCTTGTGACAAAATGCCGAAGTGTTGGGGGTCTTGTTGCAGAGGCTCTCACCCGTTTGCAGGGGGTAGTTTGTTCCACTGGCATTTTGGCAGCCAGCAACTGCACAAGACAGGCAGCTTGTTTAGTCAAACCTTGTCAGGATGTGCTTATATGCCTTTTGGTGTCAAACAAATCACTGCCGAAGTTCCTCAGTATGGACGAGAAGTGTTTGCTGCTGTAGCGAGCGTGAGCTCTCCAGAAACCAGGGAGAGAGGACGGTCACTCTCAGCTATCGCTGGACTTCTTCTATTAAGGCTTTAAAATGTGTTGGTGAAATAGGTGGATTGGTATGGGTATTTTTCCCCTGAAAACCAGAACTATAAGCGGGGTGTAAAACTGAGCTCCCGGTGTGCTGCTGAGCTGCTCGCGGTTAGGAGCCTTGCTTAGCTGTAAGAGTGAGCAAAGCAAGGTATAAAATGGTTTGGTCTTGTCTGGGTTACTACAGCCCTGCTGCGTTACAGACACGTTAGGAAAATACGCTGCAAGCATTGAAGGTAGCTCAGAATCAAAGTGGTCAGAGGAAAAAATCCCGCCATGGACAGGGCAAAACAGAGGTCTTGGGGAGACGGAGGGGGAAAACACAAGCAACGCAGAGTGACCAGGCTCCAGCTTCCTCAGCTCATTTGCAGCGTACCAACCGCTAGTATTTCATCACCATCTCCGCAGGGCGGAGGGGCGCCTTAGTCCCTGACACCCCCAGCCCATGGCTGGGCCCCCCCTGCCCTTCTTTATGATGGGCATTAAAGGGCTGCACAAAGCACCGGGGAGACGTCACATACCAGGTGCCCCCACCTACTCCCCACTGCCTTTAGAGGCTTCCTACCGGTAGGTCCACTTTTAAATTCTTGTTGATTTTGGAAGGGTTCCTCTATGGGAGTGAGTCAGTCCTGCCAGAGCTCTCCCCGACCACTGTCAGCCCTGGCTCTCCTGAGCCAGTGCCCAGCTGCTGGGGGAACGGGAGGAGAGCACCCACCCGAGAAGAGCAGGGACTCTTGCTCCCCACACAAAGGCGGCTTTTGCTTGTGTAACCAGCCCCAAAAGGTACCTGGGGCTTACTCTGACTGCAAGGGCGGGAGTTTTGAAGTTGTGAACTTGGGCCTTGGGGGAGAAATTGAATCGGAGGGGGAAGAGTTTATGTAGAGGCTTATATACCCCATAGGCACTGGTGGGTCGGGACCCCTCTGCGGACGGCAGCTGGCTGGGAGGATTCTTTGCTCTCACCCCTGCTTGCTCACAGCCCAGCAGGGCAGGACCTTTAAAGGAGCTTTTTTTCCTTTTTCCTCCAGTCCCAGACACAGTCCTCACCTTTAAAGTGGTCTGCTGGGCAGGAGGGGGAGCAGACGCACTTGGGGATCTCCCAGGTCTCACCTCTACTGTCTAGAAACCACTTACAAAATAGGCAATAGGAGTATGATTAAATCTTGCAGCACAGACAGATTGAAGCCTTTGTAGGTTCTATTCCCATACCTTGCTGGAGCCTCGTAAAACCCTAGACTTGCCGTTTGGATTATGATTAACAGGCAGTTTTCTCCCGGCTATGCCACAATTACTCTAAGCCAGTAGCTCGAAGAGCATGCCTGAGGTCTCAGCTCTGGGTGCTGGCCCTCTCCCGGCTTCACACTGAGGGGACATGGGGTTTGCCCCAGTTCCCTTCCCCTTGCCCATCCCTTTGCTTTACGCAGACAAAAAGCCCTGCCAGTGGCCTGCTGAGGGCCAGCAGTGGCCCTCCCGGCTCTGGGTGATGGTGGTCGCTGCTCAGCCTCGCAGCAGCCCTAAAGACCTACCTAGGTGTGTGCTGACCCTGGGGACAAGTATTAAGGCCCTTACTATAGCTTATAGGAAAAGGCTGTGCCCCTCTGGGCATTTTCCAGGGTACGCCATCTCCCTCTGTGCTCAGTGAAACATACAGGAAACTGTAGTGTAAGTGGTCTGACGGGGAGCAAGAAAACACATGAGGGAGAGGAGCAGTAAAGCGGGAAAGGTCGTTAAGTGGAAGAGCTGGGATGGCTGCAGGTAGTGCTTTATTTTGGCTGTATCCCTGCGCTATTGTTTTGAGCTGTCATTCAAAGAAACGTTTCTATCAAAGATCCAGATATTCAGCAATTTGTGCCATAAGCACAGGCATAAACTCTCTCTTTGTCAGAGAAGTGACTTTTAGGTAAAGTCCCCTACAAAGCCAAGGTCTCTAAGGGAGTGATATTTTTGACCTGTTCCCCCTAGAGTAATGAACTTGGGAATCAATCAATCAAACCAATCAAACATCAAACCCATCAAACAGTTGCCTGTTACAATTTTCTAGCAAAGCAACAATATAGGAAATGAGGATTAACTACATCCTCTCTTTCCAAAGTGCAGCCCCCTAAAAAGCAGATGAAAACCCCTTTCTACTGAACACATCAGTTCCTGGTACATATTTACTCCTATTCACCTCTTTCATCCACACACACAAACTCCCACTGCGTTTTATTCAAGTGCTTCAGGGGCATTTCAGAAAATCTGTCCTTTACATCAGCAAGATTGCATACTAAATTTCAGCCAGTGACCCCAGTCCGTGTTCCCTCAAGAGATAGCTGGAGAGCCTCCAGAGCTTTTGCATCTTTAATTTCAGCGTCCTCCTGAGAGCAAGGAGCAGCGAGAGATTTGCATCACAGTGAGGTCGCACGGGTGTCCCTGAGGCAGAGCTGGAAGGCCAGGAGATTAAATAGATGCAACTAAATGCATAAATTGGCCTGGAAAACCTTTAGTACTGGGGGTAAGAAATGAGACTACAGGTTCACAGTTTGACTCTGAGACGCGCGACTGAATTTGCAACACCGGCGGTTGAGGCTGGATGGAAGTACAGTGAGGAGAAAGCAGTTTCCATCATCTAGAAATGAACTTAAACAGTTGTTTCCTCTTTCAGGTTATACCTAGATAACACTTTCTAAGCACCCCGTTTTAATAGGATCTTGTCTGCAGATTAGCCATCCTGAAATGTTTGTGCTCCCTCATCAGAAGAGTGTGTGCGCCCGACAGCTAGCCTGCGGGCTTGTAAGGATTCCTCTTCTAGCCAGACTGACAGGCGGGACCTGCCGCAACAGGCAGCTGGGCAAGCCCTGGTCGCGGCAAGGAACGGCCCATCTTACAGCAACGTGAAATGCAGGGAGAGGAGCAGAACAGGGATGAGTCAAGCAGTAGGAGAGAGGATCATACGGACCACGTGGAGTCGTGTGACTGTACCACCAGAAGGAATGTGTGTATGGAGCAGGGCGATATATAGGATGTGGTAACTTGACTCCAGTATACACAGCTTTGTAGCCTTTTCTTGTTTTGTCACCCTCTCGTGAGCCTTCCTTTCACTGCATTTTTATAGCATATAGGAAGGCTTAGGAGAAATAAAAGATTCCCCTTCAAATTAATAAGCTTGACTATCCCATTGACTTAGCTATTGCTTTTCCTCTATCCCATCCCATTTTCTTCTGTAAGTAGATACTACAGTGTGATTTGAAAAATTCCCTTCAGAGACCCCAGTCCGCGAGCCTGATGAGAAGGCAGCAGGGAGACTGATGATTTACAGCAGAACCGAATGTGCTGACTGCTGGCTATTTTCCTTTGCCTCGCACCCAACTGAAATCAGAAACCTGTTTGCCCACTTGCTTCATCAAGCAGCTCGTATCGCCACCTCCGAGTGCTACAGCACCAGCCTCAGAGGAAGAAATGCTGCAACAACAGAAATGTTGTTTGTTTGTTTGAGATGCAGTTGTTTGGACTCCAGTCTGTAAGGCTGCTCAGTATATTCAACTCCCTCTGTCTCCCTTGAAAGGCTCCAAAACTCACGCAAAGTCCATCAGTAATCTGAGCGTATTTTTAAAGTAGAAAATACTGAATAATATCTTATACCATGGTATCTGCATACAGGGACAGAGCCTTTTTGTAATTCTTAATGGAACCTTTTTTGAGACACTGCTAGTGCTTGCTCAGGCATTTTGGTCCCCTGAGGACTAGATCCTCTAATACCTCAGTGGTGGGAACCTGAGGACTTCTTAGCTTCCAGCTTCAGCTTCCTAGCTTCCAGTTCCAGCTGTGCCCAGCTCCCCATCAAGGCAGGATGCAGCTGCATGCCAGCCCCTCTCCCTTCTGCTCTTGAAAGCGTGGAAAGTGGCAATAAGGCCTGGGCTGAAGCTGTGGCATGGTGCCATCCACTTCCCTCGACATGGCGAGAAGTTGCCAGCACGCATAACCCAGGTGGTCCAGACAAAGCTGAAGAAGATGCAGTTGTTGTATAAGCACCTGCTCCTTGGCTGAGATGTGCAGAGGGCCAAGTACAGATGTCAGACCGTGGCCAAGAATACAAGGCTGAGCTCAGCAAGAGGAGGGGTGCGTGCTCTGCAAAGTCAAGGAAATATCTACGTGATCAGATGTGTCTTGCTCCTTGTTTCGCGCCATTGGCCTTGGTTTTTCATCCTGAATGTATGCTAAATTATGTTATGTTATGGGCAGACTCCCTTTCAGAGGGAATGAACCCCATGAGGTTCAACAAGGCCAAGTGCAGGTTCCTGCACCTGAGTCAGGGCAACCCCCAGTATCAATCTAGAGATCATCTAGTCCAACTCCCCTGCTCAAGCAGGATTGCCTAGAGCACATTGCTCAGGACAGCATCCAGATGGGTCTTGAAAGTCTCCAGAGAAGGGGACTCCACAACCTCCCTGGGCAGCCTGTTCCAGTGCTCTGCCACCCTCACCGTAAAGAAGTTTTTCCTCATATTCGATCGGAACTTCCTGTGTTCCAGCTTGTGCCCATTACCCCTCGTCCTGTCACTGGGAACCACTGAAAAGAGCCTGGCTCCATCCTCCTTAAACCCACCCTTTAGGTACTTGTAACCATTAATGAGGTCTCCCCTCAGCCTTCTCTTCTCCAGGCTAAAGAGTCCCAGCTCTCTCAGTCTTTCCTCATAAGGGAGATGCTCCAAGCCCTCAGTCATCTTTGTTGCCCTACGCTGGACCCTCTCCAGTAGTTCCCTGTCCCTCTTGAACTGGGGAGCCCAGAACTGGACACAGTATTCCAGTTGTGGCCTCACCAGTGCAGAGGAGAGGGGGAGAATGACCTCCCTGGACCTGCTGGCCACGGTCTTCCCTATGCAGCCCAGAACTCCGTTGGCCTTCTTGGCGACAAGGGCACATTGCTATGTGAATTGATATGAATGACCACCTCAAACCTGGCTCCCTCCAGACACAGAGAAATTGTTTGAACAGCATCTCACAAAATCTCCCACTTTCAGATGCTCTCTTACCCTGCTCCAAACCTTGCAACATCCAGCTTTTGTTCACCCTACAGAACAGCCACTGGGGCCAGCTGCAACGCAGCCCGCATGCTATTTTGAGCACTTTAAACTGAAACGCTATGAAAAACAGCGACTACCTTGGGACCAACCACGTGGGTTTCATGTGGCCTGAGCAGCTGGCTGCAGTGAGAGCTGTGCCTGCACCGGGAGGTCTGAATCCCTCCCTCCCTGATGGGCTGGAGGTACAAATCCTTCATTGGTGCAAGCCACCCGGCCCACCCAGGTGCAGGCTGTGATTTTCTCGTGACATAAAAAATGTGACGTGCGGGTGCCCTGAGAGTGAGAGAGCCCTGGTGTGACAGGCAGGGAGGGCACCCCTCGGGTCTCAGCTCTGGTCCTCAGAGGTGACGGGCAGAAACGCTGAAGGGAAATGTGTCGTGGCAGCAGGTGAAACACAGGAAATAAGAGCAATATCCTTGCAAGAACATTGTGCAATTGGCTGCCCCTCTGCTGAAAGACGTATTTAATTCACTCGGAGAAAAGATCTCTGTAAGAGGAAATGGTGTGCGCAGAAGAGATGCTGTTTTGTCCCTGGAATTATGCAAAGTGAACAAAAATACACGGCAGCAAGGTCACTCCCTGTGATTTGCAATTTTCTTTGCCTGAGACTAGAAAAGGTAATTTTATTTCACACAGAGACAAATTATTTGAAATCTGCTTCATAGCTCAAAAACAGGCAAATAAAAAGTACCGGAGACACTGGAAGTGTCTCTCTTGGAAATCAAGCGCTGCATACGCTGCGGCTGAAAGTTTAGCCCTGCAGTTAATGAGGTGTGACTGTTTGCTTTTGCTTTAAAGTCACACCAGGCTTTAGACGTTTGAAAAATCCATTTTAGCTGTAAGAGTAAATGAAAAAGCAGGTATTTCCCCACACCCTTTCCCATTTGTACTATTCTAAGCAACGGGCTTGTCCTTGTCAATATATCAGATGTGGCAGGTGACGGGTTTCGAGGGCGATGGCGAGAGGAGGAAGATGAAGCAAGGTCATCGATGCGGTTGGGTGAGGCTGCGGTGGTCCATCAGCTCCGCCAGCGGCGCAGTCCATCACGCCGTCGTCTGCGGTGTGGACATCTCTAGGGATACCTCGCAGCAATGGAAATAGAGCGGCGGCAGGCACTGGGGACTATAAACTACCTCGGGAAAGAAAATCAAGTGGCCAAACTAATAAGGGAGAGGAGATCTCCCTCCCATCCTCTGACATAGGATGAAGGAGAGGCAGCAGATCACGGGGAGGGGTGGAGGAGCACATGTGCAAGGGGTCATTACCTTCAAGGGAGGCAGAGATCGTGTTTTGCCCTTGGCTGAAATACTAAATACAGAAGAAAGCGACAGAGAGACTATCGATACAAAGTACTGTGCCACTGAAGAGCTAACGTTTTCATTGTCGTATTGTGGTGAAAGGAGTCTGCTGTGCTTTGCAGTATTAAATACTATATTCAAGTATTAGGTATTATTTATTAAGTATTAAAATTCTCCCCTAGTTTTTAGGAAAGGATGAAACAATCAGGTGCCTGAGTGATAAGAGCGGCATAAAAATCTAGATAAATCACCGCTGTCACACTCAAACCATTTTATTCATTTGAAATTAGGTTTCCTGGAATACAGCCTTACGAGATACTCATCTCCTCTTAGAGACAAATCTGACAGGAGAGGAGATGCTGCAGAGTGGATCAAGCAAGAGATAGCGCTCTAATCCCAGTTTTCCTCTCTCACTTGGCGTCCCTGGGAAGGACAGCATCCCTGTCCTTCTGATTTCTCATTTGTAAAATGGGATGATAACTGCTCATCTCTCAGGGCCATTATGAAGATTAATGTGTTTACAAAAGCATTTAAAATGCTAAGTACTTCTGGTTTCAGTCCTGTGAGATTCAAAATGCCAGCACTGAGGTGCTGAAAATCTTAAGCTCTTGCTAACTCTAGTGGAAACTATGGCTGCCCAGCACTTTACAAGAACAGGGAGAAACATGTCATTGTAAAAGTCATGAAATCCTGTCCTGCTTTATTGCATAAAATGAGAGCTGCGCCATGCCAGCATTGTATCTGAAAGGGCAGATAACACAAAAAATCATAATTTATTTCATGCTAAGAAAATTATTGAAGGTCTTGTATTCTGAAACATGTTGGTGTAATTTATCTAGGGACTGATTACTGCACCTTTGGCTATGACAGGATTTTTTGCATTGGTATGGAATACAGCATCAGCTCAGAATTTGCTGTACTTCTGTTAAACTTTAAACTCTGTGACAGTCAACGTAGGCTCTTAATTAGTCTTAAAAAAAACAATAAATATTGTTTCACTATTACCAATACAGCCAATTTTTGCCACTTCTCTGGCAAAATATATGCTAAATGCACCCAAACCCCAAATCAAGCTTCAAACCCTCCAGTCTTAACATTTGTGAAGAATACCCAGCACTGACTCTTTACTGTGCGCTCCTTTATCCAGCCCGCAGGATGAGACAGAGGAGCAGGTAAGTGCATTTGTATCCAGTACAGTCCCTGTGTTATTGCTGCCTCTTCTGGTCCACGCGGAAGTGAAAGTCAGCAGCTTCTGCAGGCCTCAGGCTTCCTTTCACCAGTTCTGTTTTTCACAGTGAAACAAATTTAACTCATTTGAGAGAGGCACAGAAACAGGGACATGAGCGAGCCGGAGGAATTGGTGAATCAGGGACAATAGTCTCCCTGAAGGGATTACTAACTCCTTGGGTAAGGGGAGGGATGAGAGAGGTTGCAGCTGTACGCGCCAAGGCTGAGGAGCAAAGCAGGATGGTGTGGTTTACTGAGAAGCAGAAGATTTTTATGTGAGAGCGAGACTGGTTGCCAACCTGCAGGATAAAAAAAAAAATCTGTTTGTGCAAGACAGCTGCCTGCAGACAGACGACACATGCTGACGTGTCCCAGTAAAAGCCAGATGAAGAACGCGGTCAGGACTGGTAAGATTTTGTGATGAATTTGTGATCTAATGTTATATCTGGTGCCTGAGACTTCAAACCTGTGTGTATGGGGCATCTGATGATTGTTCGTTTTAAGGCATCAAGTGAAAAGGAAATAGTAAAGCTGCACGCTTTGACTCACTGATAATACCAATAAAGCCCATAAAATGTTAAGTTGTCCTCATGTATTTTGCAGGCTCTGAAAATGAAGGTTCAGGAGATGGATCGCCAATATTATCCACCATTACAGTAACGACTCCTCCTGCGACGCGTTCTTCAACTGCGGATGACCACGAGCCTGCACTTGTCACTGCAAGCGCTACTGAAAGCAGCTTTGAAACAAAAAGTACTCCAAGTACTGAATTGAATGCCACAAACAGCCAGGACAGCCTAGAAGCAGCAGAACATTCTATCTTGAGATACATTGTCCCCATCGTGCTGCTGGTCCTGCTGATTTTGCTCATCATGTTTTTTGTAATACATCATAAAAGGAAAAAGTCTAAGCAAGGTAAATTTGTCTTTTTGCGCATCAGAAGGATATTTTTAGGATGCGCTTGACGTTAAGTAGAAGTTATTTGGAGGCCTGGGATGCCACATTTAGGATGTACTGCTCTGGTTGTAGTTGCACGTTTGACAGCTAGGAAAGGGACCCACCCCTGGCCGGCAGTATCTGGGCACGCAGCTCTCCTCGGGCAGGAGCTTGTTCTGCATCTTGGCACCTCCTGCTCTCGCTGCATGCCCATGGGAGCCGCCACACCGAGCTCCAGCTCCTGGCAGGGCCGGGAACGGCGTACGGATGTCAACATGTGGCTGCTAACGCTTATTCTGTCTTTATGCTTAATAACTTCAGGCAAGGTGAATTTAATGCTTCTATTGCCTATACTGCCCACAAGGTAAAACTGATCAGAACTTCAATAAAATAAAAACAAGCAAAACCATTTTAAGGAACACTTTTAAGGGTTCCTTAGGGTGTGGGAGCTACGTAGGGTGGTGGGAGCTATGAGGCTATGACAGTAAATGGGCTAGGAATCCTGTGGTCAGACTGCCTGGGTGCTGCGATAGGGAGAGTAGCGCTTCAGGAAGGCAGTTTGATCTATTAGCAAAGAAATTGGTAACTTGGAGTGTCAAGCCACAGGAAATAAAGGTGTCACAGTAGAACCATGCAGTTGGTAAGTGAAGTCCTGAAATAGCCATATGGGTGTCTCTACAGAACAAGAGTGCAGCTGTAAACTCCTCAGCCTGCGGACAGTGACATATGTTCAACATAGACTTTAAATCCATTTTCCAGGGCATTTTTAGGCTGCCTTATCACCATGTCAGCCTCGTGGCAAACTCTGAACTCACAACCAGGCACCCAGTTTGCTCGCCTATTTCTGGATGACCTGAAATGCAGATACACCCTTCAGAGGGATGGGAAATGTGGTGCCTTGCAGGAGCACAATCCTGGGATCTCTTGCCCTGTGCCTATTGCTCGTAAATGGGATTTTGGGCATCCTTAAGGCTGAGGAAGACATCTCTGTGGCCCTTGGGTGGCTCTGCAGTGAGGGAATGTACTGGAACAAGTGACAGCACCCATCAGCGACACTGAATTAAAAATAAACTGATTTAAGACAGTATACAATGTGAATCCTATATGTAGTTCTTCATTCTTTTTTGAGGGCTGAGGCTTTTCAGTCACTTGATTCCTTGAGGGGAGTCTATTTTTCTGAATAATGGCTGTTACACTATTTTTCCCCCATCTTTACTTTGTCTTGGGGTCATAACTGGCTTTGGATCCCTTTTGACATCTGGCTAGTTCAGCTTCATTTGCCTAACTGAGATTTAATCTGTCATGCAAGTCCATCCCCCTGCTTCTTCCCTCCACGAGCAGCTCCCACAGTCTCCAGGCAGAGCCGGATTGCCTGCATGTAGTCTGCATCAAAATGTCCCGACGCTTCCAGTAAACAATTTTTTTGCAGCAGTGGTTCCTTTTCAGGATGCTGTTTCTCTCACGACATCTGTTTTGCTCAGGGAAGTGTGCATCTGCCATGTCCTGCCCACCATGGCGCTAACAGTCCGTTTCCTCCCAGCACGGCTGAGCTAATAATGAGCTGTGTTCAAGATTAAAAATAATGAGTTCCTCTGAAAGCTACAAACAGGATGAGACGCTTTGTCTTTCATCTACAAGTTAACTATTATGCCTTTTGAAAATGCAACCTGTTTTACGTGACCCTATTCAAGGCTTGCTTGCAGTCTGGACCCTGTATATACAAAGAACAGAACTATGAACACCAACTTTTTTCTTTTCCAGATGAGCTGGGAAGTGAAAATGTGAAAAGGTAAAGTTTATGCACACTACTCTTTTTTTTTTTTTTTTAAATTCTTTTACTCTGACAGGATATTATGATTTTTGGCTCCTTCACCACCTGTTTTAATTTAACTCTACACTAAATACCATACCCTTTTGCCATCAGTTGCTCCAGTTAACTATCTCTAGAGGTGGCTAAAGAGTGACTTCAGTATCTAGCTGAAGATGGAAGACTAGAGCAGAACAGGAGTTACGGTGGCTGAGGCCAGCGCTGCCCCACAGGCACCCACTGCCCACAGCTGCCCCTACGCCTGCTCCAGGCACCCCCAGCGCCACCAGCCACAGGATGTCACAGGACGTACAAGGTGCCCCATGAGCAAAGGGGATCTGTTCCCAGGCTCATCACAGGCTTTTACTATTCAGAATAAGCTCTGTGTCTCGTTCCCCTGTTTTTCAGGTCTGTCTTCTCACTCTGAGGTGAGGCAGAAAGGCTCGCCCAGCTGCCCTGGAAGCAATGCCTCAGCTGCTGGGAAAGCAAGCCAAAAGCTGCGTGGCTCTTATCAGAGTGATAATTTTTATTGTTATCTTTTATTGGGCTCCATCTTGCTAATCAATGCTGGAAGTTATTAAATTGGCTTCATGGGGGGCAAAAAAAAGGAGTTTTGCTAAAAATATTTTTTCTACCATGTGGCTCCAGGAATGATCAGCAAAGGGAAGCTGAACAGGGGCATTTAAATAAATGCCGAGTTACTCTACGCATCACCTTTCCTTTTGAAGTCACTGCCAACGTCAGTCACATCTAGGACGGAACTTTAGGCCCTCTGCTTTTATCACTGGAGCAATGGGAATTTTGCATGTGCTTCAGCAGGGCAAACAGTTTTATTTTTCAGTTTTCTATTTACAGTAGGGACAGTTCTGGAATAGCTGCAGTGGTCCTGTGCTCTGGCATTCCCCAGACTGCATGTGATGTCCCAGCCAGCCCTACCTCTGCCCAGGTCCGGCATCTCACCACCGCTCCTTCGCATCAGTTTGTAGCCGTTTCGTTCACACCCGTTGGGCTGACATCTTCTCAGCTCAGATTGCTAGGCTAAGATGGCTTTCCAGAGTTTGTACATATGTCTGGAATTATGAAAGACTCATACAAAATTACTACATGGTGAGTTGTTTGAATTAAGCATTTTGTGTAATGCCTTTTTTCTTCTTTCCCTTCCCTCCTCTCAAGTCCTATTTTTGAAGAAGACACACCCTCTGTTATGGAGATAGAAATGGAAGAGCTTGATAAATGGATGAACAGCATGAACAAAAATGGTACACGGTAACCCCTCTACTCCATCTTTCTTCTCTTTCTAGCTGACGTAGATTCCATGCGTAGAAAATGAATGTAAGGCAGTTCGTATGTGTGTTGCTGCTTTTCCTCGACATTTTTAGTTGTGTTCTTGACTCCTTGCTACAAAAATAGCAGCACAAATGTCAGGGGTAGAATTGTTCAGTGGAGTATTTTAGTTTGTGTGGGAGCTTATTTTTAACATATGATGGAATATCATAAATGTTTTGAGTTTCCAGTAGACACTTCTATTAAACACACGTATAGCTGTGAACGGTATTTATATTTTTAATTACACATTTTTAAATGTGAAATACTAGTTTCTCTGAAGCATCTAGTCTTTTCAGTCTTCAGAGTTTCTCCAGTTCTGCGCTCCACATTGTGCTATTGGAGAAGCAGCATGCATTTACTCATAGTTCAGACCACCATTTACTTAAAATTGCTGCCAGGATCCTATGAATACATCCCTCCCCTCTTTGCCCCCTTTCCCTCGCTTGCCATCTCTACTGCATGAAACACGAGCTGCTCTTTGCTGCCAGCACCGTTCACCATCTACGCCCTCTCTTGCAAGTTTATCAGTCAGACTATGGAGCAATTAGTACCTGCGGTAACTACTACCAGCAGCATCTTCAGCTCCTTCTTAGCAACTTCTAAGCAGCATGTATTTTTCCCCCATTTTCCTCACAACAGACATCTCCTGGTCAAAATCTCTGAGAGCCCTGCATCCTCCTTCAAGGCTCTCCTCAAAAAATGCAGGTTTTCAGTAAGATGTGAATTAACCGAGGCCTGATTTTGAACTGCTAACAGCTTTTCAGTGGCTAGGAAATGCTGAAGCCCTGATATTTTTTTCATTCCAACTCCCTTGCCTTATGTCCAAATGGCTCATTTGCCTGACCTCCTAGGGATGCTTTGTTTTTCAGGACATAAAACTCTTTGGAGCATTTCTTTGCGTTAGCACAGTGCTCCACATGATGGGGTTGTGACCTTCATGGTCCGTAACCTCTAGCAGAAAACATGTGCTAAGCAGCAGCAGTGAAATAGAGACAGTACGTATAGTGCACCGCAAAATAGTGCTGTAAAATATTTTTTTAAAATTCTGTGGACAGAAGGGAGCAAATAGTTTACATACAGGTTTTTTTTTTTTTTGTTAGTGTTCCCTAAACCCCAGCCCCAAATCCCCAGCCGGACTATAAAGCATAGGTGCGACTTTAGCAGAAGATTAACAAATAGTCCTCCCTATGGTAGTTTACATGAAACAGTCCTCAAAAGTAGACCATTTGTGTAGGTGTACATAAAAAACTGAAATATATATAAAGAAATTACGCCAACACCTATCAAAGGGAAGGAGGATTTAAAACACGTAACATTTATGCTGTGGGGACCATGCAGATTTTACAGATAAAAGGGTGCAGAAGAGCATCTGCAGTTTTACGTTCTAGACAGACTGTTAAAAGTGGATGCAATTTTGAAATTAATATAGAAGAACTGCCAAGATTAACTATAGTCTTGTTTCTTACCCTTTTTCAGCTGACTGTGAATGTTTGCCTACTGTAAGAGAAGAAGAAAAAGAATCAATTGCCAACCCAAGGTACTTTAAATTCATTATATTATTTGAAGAAATATGGTCAATGTGATTCCAAAATAATCTAATTTTTTCATAGGTAATTATAAATAGAGTAATTCTTTGGTCCACTTTAGTTTTAAAGTTTTTATATATAGGGACTTTGATTTCAACTTAAACAAAAGGTTTGACGCTCTTATTTCTAAACCGGTCCCTGCCTGTAAATTGCACCACTAAATAATCTTGCTGTTGTAAACCTGTGAGAAACAGACAACCAGATGGCACAGATGGAGTTTCACTCGCTGATCAGACTTTAATCACAGTTTCCCAAGGTGTTAATACAAGCATTCAGCATGGCTTCCTCGGCACTCCCCACCGGCGCAGATGCCCAGCTCCCCTCTGCCACCAGGTGCCTATAGGTGCCTGAGAACCACTGCCAGATGTTTTGGCTGGAGCTGTGACCTGCCAGGCAGAGGTTTGTCAGACACCAAGAGAAACCCAAAGGATCTTCCCCTTCCAGCAGAGATCACAGAGGGATCACAATGAAGAGCTTGTAAACTTAAAAACTTTCTAGCTGGTTTCCTCAGGGTTTTGGCCAGAACCCCTAAACCCCTCTCAAACTCATATTTTGCCTAATTAAAGATTCTGGTTCCCGCTGGGAGCAAGGGGCCGTACATCGCCTTTGCCTGCACGCTTGGATGGCAGCTGCATTTTAGGAAGTGGGTAAAGCAGCTCCTCTGTGCCAGGTTATAACAAATGATTAAACTACCCCGTGTGCCAAGAAAACCCCTTGTGCAGTGGAAGCAGCAGATGCGAGCAGGCAAAGCCAGGAGCAGGGAGGGGTGACAGGAGGAGCACCGAGGTCTTCCCCTTCCCATAGCACCAGATAACCCAGCTCAACACGCCTCTCTGATGGAGCTGCACCTCCCACTGTAGACCACCATAACGTCCCGCTCTCCCTCTTTTCTGCGTTTCCTTGCTCAGGAATGAAACAGCGGTGACGTTAAGTCACCACCGCTGGAGAGTTTGCAACTCAGTTTCTCCAAAGCTGCAGTTTCAGTGTGGCTTTTGGATGGGGCTGCTCCACTGCAGCTATTTGTATTTAAAAGGTTTCTGCTTGTGCCTATGGCAAGAGGAATCGTTGCTGTTGTGTTGTGGGGGGTTTTGTTACTGGTTTTTGGTTTTTTTTTTAAAAAAAAAAACAAAGAAAAAAACCCCTTCCGATCCTAGGTTCCAGATGCCAGCAAGCACAATAATTTTACCTCAAGCAGCTGGAAAAGATGCTGGATTCCCTAGCCATCTGGGTCTTCCCTTCCAGCCTCTAAATGATAACTCAGAGGGGAAAAATTGTTAAGGAGAGGCAGCTGCACAGTGGTTCTCTAAAAACAGATTTGCTGGGTACACCACTGGCTACAGGAGGGAGCATAAGACAAAGCGTGCTTGAGCCATATGCTAACACCAGCAGCAGTTTATCGCACTATAAAAGGCTTTTTAAACACAACACCTTGAGCATTAAGTTTATTCTCCAAAACTTAAACAGTTCATTTTCAGAAAAAAATCATCGTGGCCTACCAGGTTGAGCTGACACTTTAAGTATCCTCCTTGCTAAAGTGATTTTGTACTGGATTTGCATTAACCCCATCAGAAGGTGGGGTTTTTTGCTCCCGACTAGCAAAAGGTGTCTTTGGGCTACACCCTACCTCAAGTTCCCCACCCGTAAAATAGAGATATTGTCACTTCAAAGCTCTATAGCGAGGCTTAAGCCTTCATGCAAAAAAGCAGCCCTGTGCAGATAAGTATGCTTCAGTCAGAGCGAAGGTACACACATTATTTAAGCATATTTTCTCATGACTGGTATCTTAGGATCAGACTGTAGAGAAATTTATGCCTCTAAAGTGTAGGAAGGCAAACAAATGCAAATAAAAAGAGGGGATTTCTCTCTAAAACATTCAGAGCTGCTCGACAAAGGCTATTAGTTGAATACAAAGTGTAAGATTATTAGTTTCAATTCCAGACTCTGAAAGACTGCTTTGCTTGGGCAAATTTCTTCTCAAATTATGGTGATTCCTTTTTTTAGATTTTATTGATGATATTTCAATAGGGAAAGATCTCAAGGCCTCACTGAACACAGCTGGCTGAGTGTTGTTTTCCTGCTTCATAAAGATGCTGGGGAGAGTTCACCAGGACCCAAATGTTTTGAGCTATGAATTGATTTTGATAAGATATAATTTTGAAAACGTCTCAGACTAAATGTTTCAATAATGACATTTTGACATTTTCAGAAAGAAAGTTGTTCCAAAACTACTTTTCAGAGTAAGTGACTTTTTAATATAAAATTTTAAAAAGGTTTAAAGAAGAGAACTCTGTGGTGGGGAAATATTTCTAAGTTAAGTGTTTCCCTTCACTTAAAACTACTTTTTCAAATTTCATTTTACATGAAATTTTGAAGCGTGCTTCATTTCAAAGTGAAAAGGTACCTGAAGCGGTGGGATTTGCTGGTAAACAAAGAAAATTTATTCCCGTTTACTTCTGCAACTGAACCTGATCAGACCAAGATCTGCTGCTTTCCTGACCAAACTCTTAGCTGAATAATGTCAGAGAGAGAACTATGTACAGATAAATAGATGTTTTCAACAGCTCTTTTAGGCAAGAAAAGTGAAAGACTATGAAGTAAAACAAAACAAGCCATCATTACGGCAAAAATAGGTACTCAGGAGCATCAAGGCTGCAGATTTGTGCACAAGAGGCAAGATATGACAGCCTGGGCTCCTTTGTAGGTGGAGGTCTTCTGCCTTGCACATAAACTAAGTTAAAAATATATGTGTGTATATACACATTTTAAAAAAAGTTATATATATTTAAAAGTAATATTTCTTGCCTCTGAAACCTAGTGCTAAAATCCTGATTGTGCCTGAGCAGAGAACCCCAAAGTCTGCCTCTGCTGTGCGCTCCGATGGTGCACAAGCGGGTGCAAGACCAATCTCTTCTCCGGGGACCTTTACTCCCCTGGCAAAACAGAAGCGCAGCCTGCCCCCTTTATAGCGTGGGTCTTTATAAGCTGCCAAGCATGATGAAGCAATCCCTCCCTGCTTTATCACACCTCCCAAGGGGGTTTGGTTTTCCTTGGGTGCTGCTGGGCACCCTCCTAGTCTTTCTGTCTGAAAAAGGGGTGACTTTCTTATGGAGAGATGCTCTGGGTGGGGAATAAGTACAGTACAGTACAGAAAGAAATACTCCTTTGCCAGGTTGTGCTTCAGTTTGGCAAGGTACTTTAAAAAAAAAACATGCAAAATACTAAGATTATGAGTGGCCCTTTTAACTTCAGAGATGGTTTAAAGCCCTGCTGTTAATGCTGACTGAAATCTAACCAGCTGAAAAAAAATGTGGCATTTTTAATGTTGGCATGAACCAAACGTTATTAAGAAAGTGCTAGGGAGCAAGCTA
This sequence comes from Dromas ardeola, assembly GCA_013398915.1. NCBI lineage: Eukaryota > Metazoa > Chordata > Aves > Charadriiformes > Dromadidae > Dromas > Dromas ardeola. Next base: position 184,853 of record VYZM01015663.1, read on the forward strand.
GCTAGGCAGAAACCAGTGCGACAAAGAAAATTCACCTGTTACGAAGCCAGATTTAATACAAATATTCCACCTGTAAAAAATTATCCTCCCCTGTGGAAAAAGGGCAACTTGATTGCAGCAGGAGAAAGGATGCAGTGGGTAACCACTACCCAGCAGAAAAAAAATCAGACCAGCCCTTGCTGCCAGCATCCAGCACTACTGATGGGGTCATTTCACGCATTGCATGGATGACACATTTATCTTCTGATAACACACTTTCTCATGGGCTCCAGAGATACTCTTGCATATTATTTCCTGCTGAGACAACTAACCCAACAGCATGACACTGGTGTGTTTTTTTCTTTTCCATGTATATGCAGCGATGGTGAATCATGAAGTCAGAACAGCAAAGAACTGGTTAAAGGGAAGGAGCGCACAAGCTAACGATCCCCCAGATATTGGATGAACTGGATTTAAATATAATTCATCTCAAAAGGCCAGAGAAGCAAATACTTTTGTTGTGTCCTGCTACAACGGTCTTCAGAAAGGAAACATCACCAAGAGAAAGAAAAGAAAAGAAGAAAAGAAAAAGCACTATAGTAAGATTAGAGGCTGATTTAAATTCCTTCTGCAATGAGATTCATCACAAATCAAGAAAGCCTCTCCCTCCCAAAAAAGTAGTTCTTAAAATAGTCCATTTTTCTGTCTTCTATCACATTTCAGTTCTTCATCATACAGAACCACTTCTGTCACAAGTTTGGTTGGTTTCTTTGTATTTTGTGTGTATGTTGTTTAAAACTATAAACAGCATCCATAATTCCAGACTACCCTGGTCTGGTGGATGTGAAGCTCATGCCCATGCAATGTTTGTTTTTCAATTTGCTTTTTGATAACAGCGTGCTGATTTGCACAGGACTTCTGCTGGGGAGGCACCAGACCGGGACTGACAGACCAACTCTGAGGACAGACAGAGCAGCTGAAAAGCCTCTCATAGGATTTGACAGAAGCAACTGCAGCCCAGCAAGGGCACGGTCTTTGTAGCGTGCTTTTTTGGTTTTCAAATTAAAGGCATTGTAGAAATGAAAAATATTATTTCAGATTGCCTTTCAGTGCAGTTCTCTCTACAGAGTAGTACCCTGGGCTAGCTCTCACCATTTAACCCTCCTCCCTGCCCACTGCTCTCCTCTAAACACCACCTACTTCAGGAATAACCAACTTGAAAATATTTCTTTTTTAAAAAATAAGAAAGGTTGACAAATTGAACAATTCACTACTCACGCAAAACACAAGTTTAGATAAGTATGTGTTATGCGTAACCACTTGGTCAAGGTTTTCAGATGCAGTAAGATCTCTGCTTCTTCTGTTTTTGAATATCGATCTTGGAATATCTGAAAGACATAGACTTCTAAATGTGCCTGGTCACCTTTAATCACACTGAAAAAAGAAATCAGACTTTTGAGATATCTCAAGGTGAGCATATAAATATTGTAATTGCGTCCATTGATTTTAGGTGACATGTCTCTTACGGATGTAGTTTAAATACGTAACGTGCACATGGAAGTGGATCCTTGTCTGTGCAAAGCTTCCTCTGCCTTATTTAAAAAACTTATATTCTACCCTTACTCTTATATCCTACCATCCTCAACTTCTTTTTAAATGTATAATTTCTTCCCACTCAATACATGTTTAATATGATCGGTTTTGGTTTGCCTGCAAATATTTCACTAATATGTTATCAGGCACAGCTTGGGTAAAGCGAGCAACAAACACTCCAGGCCTCTGGGATAGCAGCTAAGTGGCACTAACAGCTGACAGATACAGAGGAGGGTTCAGCTGTGTGAGTAATTGAGGATGTGTCAAAATATAAAAGGAAAAAAATGTTTACAGCTAACTGTATTAATTTGCTACCAAATATGGCTTGACTAGTAATTTCCTCAAAGAGTAGAAGAGTCCTTCATTCTTCCAAAATGATTTATTGTAAATATTGGGTTTAATATTGAGTGATGGTAAATTAATTTTCACTGCTTGGATGATTTTTAACTTTGAAAAAAATATTTCAAGTTCATCTTCCACAATTACTTTTTTATATTTTTAAATTTCCACAAGTTCCTGACAGTAAACTCATTCTATAGAAGGTTGATTTAAAATAATGCTATCAGAAGGTGGAAAAAGTAAAAGACTGAATTACAGAAAATTTTTTTAAAATGGAAGTATTCTCCAGCAGCAGCTTTGTTAGCAACTCCTTTCCAACAAACGAAGATGTTATGCTCAGACTTCCTACAGTTTGCCAAACAGTAGCCTGAAGATGCCCAAAACAGAGAATGTTTTCTTTAACAGTAGAAGATAAAAAGGATGTACTTTGAGACCACTACTGGCTGTGTGGTTGGAGGGCAGCCCGCGGTGACCCAGCAGTTTGCAGTGTCGGTGTCCAAGTGATGACTCCTGCCCTGCCTTGCTTCAGGCCGTGCAGCTCCGCATCCAGCGGCCACCGCCTTCTCTGTTGAAGTACAGCTGGGACAAAGAAGAACTGAATCCTTGCCTTTCTTAAAGTTTTATTTTGTTATTATTTTTTTACTTTTGAAACTTACCCAACCCTCCCCCAAAAATGGCATTATATGGCTTAAGTCAGTTCTGACACGCTGATGATCCTTCACCCTGTCCTAGCTGTGCATAGCAGCTACAATAGAGTAATGCAGTAACTCAGTCTGCTACGCCATTTGAGAAGAGGCTGTGTCATGCATGTGTTTTGTTGTTTGTTTGGGATTAATGTTAAAAAAGGCTATGCAGTTTCAAATAAGTTTCTCACAGAGAGTTTCTCTTAAAAAAAGATTTAAGTTTAGCTTGAGGGAACACATATTCTGTAAACTCACATTAATAAGAATTAATTCTTATTCCAGAGTTCATGGTTAATCAATTTCTACATCAAGCTTTAAAATCAATTTTGCCCAGAACTAATGCCTAGGTGAGAGCTTTATAATGATCCAGGTTATGCCATTTACCATCTCCGAGGTCTGGCATGCCAGGAAATTTCTTTTCCTCTTCTGGAATTTTCTAAGCATTGCAAAAGACAAAAAATGGTTTGGACACTTCCTTGGTCAGTTTTGGATATAAATTATCTGGATCTACTGGTTTTTAAAAAAATACAAGTCTCATAGTTGCTGAGTTACTACTGAAAAAGATCACATTTCATTAAAACTTATCCTCCCCATGTGAAACAGACCACTTCTCAAATAATTTGCATTTCAGTATAGTTATGGATATTTCTAATAGATTCCCTTAGCACTAGACAAATACAATTTTTAGTATTTCTATTTTCCCTAAACATTTTTATATCATTGTCATTCTTCCCCTCCAAAAAGAAATGCTAGCCTTAAGCTATGGAGGGGGATCACTCATTCATCTGATAGCTCACCCCTGCTCTGCACTGCCCCATTTCACCCCTCTGGTCTCTTTTTTTGCTCTTCATTTTTACATCGATTTCCACATTTGCTAAGGCCACCGCCTAGTGTCTGCTCACTCCGGTTACAGCTGAGTCTTTCTGTGGAGCCCAGGCCCGTGGGATCCAGCCGGGTCATAGAATCATAGAATCATAGGGTTGGAAGGGACCTCTGGAGATCATCTAGTCCAACCCGCCTGCCAGCGCAGGGCCACCTAGAGCAGGTTACACAGGAACGTGTCCAGGCGGGGTTTGAATGTCTCCAGAGATGGAGACTCCACCTCCTCTCTGGGCAGCTTGTTCCAGTGCTCTGCCACCCTCAAAGTAAAGAAGTTCCTCCTCATGTTGAGATGGAACTTCCTATGCTCAAGTTTGTACCCATTACCTCTTGTCCTATTGCCGGGCACCATTGAAAAGAGCCTGGCCCCATCCTCCTGACACCCACCCTTTAAGTATTTGTACACATTAATTAGGTCACCCCTCAGCCGTCTCTTTTCCAGACTAAAGGGTCCCAGCCTTGACTCCTCTCCTCCCTCACCCCATTCGGGATTTCCCTCTCCTGTTTACTCGTGTGCCCCTTGCACTCCTGTTTGTTTTACACTTGTCATCTGTTCCTGGTCATTTCCTTTTACACACAGTTTATCTCAATATTTTAGTCTTGTAGGTGGTTTGAATTACAGGGGATTTAGATCTTTTTACTCCTGTATTAGTACAGCCAAAACACTGTAATATTCCAGTTTACAAGTATAACTTTTACACCTTCTGTTGACGCACCTTAATTTTCCTCAAATGATGCATGCAGTCGGGTCCTCTAGCCCACAAAAGAAAGAGCAGGACAACCACGCAGCAGATAAGTTACTAGCAGATTTAAAAAATTATTTTAATATTGCCATACACTACAGAGTATTTATGCCTCTGCTGTAATATCCTCATCAGCCCCATCTGAGCTGACCCATCGCACCATCATCTTGCAACATCTACCACCAACTGATAACTCAAGTTATCAGCCCTCAGTAGAAATTGAGGAAAATGCACACAAATAGAAAGTCACTTGCACTATGTGTTATTCTAAGACGTTTAGCAAATGTGGTGATCCCTAAGGAGCTGTTACCCCTCTCCTTCCATTTTCTTCCAGTATTTTAGTAGTTATCCAGCTCTGCTCAAGGCAATTTGACATCTAATTTATGGCGTGAGCACTTTTTGTCCTACAGAAGGCACTAAAGCCAAAGGAGGAATTGTTTGAAAAGTACACGCATAAAAAGGGTAACTAACAACCAGCACCTCGCCTACATATGCTAAAAATCAGTATCTTAACTGAGAATTTTTCACCAAAATAGAAATACCTCCTCCATAAAGTTACAAACATAAGGTCACTGCCATTACCAGCAGTTGATTAGTACCATAATAGTCATGCAGTTGTCAAGCACATAACCCTTACGTTAACCTCAACAAAAAAGAATGTTGGTTTTAGTTTCTAGGTAGTTGTAAGTCATGGATCCATACATAGCTATTGATCTATGAGATACAAAGAGTGTTTCGGGGTTTTTTTTCCAATGCTAGGTCTGATGGAGGGCTATAAAAAACCCCCACCTTTTGTTTACTTTCTGTGTAAGAAATTGCTGTATGTGCATTTGTTTATCAAATAGATGTTTCAAATCATTTTGTAATTTAAATATTTCAAAGACATAGTATTGCTCATCTGTATATAAGAGTTTGAGATTTTAAAGTACCTTTTCTAATAAAGGTTTATAGCAGGTTTTAGTGCGTACAGGTTCTCTTTTTCCCATAGTCATGCTAATCCATTCAAGTCAATGTGTTAATTATTTGTTGCTGATGTCAAGTTTACTCAGGCCTTAGAAGACGTACAAAGATATACATGGTATGTTGATACGTTACCCTCATCAGCTGGCTAAAATTCGGGCAACAAAGCCTAAAGGCTAGTGCATTAGCCTTTCCAAATTACTGAAAAGCTTTGAAATTAATTTTACCTAAGCAAAAATAAGATGCTTTATATTTCATTATATTTTTGTTTGGCTATTCCAAATTGTCTTTATCAATTGTCAAATTCCAGCTCCAGTGAAATTGGTGAACACCCCCAGGATTTCTCCTTGGGTGACTGTAGCTATCTTTCTTTAATAACTGATTGCTTCTCAGGTTATTCCAGTTAAGCACCAGAATGGGAGTCTCCAAACTGATAAAGCTGCTAAAATAATTTTCAGTGGATACAAGGGAAAATGGGGAAAAAAAGGAGAGGAAAAAAGAGAGGTTTTTCCAGATAGAGGTTTAGAAAAGATTAATAAAGCAGAGCATTGCTTTCATCCATGTTTGCAACAGAGAGTTTCATTAGAGGGGAGCAGAATGGCCCAGGGGTATCCAGAAAGCTCATGTCAGTCTTGACTCTATGTAATGCTTAAAAAGCATTGTTCAAACAACCTCAATATGAGAGCATCATAGCAGCAACCAGGCAGAAACTAGTTCTCTCCCTCTTCCTCACCTAAACATCACATCAGCAATGAACTTGTCTTTGGTACAAGTACAGACTCTTAAAAATCTGTGCTTTGGGGCAACACTTGTCTAGTTCTCTAGGGAGGTGCAAAAGAGGACTTGACTACAGAGCCCCAGGATCTATTTTGACACCTTGGGGAGTAACGCAGAGTTACTCCCCATCCCCAGGTCCTCACTTGTGCCCCGTTGGCACCACCGTGTCTCTCTGAGTGCTGCCACACGGGCCAGGACCTCCTCCAACATTCACCAAGAAGAGGCTGGAAGGGGTCATGGGGCAGCTGGTTTGGCAAGGGAGAAGAGATGAGGGATGGGCAAAGGACAAATCCTGCACCAACATTATCATCAACATACATGGAAATGCATCCCAAGCACTAACTCTGTGCTTAGGTTTTAAGAAGGGCTTAAGTCATACTTTATGTGAACATTGGTGAAAAGAAAAAAACAAAGGCTAAACGCATACCTGAAATAAGACTCACTAGAAGAAAGGTTATAAACACAGGACAGCTCTGGGAGCAAACTGCACCTCACTTCCACACCCAGGCCCCCGAGCAGTGGCGACACACTGGTACAAGAGCCACAATCGCACCGACACTCACAAGCTGGGGATTATTCAAGTAGTGCATTATTACAGCCCGATTCGCACTCTCCTACAGGTTTTTATTTATTTATTAAATTGCATTTCTTTTTTATTACCAGATTTTCAATGGTTGTTTTTATACCAGCCATGCATAACTGTAGTTTGAGAATTATCAGATTGGTTCTGGCAACTGGAGAAATAAAAATTGCTAATTTAGGCACCTGAAAGACACAGGAAGCCATTTGATACACGCTAAGAGGATTTTGGCACAAAAATAAGGTTTCTTTCCTTCCCCATTTTTTGAAGAGATTAGATGTGCTATAACTTTCAAATAGAAGGGGAACATAAATACATCTAGCTCATTCAGCTAATTTTGATTAAAAAAGGGAAGATATCTCAATAGAGGGATCAGAACATCTTTTGACTAGCTGCTCTTTCATGAAAAGGAAGATTTTTCGCAAAGCCAAACACTTCTGAATATAGAAATTTCAGCGGTTTTTAACTTCAGCAAAAACTTTAAAAATTACTGAAAAGGGACTTTAACATATTTTGAAAGAAAGTTTTGAAACAAAAGTGTTTTTCCATATAGAATATTAACATCAAATCCACAAATAGAGTGAAACATATTAGTTCAATTAACTTGCCTCCTTGCCACCAATCAACTCAAATTGTATTTATTCTTACTTCAATTCACAGGAGAAGCTAATGTTTGAGAATTATGCTCTTTAAAATAGAGGAAATAAAGCCTGCTACAAAAATACCCACCCAGATATTACTGCTAAAAATACCAACACAGAAACCTAAAATCAAGTCTGAGTTTGAACTTACATATTTAATTTTGGGAAGCAATACCTAATGCAGATGCATACATTACTGTCAGCACCAGGAAGGCAGTATTATCTCGATTTTAAATTTTCTTCACGAGCTGAAGAGATCTATGCTCTTGTATAATGCACATACACAGAGAAGAAGTTGAAGACTTGCCTTATAATCTCTGATGTTTACCAGATTTGACAGGTTTCATGAATATACCTGGGATTTTCTTGTTGTAATCAGACTTCTGCTCTATTTTATAACCTGAAATAGGGAGCAAATGGCATATGTTATGCTGCTGTCATTGGGATCGGTATGACAAGGCATCAAAACTAGCAGGTTTCCCCAACAGAGGAAGCAGTTCTGTTAATTCCTTATTCAAGTAATTCTAGCAGATTCAGTCCCTGTCCCCTCCCTCTTTTTTTAAATAAACATAGTAGCTTAGTTTTATTGGCTTTGTACCCTCAGGGATGCTAGTTGGGCTTTTTGTTGAAAAATTTTATTTCTTTTACAACCACACCGGGAAAAAAAATAATCTTTACAGTCTCTCCAACCTCTGTAGCAAATGCATTCAGGCAGCAGACATAACGGTAGCAATAATTTATCTGCCTCAGACCTCTGAGGTTACCATTTGTCATGGATTAGCTGTAACTTTTATTGTTCAGTATACGACAGTCAGATCGTAGCTATCAAGAATAAGCATAGACCCTTTCTGGATTAATGTACCTGCACGCTTGTCCTGCTCCGCATTTTTCTTGCAGAATACAGAAAGCCGCACTCTGCAGGGAAACGTCCAGTAAGTTATTAGAAACAAGTGAATTATGCACAGGATGGAATAACATTATCAAAAAGCCCTTGTTTAGATTTATTGACCATATATATGTATTTGGGTACACTGTTACAATGAATCAAAGTGTTTTCTTTCCAGCAAGTGGCTGGAGGCTTGATGTGTAGCCCCCCAGCTCCCAGTAAAAGAGCATTTTCGGTTCCAGTCACGCTGCTGGGGACTCTCCCAGCCGCACCTTGTCTCAGGGCCCCCTGCTTTGCTCTGCCTTAGACCCAGCCAGCTCTGGTTGGAAACGATACTCGGAGTGCCACCCCCAGGAGGGAATCCCGACCTGCAGCTGCAGAAGTGGTTTTTACTGCAGTGCATGCTCCCCATTGAACCGTGCTTCATGGGGGATTCCATTCCATACAGCTAATCATGAGGGAAACAAGGAGGCCAGGTTTTGGGGGTTGTTAGTCTTGGTGGCAGTGCCTACAGCATGGGGACAAGAGGTGAAAAAACTCTTTCCCAGGAGACACTGCCATGCGCCCCAGGGTTTGGACCAGGTTGGTTACAAGGCCACTGCCCTCTCCAGCAAAGGGGTGTCCAACACTTTTTGGGGAGCACCACTGACCGCAGTTATCTGCCCATCACCCTGGGGGCTCACTGGAGCTGTGGGATGTCTCCCTGTGCTGGTGGGATCAGTTGTAAGGGTGATCACCACAGGGGATGAAACTGTGCTGGTCAGTGACACAGCCAGAGGAAAACTCTTCCCAAGGGAACATCAGCCACAGCCCAAGCTTCTCCCACAGCTTATAAATACTTAAAGGATGGGTGTCAGGAGGATGGGGCCAGGCTCTTTTCAGTGGTGCTCAGTGACAGGACAAGAGGTAATGGGCACAAACATAGGAAGTTCCATCTCAACATGAGGAACTTCTTTACTTTGAGGGTGGCAGAGCACTGGAACAGGCTGCCCAGAGAGGTGATGGAGTTTCCTTCTCTGGAGGCATTCAAAACCCACCTGGACATGTTCCTGTGCAACCTGCTCTAGGTGACCCTGCTCTGGCAGGGGGGTTGGGCTAGATGATCTCCAGAGGTCCCTTCCAACCCCTACCATTCTGTGGCCATGTGGCTTTGACTCCCACAGCACCTTGGAGCAGTATCATCTTCAGCTACACATTTTCAGTCTTCTTCGATACTAGTCCTGTAGGCAAATCCAAATGATACAAGAAGACTCTACTTGAAGCAGTGAAAATTAAACTTAATCTGTATTTTGACAGTTTTCCCCAAACTTAAACAGGACTTCTCTCTAATAAGGACTGCGAGATTGGCTGTCCTTACAGCAGGATTTATTTTCCCCAAGTATTATATGATTTTAAAATAAATCTTAAGGTTATTTTGTAACAAAACAGGAGCAGTTTAAGAAAGCAAAGAAACACAGTATTCCCCACCCCGAATAAGTATAAGCATTTTCACGGAATCTTCAGAGTTGGAAGGGACCTTTAGAGATCATCTAGTCCAACTCCCCTGCTCAAGCAGGATTGCCTAGAGCACATGACTCAGGACAGCATCCAGGCAGGTCTTGAAAGTCTCCAGAGAAGGGGACTCCACAGCCTCCCTGGGCAGCCTGTTCCAGTGCTCTGCCACCCTCACCATAAAGAAGTTTTTCCTCATATTTGATCGGAACTTCCTGTGTTCCAGCTTGTGCCCGTTACCCCTCGTCCTGTCACTGGGAACCACTGAAAAGAGCCTGGCTCCATCCTCCTTCAACCCACCCTTTAGATACTTGTAACCATTAATAAGGTCTCCCCTCAGCCTTCTCTTCTCCAGGCTAAAGAGTCCCAGCTCTCTCAGCCTTTCCTCATAAGGGAGATGCTCCAAGCCCTCAGTCACCTTTGTTGCCCTACGCTGGACTCTCTCCAGTAGTTCCCTGTCCCTCTTGAACTGGGGAGCCCAGAACTGGACACAGTATTCCAGTTGTGGCCTCACCAGTGCAGAGTAGAGGAAATATTTCCTCTATATTTCCCTGAGGAAAATAGATACTTCTTATCTGCTAGGCTGTATGGTGTTTGAACACAAATTTAATGCAGGAGAAGTCAGACAGCATCTTTCAGGAGCAGGTTGATTTAAGAAGTCTAGTTTCTTTCAGTCACTATATTGCCAGACCTGTCAAAGGGTTTAATGCTTTATTCACAAACAACAAAGAGGGAAAATAGGACTCATGGAGATAGTAAAGTGGAAAGCTTTCTGAAGCTGGTTCATCCAGTGTTTGGATGACAATGCTACAGGGATACGTGCAAAGAGCATCACTGTTTGTGGAGCAGTGACTGTCAAGAGTGCACAGCTAAAAGGGGTAACCAAGGAGAAAGAGTAGATATAAAATAAGAAGCCTGTAGCCCTAGAGGAAAAACAAGGATTTGTATAGCCATGCATTAGTTGGATTCACAGACAAGATTTATTTTTAGCAAAAGACATGAACAAAGAAATGCCTCTTTACTATATTTAAATACCAAAGGTTAAACATACTGCTAGCACTTAATTTAACTATAGATAATTCTTTTCAATTTTCAGTGCCATGAGCAGCCTTGTAGAAAAACTTTAAAAAATATAATAAAAACAGAACTAGTCAATTCGTAAAAGACCATAGTCTAAAAAGGACAGATCCTTGTGTTACCTCGCTTGAGCCAAATTGCTGAACTGAAAGCAAAAACCAGAAGGAGGCATGAATCGAAGTATTATCCTTGTGCATTCCAGGAGCACGGGAAGAGCTGAGGTCTGGGGGAGGACTCGTAGGTCCAGGCAGGCAGCACAATAAACTGGCTCCCTTTTGTTCTATTTATTTCGTACAGATCGCATCTATTCTGTGAACACAAGACTAGTTGCAGGAGACTATTTACTAATAGTATACAGATATAGACATTAATGCAAAATAACACCAGCCCTGAACTGCTCCCTCAGTTTTTGACCAAGTTTTATATACTTATTAATAATTAGCTTTAATGCTCCTGCACACTAGGCCTCAGAACTTGTTTACATCACTTCATGCCAAAGCTTCAAATGCATTAAAGGGGAAGTTCATTATTTTTGATTTATAATTATCTATGACAAGAAAGATCTTAAACAAGAGAAGAAGAGAGCGGGAAATGATCTACTCATCCTCTGTTTATGGAACTACTACAAAGAGGCATGTGATGGTTTTGGCCTCAGTCCAGCTGCCATTCGTCTCTATAGGACTCTTTCTATGACTCTCACACAAGTCTCACGAAGCCCTTTTTAATCTTGAAATAACTCAGGTATAGAAAGGCCATTCCTCTCAGTCTACAGAGATCCCAAGCTGCTGCCTTATGGCTGATGAGCTATTAAGTGACAGAACAACAAATTGTCTATATATGGCATTATCGTTATCCTGAAAATAAATGTTCCTGTAGCCTCAGTGATTCACTTCCCTCCCACCCCCATGTCATTAACTATCAACTGGGAAAGTCGACTAAACTCATGTGGTTCTGGGAAACATAGGCCAAAAACCAACCAGCCAAACTGTTGTTTAAGACCAGTAACACTAGACACTTTGGTTACACCAGATCTGAAGTCATATCGTTCCCCGATGTGACCCCCGCGCACCGAGCAAGAGTGCCCAACGGCAGGTCCCCCTTGTCCCCTCCTCATGCCCAGGCAGGGCTGCTCCAAGGGCTCAGCAGTTTAGGGGCTCTTGCCAAGTGCCTCCATACCAAAGTCGGTCCCGCTCCCCACCTCGTCCCTGCAGCAAATACCACTTGGCAAGGCCCCTGCCCCGTTTGCAGCATCTCATCTCTGTCCATCTGCCCCCTACTCACTAAACATCCGAGGGCACAGAGCAGTGTGGGGGGGTTCATCCCCACAGGAGATACACTGGTTGAACATCTACAGTTTTATTATTAGGGTCCTTCCCACATTACACTGGGGAACTTAATCAAAGCAATTTGTAACTTTATAGCCATCAGCTCTCTTACCTAACTAGTATCTATGTCTTTTTTCCCCTCTTCTGAGTCTATTCAAAATGCCAAATATAAAAACCTAATGATTTCTTCCTCTCTTTCTCTAGAAATCCTTTTCAGAGTTTTGACCACATCCATGCACATAGGCATTTTATTCCCAGTAGCTTGCCACCTCATTACCCTTCTCTTACCTTGGACCCCTAATTGATGGTTTTGTTTGCTGTTTTCTTGCACGCAATTCCATGCCTTATTTTCCTGGTGTTTCTCTGTCTGCCTTAACACAATCCTTGATCCTAGACAGGCATGCCTGCATCTTTTTGCTTCAAAAAAAATTGCTTCCCGTGGTGATTCTTCTGGCAATAACCCTTTAACCTTTTTCAGATTAATATAAAAATCCACATATATTGTTTTTACTTTCAGTCTGCATATTCTCATATTTGTGCATATAAAGTGTTTTACACTTGAATAAAGCTGAAATTAAAAATAATAAAACAAATTAATTGCTTTCATCCTCCCATCCATTCTAAACTACATTTATAGGATTTATTCCATTACCACATAAGCATCTCAATACTTGGTCCCCAACCTGACTGCCTTATAAATACAACACAGGGCTCCTCCTGATATAATCTGCCACTACGTTTTTCTTCCCCTTTCACTCTGCACCCCAGTTCTCTGCGCAGGAGCGGCACAGGTTTGCTGTGGGGAGCTTTGGCTGTCTCTGCTGGCAGCGAGGGATAACTCAGAGCAGGACTGAGTCTGTGCCAGGTTATACTGGGGCCTGGTTTCACTCCTCCTAGGTTTGAACTGGGGAGAAGCTGAAATACAGCTTAAAGCTATCATTCACTCCACCCATACAAAGGATACGGCAACTGAAAATTCAATTCTCTACTTTTTTGGCAGCAAAGACAATGGAGGCATTACACCACCCCCCTTCCCCAAGGCAGGCTCCCCTCCCATAGCCACAGCACCGGGGTTCCCCAGATACCACACTGCCCTCCTGGGCAGCCGGGTGGGCAGTCCTGCAGCTTGGAGGGGTTAACTACACTCCTCCTCTCACCGCTCCCCCCTCCCCAAACTGCTTCAGCACCTGATCTGTCAGTGCTGCGAATTACTGATGGGATTCACACTTAGCAGGGCTGCCAAGAGCAGCAGAGAGAGCATTTCAACTTTGCAGCACCAGCAGCATCCGAAAGACAGAGCCACTGGATGTCTGTAAACTGGGGGGGTGAGGGGGAGGGTGCAGAAGATTGTTATACACAGATTACACAAGCATGTTTAGGCATGTATTCATCATTAGTTTTGAGATAAAGCCAACACAGTTGTTATTCTTTTCCCAGTTAAACATATACATTCTTAAAGCAATGTGCTTTAGGTGGAGGGAGATGCGTCCACTTGTACTGTTGAAGGCAGTTAACCCAAGGGAAATACTTGGGTAATTCCCCACCTTGGGAGGGCTGGGAAGCCAATGCTGACTGAGTACACATCCAAAAGAAAGTGGGCAAGAAAGATCCTGGTGTAATAGCCCAGGGGAAGAGGCATGGTAAGAGCAAGAGCCAAAGAATCCGACTGCTGTCTCATGAAATCCTTATTCCGTAAAAAATTACATTACATCTACACATCATGATAGTTTCCTTTACATGGATGTAGTTCCTCGTGACTAATAGAAAGCAAGCAAGCAGAACAGTTACTAATTCTATTGTGAAAGAAACCCAGAACACCACAGTGATTTCAAATTGTCCAGCCTTAAAGTGACCAACACAGAAAGAGAAAAGGGCTTCTTATTACAGCACCTGTGAGAAGCTCCTCACTCCTGTAAACGTTCTTTCAGCATTGGATGTGCCTGCAGCTCTAGAGTGCTTTGTTTGGGTGCCATTAGAAGGTGTTTCCAGACAGATGCCTTATGAAAAGCCTGTAATTCTCCAAGTACAAATCTGCCTCAGTGAAGAATGATTTACATTTAAAAAATAATACTATGTTTCAGGTATTATTTTGCCACGTGACACATTCCAGTTGAAATTATAGCATTTTATATGTCTCAACACTGGGAGATTTCTATGATGGCGAGTTCTTGAATATATAGTCTATATTAAAAGATTCAATGGATGAAGCTGGGGCTAGACAAATGCAAAGCAGAAATAAGAAACATTTCTAAAAAAGGCTAACTAACCTAAGACCAAGATCAATTTGTTATTCTAAGACTTCTTCTGAAAAAATCTCACTTTCCCTCCATGACATGGGAACTCTGAACCACCATCAGCAGTTGGTTAAAGCAGGGACATCTGTTGGCTGAGACATGGTTACAAGAGTTTCTAACATCCCTAAGGTCCTGCAGAAATAAAGATACCTCCTGCACACCATCTTCATTGCACTTGGAAAAGAGTCTATTTTTTGAGGACACATGGGTATGGCTGGAGGATATTGGCACAGGTGAAAGTCCAAGATCTGAGAGCTATAGGCCAAGCTCATTCCTTGTCTTCCACTTTTCTTTAGACTATCTAGAAGTCAGTAGATTAAGAGGATTCGAATTGTGAACCAGGTTGTTTTCTTTTTTTTTTTTGAAATCAGTGTGTCTCAGTTGCAATCCCTCAGCACGCATCACTCTGGATTAAAGTTCACAATTAACCTCATTGTGAGGCACGCCCCCATCACCAAGCTGCCCCCCACCCACATGGTGGGTCCTACTCTGGCACATTCCACCCTGCAGCTCCTTCTTACAAACCCACACCACAGCAAGCTCCCACTACACTTCTTACATGCCCATTGGGAAGAAGTGCTGTGAAGGGCTTTGTCTTATTCTTAGCTGTGCAAAGGCGAGTTTCATCTTTGCTTCTCTGGCCACAAACACCTGCCAAAACACAAACCTAAACATTTCCAGAGTTTGCGGCCTCCAGCCCCCTTCCTACCCAGGCAAAAGAAATTGCCCAAATTTGAACCCATCACCTGTTGCTTACCAACATATTTAACTGAACCACCACAATGCTGTTTGACATTCTAGCTGTGCTATTCCTTTACTGCTACTGTGTTACTTTACAAAAAACCCACAAAGATCCGTTTGAACTGTCTTTCTTTTTTTTTTTTTTTATATTACTGAAACATTCCTTCCAGTTATTTCTTAACCTTCAGCAGTTCTGGGTTTTTTACTAGCCTGCTGCAGTGCAGTTGCTTCTCGGTTACCATGACACCCACTAATGTGCAGAAGACTAGAGCCTAAGCACAGAAAACAGTCAAGTCACATGAGAAGATGGACAAGTTGTCAAGCAGATAAGGCTAAAAAGCACACAGAGGCTCCTTGGTTGATGTAAATCTGTGTAGTGCTATTGAAGTCAGAATTATAAATCCTTCCCTCTGACTCAGTAAATACCTTCAGGGATGAGAGAGACGTTCCTGCAATTTGCAGAGCTGGAACAAATGTTTTGCTACAGATACCTTTTTGCCAATTTATTTAGGCTACACAAATCAGAGCACAATTGATTCTATGTATACACTTAAAATTGTTCTTCTTTTTCCCCCCTCCTTTTTCTGAAATACTTCAAAATACCCAATTTCAAGCAACACCAGGCAGCTAGAAACATTTAGTAGCAACAATGAATAATAACGACATGATGCACTCACTATTTGTCACATTACAAGTCTAACCACCACTCTGAAGCACTTGTGAGCTAGCCAATAGGGCATCTGTTGCCTGATATCTTCTCTCTTTGGTTTCCCTTTGGTCACATTACAGACTAACTGATTCACAAAGTGGCCTTTGAAGAACAGTCCAGAAAACCCATGTGCTGAGCCAGGAGCTGCTGAGAACAGGCCAACAGAAATGCTCAGGACAGGGATATGTCCAATTTCTTATCTGGCTCTTTGTTCAATTAACACAAAAGCAGGCCAACTGAAAACAGCTCTGAGAACATGGGGAAAAGGGAGACTCAGAAAACCTGTCTTCAGCATCCATGTAGAATGGCTACTTTCTAATCCAACATACCATTTATTAAAAGGAACCTCCAAGGCATCTATTGTCTTCCTGACACCATGCAAGGTCAACACACCTAACTCATGATTCTGATGTGAGTTTCAACAGGTTCATAAAAAGATGTTATTTGGGGTTTGGTCAGCCCAAGACTTGCTAATATGCATCTTACCTTAGAACCACAGGAACTAGCATCCTGCTACCTACTACCCCTAGCAGAAGCCCATAGCCTATCAGCCGTGCTTTTATTTCCATGCTCATCTCACATCTCAAGCCACAGCTGTGAGCCAGGAACACAAAGTTGTGGTACTGTGGCTTGAAGTCTACAGCGTAAGAGGGCCACACCAAAGCAAATTGGTAGGCAAGATCACTCCAGGTGATACCCATTCCTGAGGCTGAATTGCTCCCAAGGGCTGAGTTATAAGGACTTTCAGTGGGGGTGGCTGCTGGTTTGTTCAGGTGAAGGATGGTTTGAAGGGCAGGCTTTGATGTCAGTGTGGATAAAGCCTCAAAGGGTGGTTACTGCCTTACCCAGATTTCAGGTACCCAAATTCTTTAATGACTCTAATATCTGATTATTATTATATAGGAAGCTTGTGGCTGATGAGAAAGTAGAGCGTGAGAGAGGCTTCAAGCATTCAGTGTTGTCAGATACTGGTTTTCTTTGTATTTGGTTTGGTAGAAATCTTTTCTTTCTTTCTTTTTATAACATAAAAGGCAGAAATGTCTGACGTTTCAATGCTGGTCTTCCCTTAAACAAAGACTGCTAATTGTGGCCGTTAGAAACCAGATTTAAATAATGAAATTCATATTGCATGGGAGCTCCATGGTATATAACAACAAAAATTCCTCCTTGGTTCCTGCAGTTACTATACAGTGTCAGATTTAATTATCTGACTACAAACTTAAAGAAGTTACTAAAAAATTTCATCTTATTCTATACCTTTTAAACAATTATCAGCTGTTCTTATGCAACAAGATTTTAAAGGGGGACTATTTTCAGTGTAACAATTTAAACAACAAAATGTTTGTAGTTCTTCCAGCATAATATTGTACTTCAATGCTGAGCTTCGCAGCCAGTTTGCTGAAATCCTTTGTAATCCTCAGTGTGTTATTCACCTGGATCTCCTGCTGAATTTTACTAAGTAGAGAGAGATAAGATGAAGAAAGTGAATGCTGTGGGTTTTGTTGATGTAGTTGAACTTCTAGGAACTAGGGTTACAGATTTCAGAAATAAGAACAAACACAGATGTAAGCATATACTTCAGCATTTATCAGAAGATACTAAATGACTTTCCTGGAAATAGAACAACAAAAAGCAGCTAGCACTATGTATGGAATACAAACATTGAAAGACTAGGGGAGGTGAAACTAAAACTCAGATCCAAAGGACATGGAACAGACTTTAATTTCACGGCACAAATTTCCCCCCCGGCTCAGAGACTTAGCCCTGAATATCAAGTGCTTAAAATCAAAGTGACTGATGGGAAAAAATGAACCAAGTTTCACACTTTCCTTCCTGCTGGAAAGTAAAAGTTAAAAAAACCATGGTCTTTCATCTGTGCCATTAGAAGATCAAGCCATATCCAGCTTGGAAGGCTTTATGGCAGCTGAGGGACAGGTAAGATTACGATGACACCACAAGAAATATTTGATTGCCCTTTTATTTAAATGGGTGAAGTCCTAGCCTTAGTAAGGTCAATGTGACTTCTGCCAACTGTTCAGAAGCCTCTATTTTATGTTTGCTTTAACAACCATTTAACAGAAGTGAGTGAAGCCTTTGGGAGACTCTATGAAACACAACCTGCCGTACGGCAGGTTTGATAGCAGGCTGGATTTGGGAAGTTCCCATTTCCTTGGCTGCTTGTTCTCCATCAGGCTCAGCGCACCAACCCCCAGCATTGCCATGTCATAGAAAAAAAAGGGAGCAGTTACCTGACTGAGCTTCAAAACAAACCTCCTAAGAAGGGGTTATTTCTGATCCGGTTTTCATTAAGGCTGTACCAAAAGCTGGTACTGCAGCTGGGGTGGGGTGGGGACAGGGCTGTGTGGCACGGAGGTGAGAGGGGCCCCAGAGCCAGCATGTGCCAAAACTGTGGCATGACACTCAGTGCCCCGTGCTCTGCAATTGCATGGGGGAAAGCCCAGTCTGCCTTTCTGAAGCCGCTGCCAAGTTGGGGGGCAAAACTAAGAAGGAGGGTAGATTGGAAGAGGGTAGATTTAGATTAGATATCAGGAAGAAATTTTTCACTATGAAGGTGATGAGACACTGGAACTTGTTGCCCAGAGAAGTTGTGGATGCCCCATCCCTGGAAGTGCTCAAGGCCAGGCTTTGAGCAACCTGGTCTTGTGGGAGGTGTCCCTGCCCATGGCAGGGGGGTTAGAATTAGATGATCTTTAAGGTCCCTTCCAACCTAAACCATTCTACAATTTTATGAAAGACCCGAGTTTTTATAAAAAGAGATCCCAAAGCAGAGTCTGAGATTTCAAAGCATTTTTCACTACTCATCAATTCTTGAGTGAAAAAGCCAAACCCCTGCGACTGTTTTTACCCTTTCAGATTGGCTAACCCGTCTGATCAGACAGTAAAATGTTGGCTTTTTTATTGGTAGCAGCATTAAAAAAATCCAGAAGGCCATGTCCTGTCTGGCAGCAGTTGCTAGGGAGCATCAGGTTTTGTGTACAGCACCATTAACACACCAAATTGGAGGCTGAAGGAGGGGTTCCTGCTGCAGCCCGGGCTGCCAGGGGAAGGCGGAGATGCAGTCTGCTGGTGTGCACCTGGCCAGGCTCTGCCTGTTGAGCCTTGGCATGCTGTTTTTCCTCTGCAGCCTTGGATGCGGGAGTTTGTGGGTTTTCCTAACACCTCCCTTCCCAAATTCTGCTGCAAAATGGTGCATAGTTGCAGTGCGAGCAGCATCAGGAACCGGTATGAGCTTTTCCTCAGCTCTAGCATTCGTTTTCAGTTCTGTGTCACTGGGGCGTGCTCCCAGGAGGCCTGATGAGCACAATGCTGAACAAGTCTGCAAAGTTGGAGAACTATCTAGATTTAAGGCTCTCAGCACTATTAATATTCATGCAACTGATTGAGTACTATAACTCTAGGCATTTTTTTGACAAATGACATGGGTCTTGAGGTTTCCTGCTGAATTAGGATAAGTTTTATTGCACGGTAGCCTTCTGAGCAACTGAAGATGGTAACTGAGGAGACGTTCTGGCTGAGAAATTTTTGTTTGTTAAGTTGTTTTCTAGTACTGCTTCTGCTAAGGGGTAATTCTGCAAAATAACATGTGTAGGCTCATTGCTTTGCTTAATAGAAACAGTGAAGAACCTCACCCGAGCAGAGCTGCAGAAGAGATATTATGTTATCTTGCTTTTGTTCAAGCCCATTATACCAGCTAAGCTACAACAAATACTTGACCTGTGAGTGCTAGAATGGAATTCATCCTTATTTCCTGCCTCTGATTACATAAATCTGAATGACAAGCTATTTAATCTGGGTAATAGTTAACAGTCTCTGATTGCAGCTGTTAATATTACCCAAAGGAATACCAGCTACTAGTCAAGAAAGCTGTGGTAACACCTTGCTAATGAGAACCATATTTGAGGATACTCAGACTAACAGTTTGATTCCCATAAACACATTCGCTTTTTTTTAAAAGTAAATGTTGCTTTTATAATGACAGAGTTAGGAAGAGGGTCCAACTATATAAGAATCCTGTAAATTTTTGGAAACTTATTTGGACTGCCTCTGAACATCCTGGAATTGCCTTCAGCTTTCCCTCTCAGACAGCTGAGACGACTTCTTCTAATAAGCAACTGCTTTCAGGCTGCTTCCTTTATTTAAAACTTTTAAAGCGCTTTACATCGCATGATATAGCCCACACAGAAGCACCATCTCTGAAAGTGACGATGACCCTCAGAATTACTCTTGAAAGCACTAGGGAATAAAAAATGTTTTCTCTCTATCTTCCCCCTCTCCGTTGTGTTTCAGGACCATCTTTCCTGCTGATGCTTGGAGATCTCTGGCTTTTACCTTCTGGAAAGGGGCTTTATGCCGCACTGCTAATTTTTATATCTGACATAGATGGAATATAATAACCTGAAGGGATCACTCATCATAGCAATGGTCAGGGCTGTAACACCTCCTCTCTTCAGGGTTTCCTTTTTCAAGGGAAAAAGACAGTATTCAACACAAATTTATGGTATCATTTTTCCCCCTCCCCTGAAGCAGGGTCTTCCCTGGGAGCCTATTTAGCCCTCTACGCTACTGTCCTCTGGAAAATTTTGTGTTATCTGCCTACAGCAAAAGTATGCTCTGAAGAAAGAGCAAACCTGCAGCTGTCTGCTTCGTTCCTCAGGTAATGTCTGTGGGTTCTGCCTTTGAAAAGCAAGTCTGGGAATTTTCTCTGTGAAGCTGAGCTCTCGGCTGCAGATACTTTCAATATTTAATGTTCCTTATGTGGTGAATATTTCTATTTCTCAATGCTTTTGGTTGCCTTTGGACTTAATGGGATGTGGGTTTATCTGATGAGAAAAGGTATTTTCTAAAGGAAGCCGGAGAGAGTAGCACTGTACTTTTAAACCTGCCATGCAGAAGCCACTCTTCATTATATAATTTAATATATAAATATTTATTTATTTAATGTATAAATATATATGTTAAATTATTGCTAATTTATTGAAAATTATCCCAAAGAGCACTGAGGAAGTGTAAAGTGTTAAATCTCACTGTCTTTCCATTCTTCCTTGGGGCCTGGATTTATTTAGCTGAAGCTAAATAAAAAAAGAGTAGCAGCATGACTGGCTAACCAAAACTCTTATTTTGGATTGCACCAATAGGGAATAGGAAGATTATTCCTTTTTCACAAGGCTTGCCAAGTCTGTATGGTTTTCAGATTGTATTGTACAATTTTGTGTAACAGCTATGTCTTGATTTTTTTTAGTATACAGCTAAGTACTCTAAAAGTTGTTCTTTCTCTTTCTCTCTTTCTGTATGTATATATGTAATTAAAATATCATTATTGAAATATAAGTAGTTCAATTAAAGCCTGTTTATTCTGTAGCAGCACAACTACAGAGACTTGATTATATTTTATTCAGTCACGGGAGATTTTGATTAGCTCAGACATGGGAGAAGTAAGAACGTACTACCAAGTAGAAGAGCAACGCAGGAAACAAGTTACTAACTGGAGAGATAACTTCTAGGCTTATATTCATTTGCCAGTATTTTTGATTGCAAAATGTAATCTCAGAAAAGCCTCAAAGCCTAGAATTTGCTGAGATACTGTTGACACTCCATGGCAGTATTAATAGCCTACTTCAGATAAGTTGAGAGCTGTCTAGCTCAGACAGGCTTTGGGAAAGTGCCTTTACCCCCATTCCACTGACTATTAGTTTGGAGGAGCAGGTGCTGATTGCCTAAAACTTCAGTGTCCCATTTTATAGCCACATAATTAAAATCAAATGTAGAAATGGCTTCAGAAACTTTAATTGATGAGAATGCTGTGTTGCTGTTACAGTTAATGATTGTTCTCTGAGTTAGCTGAATACACAAGTCCAATGCATTTTTCTTCCTAAGACTGTCTTTTTTACATCTGTGCAAACATTTTTTCAGGAGCTGGTGTGCTGAATAATTGTTTTATAAAATGTATGCTGATGATGGGTTGCTAATGGCCTAAGTAAGCTGGCTGAACAAAATGTTAATTATATTGAAGAGCAGGACAGTGTCAGATAGTATTTGAAATTAAGATGAAATACAGGTATTCAAATTTAAGTCAAAATATGAATCTTAAATTTTGTAGAATTACCTCAGGAGACAGGGACAAGAAATTAATGAAATTTCTGAAAAAAATTGGGCTCTGCTATGGCTTGGGGTTATTCAGCACCAAGATCAATTTGTCACAGAAAACAGCAGTGTTGCTGAAAACAGGTTTCCACAGTGGTTTCCTATGAACTGTTCTTTAATGGTATTATAGTTTAAATATTACAACTGTGACTCAGTCATTTTCAATACCGGGGGATACCTTATTAGGATTTGCTCCCACCAAACCTGCTTTGCTTACCATGACAGTTAGACTACCATGGCTAAATATAGATTATAGAAGAAAGGTGCTAACGCTTTCAAGTTCAAGTACATGCTTAGAAGAATACCATAAATAGTCTGATGTTTTGTAAACTAGAACTTAACAGAGGCGCAGAATAGATGATCTCCTGTGGGAATTTCCTGTGCTCCCTCTGTGGCTTTTATGGGAACAAGTAGCTGCTCTTAGTTAGGTATCTGAGCTGTCTTTATTGCTATTAATTTCAGGTCCAATAGCAGCAAGAGACTGACAAAGCTTGCTAGCAGGGAGCTTTCAGGTAAGCTGCCCAATGTAGTTTTACCAATGTATTGATCTGCACTACCCTTGCTACGCCTGCCCCGAGTTTCCCAGGATACAGATAATTTTAAACAAGGTTCTAGTGCTGGTTTAGTCCTGCTGTAATCATTGGCCTTGGTGGACCTGAAAAACTTTGTGTTTTGGTGCTGATCTGGAGAACGTTCAGAAATCGGTTCACCTGAGTGTGTTATCAGGTGTGTTAGTAGTAGGAATGGAGTTAAATACCTGCCCGTAACGTTTCTAAGATTGGAGATCTGAGCCTGCAGTGTTGCACAGGTCAGGTCAAACTGGGGCTCGGTTTGAAACATTTCACAAAATCCAGTGTTTTTGTTTAAAGCTGTGTTTTTTAAAAGTACAATTTTGCATGCGGTGTTCATGAACTGTAAAGAAACTGAGTATCCTCAGTCAGGGTAACATTTTTTTTTTTCCCCTGAGTTTTCCTGAGACAGGGTAAGAATTCGCAAACCCTCTCTGATATGATATTACTGCTATGAAATTTATAAGTAGATGTCCATGGCAATGGATGATGTTGTCACCAAGACCTATGATTTGAGATTGAAATTCCCTGTTGATGAGATCATCTGTGCTATCAGTTTCCTGAGCTGGTGCTGTCGCAGCACCGTCCTTTATCTTTACTTGCAGCCTGATCCTGTCTCTGCTGTAGTTATGTCTGGCTAAACTTTCATCAGTGTTGGTTGCAGTAAATTTACTCCTTTTGTCTCCCAAGCAGGGAGGAGGCTTGCGAAATAGGCTCCAGTTATTTGAATGCATCCATGAAAATTGGCCTTATCTATCTAAGAAATTTCTTCTGTCTTTTCCAGACCTTCTATCTGCAACTGGGAAGTGTTAGGCTGTTACAACTCTTGAAAATGAGATCTTGGCTAGCTCTTTTTTTCATTAGCTGTTCCTTTTATTGAAGCAGAAAAATTACATTATAACTCTGCTTGAGCTCAGTATGTCTGTGAGGCCCTGTTTCCTATAGGAAATGTACTATAGAAATGAAGATGAAAGAAGATTTTCTTTCTTAGTTTCTTGTTTTCACTTCTGTTGTATTTTTTTATATTCTGTCTGAATGCAATAGGTTCTATCTACAACCATGATTTCATTGTTGAAATTTGGTGCAATCTGCTTGCGCACAGCAGTACAATACTCAGTAAAACCATGGGAGAAATGTGAATTATGTCTTGCCAGTCAGTCTAAAAACATTATTGAAAAGAAAATCAAGAAAACATAAATGAACCAAATGTCTAGCTGCTGGGAGGGAGGCGTTTTCGGTTCTATCATGCAGGGTATTTAAAATGACCTCCCCAAGGTCAGCTAGGACAGTGGTTTCATTTATTGGGAATTAAAGGTAGAACTAACTGTGACTTTGCCAGGAAGGTTACCTATAAAAGGAGCTGCTCTTTGCTTTTTTACTTGAAGTCTGTCATATCCTTACATGAAGAGGATAGATAGAATGTTTCATACCATTTAGGAAGTGGCAGCAGGTGGTCTGAATTAGTAGATTTAGAATGAAGGTTTTGACAACCTGTGTGCAACATACACATTGCAGCTAGTAGAGGGAAGCTTGAGACAGACGAACCAATCTGTATTTCACTAGCAACAAAAAGCGTGGGTCTACTCCCTTGTCACTTGGTTATCTTGCCCATTTTGCAACCTTTTGTCTGCTCCTGAGATTTTTTTTTTTTCCCCCCTCGCCCAGCAGAACATGCTGTGATTAAGACAGCCGCTGATCCGGCATCTCCCGCTCCATTGCCTGCTGCCTCCTACACCTGCAGTGCAACAGCACAGCTTCCCCACAGCTCTGGCCTGCGTTTGGATCCTGCAGGGATCCAAAATGTGAATAAGCACTATGGCCGAACACAGGCAGGTTAGAGAAGATGAAACATCCACCTGAAACAGCACTCGCTTTCCATTCTCATTTCTGCTGGCTGTGTGAGGTGCACAGCACTGCAAGCCATT
This sequence comes from Dromas ardeola, assembly GCA_013398915.1. NCBI lineage: Eukaryota > Metazoa > Chordata > Aves > Charadriiformes > Dromadidae > Dromas > Dromas ardeola. Next base: position 209,206 of record VYZM01015663.1, read on the forward strand.
AGGATACATCTATCTGTAAACGCTCAGGGCAAATAGTCTTAAAAAAAAGTAAGGATGTGAATTTAAATTGCATTAGTCAAAATGAACTAAACCTTGTACAGAAGGCTTCCTTCAGCATTAACTTCATTTGGGTCCATGTTTTCCCACACAAAGAAATCCTTTATGCTTCCCTTTATCTGCAAGCAGCACTTTGAGCTTGCAAAATTTATCATAGACATCTGATAAAACCAGAAATATGGGCAAATGAATCAGATTTTTAAAATGGTGGTTTAGTATTTGAATTTGCTCCTTTCATTAGGTTATTTCACCTTATTATTTATGTCATTTTAAAGATGACATAGTACAATACAGGGTCAGCTTTCCTCTATAATAACAATTTTCTTGTAGATTTGTTACTAATGCATGTGCCCTCTCTCTCCTGGATAATGCACATTTTCAAATCATCATCTAATTTTTCTATGCCTTTTAGTATGTAGTCTTTTCAGCTACCAAGGTCGTGGGGAAGTTTTAATGTATTTCAGTTCAGTTTTTCTTATATGTGCATTTTAAGCATAATAAAAAAATGATAGATTGCAGTCTTGCCATTAAGCTTAATACCAACTTCTGGTACAGATGGTAGTCCATCAAGATTAAAAACACCATGGGAAGAAAATACATCCAGACAGTCAGCAGGTATCCCTTCAGCCTCTAGACAGAGTGCTTAAAAACAGCCTTCCTCTAACTCTGACACTATTTCATGCACAGTAATAACCTCTGGCAAGTTTTGGGGTTTTTTTTGTGTTCTCACTGGATTGTATGTTGAAAACAATGCAGTTCCGCTTAAAACTGTTCTATGTTTTATTTTTAAAATAAGTTTTATTGAAACTGTATGTGTGGTGGCATCAGAGTCTGGCATACAACAGTGTTAATCTCCCTGCTTAGTTCTGCCAATGCATTGATCTGCAGTACGACTCCTATTTTTATCCCCACTGTTTGAAGTGCAGTCAGTCATGACCACATTTCCATTAAAGACTACGCGCTGAACCATTTTAATCTGTGACTAATAAAAAATCGTAACATTTTCATTAAATCCACATACAGTCTCGGCACTATCATTGGTGCTCGCAGAGTGGTGATTTTCTGTTTCTTGAGTGATGCATCTGCCATTGTCAGTGATCTACACTGATTAGACAGACAACTTTTCCTTCACTCACAAGTAATATGTAGTCACTATTAGTGTCCCAGATTTGTTTGATCTATGTGTAAATCTATTATTCAACTGGCAGAGGGAGAACACCACAACAAAATGGAAAGCCAGAAGAATAAGCAATAGGTCCAAGAAACAGAAAGTAGTAACTCCTTGATGTGGATGAGCTCTGAGACACCTCCATTCTCTTAGCTCAAGGGGCAGAGATCTATACTGCAGATGTAAAAGTTTTAGCACTCCTATTTCCTCTGTAGAGGGCAAAAAAAATGCACACGCGTTTTTATAAACTTATGAACAAAAGCCTTACCAAAATGAAAATATTATTAGATTACTCATGCAGACTTCACTCCTGCCTGCTCCAGGAATATAAAGTTTAAATTAATTACCTGATTACATATTTATGTATTTATTACAAGGCTGCTTTGTCATTCTGTGGGAAAGGTGAGTTATGCTCTGTGAGGACGCGGGGCTCACTGGTGAAGGAGGCTGCTGTCTGCAAATACACCCCCCGCCAATTTGTGACAAAAAGCTTAAGCTGGGCAGTGACCGAGGTGTGGACCTTCAGCTGGTGAGGACAGGACCCGGCTGTAGCTCTGAAGAGTGAGAGTGCTCCTCTGCTACATTGTCCCAGCGGGAGGTTTAGAGACTCAGGTAAGCTCAAACACCTGTTCTTAACACACAGGAAGAGAAAAAACAGGTAAACAAGATTACAGGAAAGGGCAAAGAGACATCCAGCATAGGATGATGGAGAGGAAGAAGCAGTATTAAAGCTGAATAGCAGACAGGAAAAAGCTAGGGGGCAATTGGAAGGCTTTCAGTGCGGTTAGGTCACCTCTGGCCAGGGGTGGCGTGGGGTCTGGGCAGAGCCGCTGCTGTCTGAGGTCTGCCCGGGAGACGCATTAACATGGCAGAGACCAGCACTCCAAAGGGAGGAAAGGCCAGGCCTAAGTTATATGAGTAACATTAATTTTGCCCTTGTGTATGGGTTTTATGATAGCAACACAGTCAAATACTGCGCTTTTTTTTTTTCCAGAGGGCCTAACCTTTTCTCGGTGCGCAGGCTGGATGCTGCAAGCAGCCATCCCACGCACTTAATGAGCGGCAATTAAGTATTTTATGTTTTGTGTTCAGCGAAGAGCGTCGTATCTTCCGCATCGCGTGCTGAAGGAACCCTGGCAGAGCTCTCACGTAACGGCCGCAACTCTGTAATAAATATGAGCGGCTCCTGCCATTACTATTTTTTTTGTTATCTTTAGGAGAGCAGGGCCTGCA
>VYZM01015663.1:213299-226542 GCA_013398915.1 Dromas ardeola
CAGCGGAACCGCCGCGGCGGAAAGTTGTGCAAGGCTGGGAGCGGAGCGCACGGCCGCCCTGCTGCTGTAAGCCGTGGGGTTTCCAAACACACATACACACCCTTCCTCCGTGTTTTTGGGGTTTTTGAATTCTTTAAAGGGTTGAGTGGCTCCTCATAGACCCTCTGGCTGCCTCCTGCCTGCTCATTTACATAACACACGGGTGGAAAATGCTGCTGTTACGGTCGCGGGATAACGTTATTAAGGAGTTGTTTTTTCACGTAAAGCTCTTTTTTTTTTTTNNTGAAGTTTAAAAGCCAGAAGTAGTGTTGGCTCTTCCTGTTTATCGGAGAAGTGGCTTCTTCACGAAGTGCGAGCAAGTGCTCCAGCCCTCACTCCAAACCATACTCTGAGGCTGGGCAGTGATGGGTCTCGTTTGGGAATGGGACTCTTGTTTGTTTGCTTGCTTGGGGTTGGTTTTTCGTTGCTTTTTAGCATTTCTGCAGGGCACGGAATTTCCCTCTGAGCAAAAACTACAGCAAAACTTAGATTGTTTTGGGTATCTTAACTTGCCCTTAACTGAAGAGAACACCACCACAGTAGTTAGTTGGGGAAGGAATATTTATATCTATTGGTGTTAAATTGTACTATTCAGGAGTTAAAATTTATGCAACACTAAGCTTTGTATGAAGAGGATGTTCTAAAAAGTGAAGAGAGTAGGCTGAATGTCATTTATTTGGCAAGACAGTATTCAGACATAGATCCAGAAATTGTAACTCTGTGCGAAAACTGCGCGAGTCTAGTCTCAGTGCTGCTTCCTCTCCACATCCTTCTGGATGGAGTCTAGAAAGACTTTGAAGGAAAAAACTGTAGGATTTGTCTGGTTCTTCACTAAAAGAAGAATAGACAGCTTCTGAACATCCTCTGGGTCAGTTGCTAGAGTCCTGCTCTTCTGCGTTTTCTTTACCAGATGGAATTGGAAGTCCAGAAAAATAAAATACCGCAGAAATGTATACGACTGAAGGTCTAAAATACATGCACGTGAACAGAAAGCCATATTCCAGAATTCCTGCAATGTGTGCTTGCTCTGTGCTTTAGTTTGTTTGTGCTACACATTTGAGAGTACGTACAGTCTATTTCCCAACTGTGTACTTGTCTGTTCCACTAAGAAAGAGACAGCCTCTGAAAACTCAGGGGAAAACCTAGACATCAGTGGGAAGTTCAAAGGTAGATGGGGCACCTGACACTTTGCAGTTTCTTTTTGAGACCAAGTATGCTGACAGGTAAGAAGACTCTTTTTTTAGACTGAAATATCTCTGTATCTTAAGTTTCCTGTCATTGCTGCTCTTTTAAAAAGAGGAGTAAAAGAAGTTGAACTCTCCATTCAGCTCGCTTTTTGCTTTTCTTGGCCCCAGAACTAGGAGGTCAGGAAAGGAAGTTGCATTCTCTTCAGGCCATGGTATTAAGGAGGTGGTCAATGCTATGCTGTATTTAATATCTAGAGGAGCTAAAAGGCACTATATCCTTTTTTCAATATGGTGATTACACTTGTTTTTATGTCACTTCCTGGTTCCAAACTTAAATCTGATCTTTCCCACTCCATCATCATCTGGTTGTTAATGGCAGCCTGGTTCTGTCTCTTGATAGCACTTACGCCTTCTTGTTGGTGTTCCAGGTTCATAAATATCCCAAGATGATACATCACTTTATGTTTTTTAAATGATTTTCGTCAAGGTTTAAGTTTTTCCTCCTATTGCAGCTTAGATCTAATCAATGTAGTTCCTTTGTTCAAGATGAATAATTTACTATTACAGCAGTGTCTGGAAACAAAAATGTTTATCAGAAGGTATGTGAATTTCATTTGCATTAACTGTTAGAGAAGCTTTTATAACAAGCAGCTTTTCAGTTTAGGGAAAGAAATAATTTTTCTCTTTAGACTCTTAGACTTTTTAACTTTACTTCCGCCCATTATGTACTCACGCGGTACTTTGCAAAAGTTTTGTTAATTACTTCAATGGAATTTGTTGTCTCTGAATCAGTAAAAGAAAGGAATGGTGTGTGATGATTTAGGCCTGGCAATGTTATTAAACAGAGAGGAATGCTATTCTTCTGTCTCTTTAAAGTAAACTAAGTTATTTAAGTATCTTTTGGTCAGCATGTTTTAAATTCAGGCTGTATTTAACAAACATGTTTAATCTTCTGGATCTTTTTCTGAAGAACACACACTTGTTAACTCACTATATGCATATTACATTTGAAATAAAAGATAAAGACCCTGTCTGCAGAGCTGCTTCAGCTTTCTCTTATCTGAGCTGTGTATATCAGGTAATTCTTGAAAGTGATGATGAGGATTACATGTAATAGCTCTTGAAAATGCTCTTCCGTGACAGAAAGCATTGTGATTTAGTGAAGTTGTGGAAACTGATGGATGGTTCTGTACTGAAATGCTCTGTGTATTCACAGGACAGACAAAATGTGTTTACCAGGATCGCTTCTACGGACATAAAGATAGTCTCTTGCGAAAGCAAAGGCTGCAAAGACTTCAGATATATTTCTGATGAAGACCTAGAACTATGTAAGTGTTAGAAGTTAACTTACTGTTAACAAACTTCTTGGTCTTGCTTTGTGGTGGTAAATTAAAGGTCAGTTTAGCCTGGTATCTTGTGTCTCTCACTGGTCACCAGCGGATGTCTGTGAAAGACTATAGGCAGCACTATGTGCTTACAAGTCCCTGTCCCAGAACACCCTTCCTGTCACTATCAGTGTGTGCTTTAGGGCTGTGTTGTTTCTGTGCATTGGTAACCCTTAGTGGCTTCCTCTTGGCTGAACGTGTTTGATGGCTTTGAGAGAAGAGTGGCCAATTCACTGCTTAGTGACTTATTTTGAATATACGAGTCGTCAGCTGTGTCAGATACCTTCTAATTCCTGTGTGAGGACAGAGGAAGAATACTTGATCCCTGTCCACTCCTCACCTGTCATAGTTTCCTGTTCAATAGAAAATGAAATATGTTTCTCCAGCCTTTACTTCATGTAGGTTATGGGTGAAATAATGAAGTAATAATTTTTTAGCTCCGTCTCTGATCAGCTGGAATCAGTAAATGAACGTAACGGCTTGATTAGGCGCTTACTTAAATATTAAAGTACACATTTGCTTTTCTCCTTTGAGAACTTTGCATATGCAAGACATTTTTTGACTGTAATGAATGCTAGAGGCATTGCAGCTCACTTGTGAGGGAAAAGTTCTTGGGCAGGGGAAGGGAATGGGTGCAATTCTTTTGTTGCGATGTTATGAATCCTGCCTAGTTCTTTCCACCAGCAATTCTGATCAGCCCCACAGTTGTTCATTCTGCATCAATCTATACGTTGCAGTTAAGCATTTTCTAATAGATCCTTCCCCCTTTTTTTGTCAGTAACGTGGATATGATTTATGTCTGTAAGCACTTCTACTTGCAGCCCGTATGCCTGAAGTTTATGCTTAAAGAAGACTAATAACTGTTTGTGGTGTTTCTCAGGTTTTTTGTTTTGTTGTTTCCCTGCCCCCCCATTTACTTTGAAATAGTGGATTTCTTTTCAGAACTTCATCAAAATAATTTAAATTTGGAAACATAATGCGTGCATGGTATATTATGGTTAAGTTTGCAAGGTCAAGTACTTCAAAAGTAAGGAATGTTAGAATAAAAATGAACTGCTGCATTCAGTCTTGTTTGTGCTCACCGTGACAAAATCTCTTCAAGACTGTTCATCTTTGTAAAACAGTCAGGTCTTTATTATTCAGTAACTCTTCAATATTTTGTTTTCTCAATGTTCTCTGAAGCAACTGCAGTTATTCTTACAAGGGCAAAACAATGTATTTTTTCCATAATGTCATGTCTTAACATACCAGCAAACATCTTTTCCCATGTGCTGGGGCAATCAAATATATTACCATTGGCTAAAGAATACAGCACCCACAGCTTGGCTGGTAAGAGGAGGTGTGTGAAATAGTCTTTATTGTACAAAGCTAGCTTGCTTAGCTCAAATAAGCTTTGCCTGCATCTTGAGCTGAGATGGTTGGCTTTGTACTGGAGGACGAGGAGTGCTGGTATGTGCTGTTTTGCCAGTACAATTCTGATATGGTGGTTTCAGCCCGTGCATGCTCACAAGTAGCTACAAGGGCAAGACTTGCTCTCAGACAGCTCTTTTTCTCTCTCCTAAATTCCTCCAACGTGGTTAGTGGTGGCCATTGCAGTATGAACTAGTAAAACTTGTCTAGTTTTGTGACCGGTCACATATAAGGCCTTAAAATGGCAAAGCATGTGATGTTTTAATTGTGTGTGCTGTTTTCAGTTTTGGCTGCGATTTAGAGTTGTACCAGCATGGTACATTTTGCAATGCTATATACCTCAGATTGTATTTAAAAAAAAAAAAGAAAAGCAGTTTCCCTTTCATGGTCTCGCAGAAGGTTGAGAGTGCTGTTCAGATTTTCTAACACTGTATTTGGGGTTATGATTTTGTTATGATACCAATTAACATTTGGATGTGCCCTAAATGTCATATGGGCATGGGGTCATATGTTACCTGAAATTGGGTGATCTGTGTTTCTGACTGGTCACACAAGACCGCTTCCTAGCAGATACAATATGAGGGAAACTTGTAGAAGGTAGTGGATGGCCAAGCTGGCTTAGGTGAATTTAGTTTGTTTTGTGATCTGAAATTGGGAGGTTGCTTGTAGCGGAGGGACAGCTCTGAGGTAGTTAAGGTTAAGTAATGTTTCCTGTTTAAAGACTATTTTAAGTTGTCCAAAATGTGAATGTTTTGAAGAGCTTTCTTTCTTGAAAACCTTTCAGTAATACGGATGGCGTGAGCTGCCTGTTGCGTCTCTGGAGAAGCAGCACTGAGAAGTCTATGAGCTCTTCAGCGCACGCAGGCTGAGGTGAGGTGTGCTCAGAGGGCAGGGCACACTGCTGAAGCAACACTTTCTAAGCACAAGATCTGCCTCCTTACCAAGGCAGGAGAGCTGCCCACAGGTGGAGCTGAGAGGTGTGGACGTGCTGTGGTGAGACCTGGCCTTGCGGAGATGGAGCTGTAGGGAAGGGGACATATTGGGGGAGGAGGAGTTGCAATAGTTTCCTCTTAACTCTTCATTAACCTCGATCAATGAGTCTTGCCACTGCAGTATCCTGAGTCATAATCATTGATTCATTCTTTCCCTTCCCTAGTCCCCCTCTTTATGCGTGGGTCGGTCTGTGAAAATCAGAAACCTGAAGCAATTCTGGCGTAATCCTTATTCTTGTTCCTATGTTCCCTTCTCCAGTTCCTCAGCCTTTTGGTCTGATGTCAAAGCTTGTCGTTCTCCTTCTTCAGCACTTTTTCCTTTAGAAATGTTGCTCTGGGTGGCTGGGAAGGTGGGAGGAGACCTTGACGTGGTACAGGTTACCAGAGACTTCCCCTGTGTGTTCCCTTGCTGGGATTATCAAAGATCTCAAGGGTAGTGGTGGAGAGCTGACTACACGCAGTGTTGGGAGGTCTTTTTGATGGAATGAAGTACTCCCGAACTTGGTTGTGCAGAGTTAGGGTTACTCAGCTGTGGTTTTGTGTTGTTGTAGGTTGTGGCAATTGCTTTGAACTTCTGAAGGACAGGAACTGCACCCAGGGTGCGTGTTGTTGACAGTATCTACTTAACTCTGCCCTCTTTTACTGGCCTAATGTCCTTACTGCACACGCTGGCTCTGTGTTCTCACAGATGCTGGTGAATACTTTTGGAGCACGCTTTTTTCAGGGTAAAGTATATCATGTTTTCTTTAAGGTGAAACGTTATGTTTAGATCTGCTGTAGCGTGCAGGATCTGCTCTCAGGAGTTTGCCATATTACGAACTGCACATGAAAGAATATTGTTCTCTTTGTGTAAAATATGTGATGTGCTTTATGGGATAGAATGTGTGTCTTTATATGTCTGCAGGAATGAAAATAGTCACAGCGTTTCAGAAGCAAGCAGGCTACTTCAGGACAAGCTACTTGTCTTACCAAATGACTGACAAGCCCAAAACACCGCAAGGCAAAGCCAATGGGGAAGAAAAGGTTTCAAGCCTTTTCCCAACTTCCCTTTTTTCGGAGGGTAAGCTGCTCAGCATGTTCCCTGGCGAGTGCAAGCCTTTCAGCATTGTGGCATTGTTCATGCTTGAGAAGTCCCTCACTAGCTATTGCAGTAGCTGCAAAATCTAGCATTTCTTTGCTAGATGCAACAATAGTAGGTACATGCTTTTGTTGACTTCTCCATTGCCTAATAAGGCTGGGTTTTAAAAGAATACTTTCTTCAGTGTTCAAGGCCATAACCACTTAATAATGATAACCAAAACTACAACTTTGGATTCAGGCCTTTCTGAAGAAATGTTACTCATCTTTTGCGGCAAGCGTCATCCCACATAGCTTGGCATGGTTTTGGATCTGTTGAAGACAGGGTGTCCACACCTTTGCTTTACCAAATGCTGTGTCTTCACTAAGCAATGTTACGTGTGGCCCTGAGCTCGGGTCAGGTGGGCAGGAAACCTGCAGTTTGCCAGGAGTGCTGACTTCTCTTGCTGTTTATATCTTGTCTTTTGATTTTAATTCATGCAATGGTGCTCAAAGCAAGAGATCTTCCATCACAATAGAAAAGAGCCTCAAAACTGATCCTGGAGATATCCTGGTCTAAGTTACTTGTAACATTTGCTTCTGAGTTCTGCTGTGGCAGTTTTGTCTGTTGTTGCCAGAGCTGATGAGTATGTCTTCTGATCTGTGGCATTTCTGTGAGTGGGTGGATCACTGCAATGACAGGTAACTTTTTATTTTCTTTCCTGCTGAGTACAATTTTTATGTTGAGTACAGTTTTTATGGATCTTGAGGGCATCTTCAGCATACTTTAAATCACGCGAAGGTAAAGCTGCTGTGGTTTTTTTGGGGTGGGGGTTTTTTTTTTGGCCAGGAAAGTGTTGACAGTGTTTCTTTCTCCACATACCTAGATAGCAGGCCCTGCTGAATATTCCAGCAAGATGGAATTTGAAATAATCAGTTTGTTTGGGGCACAGTGTTTGGGAATTGCTGTTCTTCTAACTTGCTACTTGTTGCAAGAGTCCTGGGGAAGGAAAGGAATGACTCAACCTGCTGTGCTTTCCCCCACCCCAGACTGCCCACCTAGTGCATGTTTAAACTTCTCTGTGTGGCCAGGGTAGGGCAAGTGCGCACCCTTGTGACAAGCCTCTGGTGGAAGGGGGCAGCTGTACCCCTCCACTTCCATGGTGTGTTAGTTGCACTGTCTGTGGTAGCCGGTGGATTTCCGAGTGTGCTGTCTCCAGACCGGTTAAGAACTATACTCAGTTGCTGCTTGGCTCCCAGGTTACTGGATTTTGTCTTGCTCTGGACTTGCTCTGCACTACCAGCTGTGCGGCACACGGTCCTCAACGGCCACTGCGTGTTCATGAAACATGGCGAGAGTAGCATGCAGCCATCTGGTAGCCCCTTGGTAACACAGTAGTAATTCTAACTGTTTAGACATTACGTGTCTTCAGGGAAGTGATAATACGTGTGAAATAGGTCCTACTAAGAATATTTTACGTGGGCTTTAATCTGAGGTGGGCTTTAAATAGACAGGTGTCTGAACTTTCAGTTTTTCAACCTGTAAGACAGAAGTGTGTTTGTGTTAACAACCCTAATTGTCTCCATAATGGCACTTTCTTAGCTTTTCTAAATGTTTACCTTAATTTTTGAAAGTTTTACATACCTGAGAGTGCACTAAAACTGGGGTGGTTCTTAAACATGGCTTGCCTGTAGCAAACCAGCTTTGACATTCATGGTTATATTTGATTTGTTTCCAGGACATACTGTTTCTTCATTTTAGGTTTTGTGTTGTATTCCCAGCTTTATAGCTTATTGCCATGGTAAATCTTGCAAATTGTTTTGTTGTTATTTGTCCTTTGAATTCTGTTATGCCTGACTGTTTTGAAATCAAGTAATTCCTGATATGCAACAGAAAAGAAGTGGGCTGATACTGAAATAAGCGAGGGTCAAACTTCAGCTCGGCCATTCCTGATGTTTGGCTGTGCCTGGCGGGAGCACTAGATAACAGTACGACTCAGGAGCCCAGGCCGGATTTTTTGTTTCAAGGGTAGGGGTGGGTGGTGTCCCATGTCATGGGGTGGATGTGTGACTGTCTAGTTAGGGGAGCTACATGCTGCGGTTACTGGCTGCCTATGTAGGAGGTACGTACAGTCATCCCGCTCAGCTTGCATGTTGTTTATACGGGCTGTGGGAACCTTTCGAAAGGGTGCTGGGAATGACTGGAAAAACAAAAGCTTGTTTGGTGGCACAAAAGAAATGTTAACGTTTTGGTCCTTCTCATTCCTGTTGTTTGTTTACACTGCAGTGTGGTGGGAACAAAATTGATTGCGTAGGTTAGGCATGACCTAGCAAAGATTAAAAAAGAGAAACTTAAAATTGAAACAATTTACCCTTTGTTCATGAAATCTTTTCGAACTTTGCAAAGATTGAGGGTTCCTGAGGTGTTACATTCACTTGTCCTTTGCGGAGTTACCATTTTATATTGCATTTGACCTGCTTAGTTACTGCTGAAAGGAATGGTTCCAAACAGCTTCTCCCATCCCCAACCTTTTCCTGTGCTAGGTATTGGTTTAATCAGACTTTTCGGTAATTAGTTTTATGCTGTTGGTTTTCCACCATTTTAGTTCCCTGAATTTAAGGGGGAAGGGAAGTAAAAATCAAATTGAATTGGCTCAGTGTGACATGGGATGCGCGTTAGAGCTGGCGCAAGGGATGCATAGCAAGTAGTGAATCCTTTGGACACTGGATGGCCATTAGATCAGCTTAACTGTGCCCTGAAAGCTTGTGGTTGTGGTATGATGATCTGCTGAAGTCGGTGTGGAGTATGTGCTGCAACCAAAAAGGCTGGTCTTGCTCCCTCCCACCCCTTTTTGGCTTTTGTGGTTGTGCTGTCCACTTCTCAAATCCAGCTTGTTGTGAACCAACATGAGTGCTAGTGCTGTCTGACTTGGCCCCTTTTAACAGCAAGACAAATTTAAGTAATCTAAAAGTGCTTATAATCTGTATATTAAACTGTAGAAGTATTGTTGTATGTATCATACTGTAAACTATATGCATGACAAAAACCACTTTCAGCTACTGCTGCCAACTCAACCTACAAAATTGAGCATGCACTTGATCTTCAAAGGTTTTTCCCTGGAGTTCTCTTCGTATCACAGTCGTAGCTGTGCCAATCTGGACAAACTAATCCTTTTATTTGGTAGAGCTACATTTAACACAGTGATCAAAGCTACAGTGTGCAGAAATATTAGTACTCAAATCTGTAAAACACAAGGGAAACAAATTGTTCAATGAGTAGCAGAGCTAGCAAAACCTGGTTTCCTGTGGATTTGTATCTTCTGTCTGCTGCTGTATCCCACCACTGCAGTAACAGAGTCCTCATTACTGTCCTATTATCTTCTGTGACCTCCCTTATGTTCAGATCCTGCAGCCTGACTACTATGTTACTCCCTGTATAACCTACCAAGCTTTTTTTAGTTTGCTAGCTGGGCTAAAGGCAACATGTGCTGTTACCATTGCAGAGCGGTGTTTATGCTTGCTGGCTGCTGCCAAAGAGGGGAAAAAAAGCATATTCAAGAATTCTGCTGATTGTGAAGCTGAGAGTTGCCTATTAGTTGCCATCTCCGGAAGAGAATTAGGATTTCATTATAGGACACATGTATCTTTTTGTCTTTCCTTTTTTTTCAGAATCACTTTTTGGAAAGGTGTGTAGTTGCCACTGAAAAGTTTCACATACAAGACTTCTAGTAGTTCACTATTCTTTAAGATCAGTCTTAATTGTTGTTACAGCATATTATGCTATTTAATAAAACATGTAATCCTTTCTAAAAGTGCATTAGGTTTGTAGTTTAAGTGTGTGGGTTTTTTAAACTGAGTTTGGGGATCTGAGCAATTGTATGAAATGTATTGTCTCATAGTAATCATTAATTTCATAGTAATGTCTTATGTTATTCATGATGTTTTAACCCTGTAGTTTAGTTTAATGTATTCTTGCTGTTATAAAACTCTAGTTGAACTCAAATTTCTTAGTTTCTTTTCTATACCTTTTCCTGTATATTATTCTGCATTTCTCAGTTACAGTTAACATACCTGATTTTTCTGATGCTTTTTGGCATCCCCTTTAAGATGACTGTCATCAACTTTTACCTTTTTTGAAACTGTTTTAGTTTAATTAGCATTTCAAACCATTTTTTTACATTGTGTGCCTACTTGGAATGCTGTATTCAGTTTGTAATGTACCAGTTGTAATATTCTCCAAAACGTTTTATATACATCCTAACATTATTTTTTTTTAATTGAATATCATTCTTCAATGGACTGTCTGGAGTGAACATTTCTATTTCTGAATTTGCTGTTAAAATCCAGAAAGTTGGCAAGTAGAATATTCACCTTCATATGCAATACCTTGTCAATCGTTTTTCTTGTCTGTCATATATTTCCCTTTTTATCTAGCTTGGTTAGACTGTCTGAAGCTCTTACGGTTCCTTCCCTTGTCTTAACCTTAATAATTTTAATTTGAGTGTGTTTTGACACTTTTTGCTTTATGGACCATTGGAGAATATGTGAAGTAGTTCTAATACAGAACCCTGGCCTGCTACTGTTAACCCTTTTCTGCAACTTAACAGACCACTTACTGCTTTTTCTTTTGAAGCTTTGTTGCTGGCGTCTAAACACAAATAATGTTTCCCCTAACACCAAGATCAATTTTACTTAATGGCCTCTTGAGACTTTGGGGGAGGCTTTTTGAAAGTCAGTTTTTCAACAATTTCTCCTTACTTCACTGTTGTTGTTACAAAGTTCCACTAGCCGAAAAAAGCATCGTTTCCTGTCCAGAAACCCTGCTGTGCATATTCTCCGATATCAACCTGCGTATGTTTTACAATAGTATTCTCTAAACAATTGTGTCAGCTAGCTTGCTGATGCATGAAAAGCTTGTTTGTTTGTAACACTCTAAATCATATTTACTGGCGCTTTTAAATGTAGGTAAGTACTGTGTTTTCTCACATTTTAGTATATTTTTAGTAGGAGGTTAATGTAATTTTTTAATATTTATAAATTTTTTTTTCCTCTTGCTCCTCTGATATAACCCAGTTCTGATTTCTGCTAATAAAATGAGAAAATGCAAAAGTACTAGATTTTCTTCAAATGAGGTGTTAATGGTTTAGGTTTGTTAGCTCTGTTCCACTCCCCCATATTGTGCAGTGGAGTGCTGGCAGCTGGGAAATGCATGTGCTCAGGTAGTCTTTCTTATTAGTCTTTGAATTTAGGATCTAGGAGGTCTTGAATTCAGATGACAGAAACACTTGGAGATGTACAGTGGAGGGGGAACAAACAGGAGTATAGAGGTCTTCCTAAATAGTAAACAGGCTGACGCCTGTGACATGTTCTTACATCTTATTTTTTTGTATCCCTTTTCAGGAAGGAAAACAACCTGCAAACCCAACCCAGAGTGAGTCATTTAGCTTTTCTGAGGAGAAAAATGGTAGCCATGACTGTTTGGTAGTAAACTTCTGTTGCCCACTAAGAGCTTACACAGACACAGTGTGTAGGAGGCAAAGCTATGAAACTGCTGTAGATGTTTTGGTGGAGAATAATCAGTAATGTTATTTCAGTAGAGATGTAATAACTTCTTAGCTAATATTTTGAATGAAAGGTCAAGCTCATGAAAACATTTGAATTTAATGTATTTTATCAAGCTGGCACTTTTGGGAGGGGGATCCAAACATTAAAATACTTTTTCTATATTTTAATTGGAATGTTCCATTTTAAAATGTGTTTACTAAATTACTACACTGGATTGCACTGATGTTCTTTCTAGCCTAGTATCCTGTGTCTGATAGCATCCATAGAAGACAAAATTGTGTACAGGAACCCAGAAGTTCCCTAATTCTTCACATGATGCATCTCAAAAACATCTGTAAGTGGATGCATGGGGAACTTTGAGAACACGATAAGTTTCTTTTCATGCTTGGTCTCCAGCTACTTTCAGCTCATGCAATCTCTGAGCCAGAGATTGTTTCTGTTTCTGCAGAAACTCTTGAATGATTTCTCTTCTGTTAACTTGTCTGATTTCTCCTTGAACCCATGTAAATTTTTCATCTCTGTTGCATCCTTTTGCAAGAAATTTCACAGTTCTACTAGCCTGAAGAGTCACTTGTGTTTTGAAGGTGGCTTCTACTAGCTGCTTTAGCTGCTGTCTAGTGTTTGTGTTGAAGGGGCAATGAACAGTCAGTTACTATCCCTTGCTTTTCATGTTACTTGCCTCTGGCATAGTCCCTTGAAATTGGGCTCTTTGGTCCGAAAGAGACCATTTTTCACATGCCAGTTCTTCTGTAGTTAAGTAATTTTTGATGAAACAGTGCACATTTGAAGAAAGACAGATATTTCTTCACTAACTGCTTGGGGTTTTGGTTTTTTGTTTTTGTTTTTTTTTGTTTTTTTTTTTTTTTAATTGAAAAGGAGAGGTGCTATTTGAGTACCAATGCTTACCAATATTTCAGGATTGAAGCAATTCTACAAATAGCAACTGCAACTGAAATTTAGGCTATAGGGGGGATGTTTACTGAAGAATTGCTTGACCCTGTGGAAATGACAGGTACTAAAGTAAGCATGAGGAATTCTCTGTCTCCAGGAAATGACAATTCCTGTATAGCTGTTCCTATGGCCGTATTTTAATGTGGTTAGAACGTCAGTTTAGTAGCTCTTAAGTTGCCATGTCTTGGTGATATGGATCATAAAAAATAATCATAAAGAAACACTAGGATCTTTCTAAAATGGTAAATAGCAACTTTCCCATGTTGGTATTACAACCGTTGCAATGAGGCAAAGCAAACAAAAATTCAGCTCTTGTAATTGAAGTTGTCTTTTGGTCTGCTTTGATAGTGCATTGTCAACTTCCATTTTTTACTTTCATCATATATATGAGTACTTTGGTTAAGAAAAATAAGTTTAGTGCGTACTGGTTTTCCGTAAACCTGTAAAGCCTTAATTTAATGGGTGGTTTGTAAAAGATAAATGTGTAAGAAATAGATTCTGCAAGCTACATCTTGAGCCCTTACTAAGGTGTTAATGGCTTTTAACTTAAAATGTTTCTTTAAAAGCTGATTTTATATAATAATCATTGGTTGGTTTTGGTGGTGGTGTTTTTTGTTTGTTTTTTTTTTTTTTTTTTTTTTTTTTTTTTTTTTTTTCT
>VYZM01015663.1:226570-242758 GCA_013398915.1 Dromas ardeola
TTTTTTGTCAAATTGGTCACTGTCGTGAAGACACTTGTGATGCATTTTAACTCTGTTGTTAATTTTCTGTTGACCCTACCTATAGGCTATCATATCAGCTCTTGTGGAGTACAGTTGAAGATAGATAAATGAAATCCAGGTCTGATCCTGCAGTCATTGAGGTATACACTTAAATTTGACCATAAGAATACCTGTAGAAAGCTAAGTGTCTGCATAAATGTTTGCTGCATCAGCAGCTACAAATGTAAATTGTCAGACTTTTTAGTGACGTACTTTTGTTGCCTCAGAACAAAACTCATTTTCAGTTTTTCATTGATAACACAATCTAAAAAGTACCAGGAACTTTTCATTAGTCTAAGCTTGCATTTAATTATTTGGAAGAGCAAGAAGCTAATCTCTGAAGAGCGGGATTTTTCAAGTACACTTAAGTCATTTAGGAACGTAAATTCCGTTGACTGTACTGTAAGGGGAGTAGAATTAAACTGAAGCAGAGGATTAATTTGGAAGTTAAGCAAACTGAAAAGTGCAGTTGATCACAAATATCAGGTGGCATGTTGTGTTGTGGAGGTCTCGTTCTTTTATGAATCTTCTTAAGTCTAAATGAACATCAATTATTAAAAAACTTGGTCAGGTATGGGCAGGGAGAATTAGCAAAATGTGAATTCAGTACTTAATTAGGAAAGCATTATATTTAAACTTATTTTTAATCACTGTTTAGAAGCCATGTTTATTCACTGTCAAGTAGAATATAGGAAAAGCATTGTGTAACTATCTTTTTAGAATCAGTGTCTTTGCAATAGTTTTTGTACTGCTGTTTTTGCTAGCACACGAGTGGTGCAATAGTAGGCAAAAGACTCCAAAGTCGGTGAAAACCTTTAAGTGAAAACCTTAGGAGATGGTTGAAACTTCACAATTAAGTAAAATTACCTGTCTGTTTTGGTCATTAAATGTGATGGTAGTTTGTTTGCTTCTTTGACTACTCATTGATTAACTGTTTGGCAGTAGCTAGGAAGACTGCAAAACTTGTTGTATGACTCTTGTTTCAGCTATCAGTTGTCTTTCTGTGCCTTATCAGGCTGCTTGACAACTGTTTAATTGAAAAGTTTCACATGCTATTGAAGTGTTATTGTTAGAATAAGCACTTAATTCTGGAAGGAGGATATAATCTCATGGCTTGATAGTGAGAGTCACAGTGTAGGGGGAGGGATGCTATCACTGTCCTAGATAGCAGATTTGTTTATTTTATAAATAACTTTTTTTCTGGATAGCAGAGGACAGAACTGTGACTAATTGTAAATGTCTGTGAGTGGGGACAAGTATTTTACCATTGTTCTGTTACATGAACTTTTGCTGACAATTCAAATGCTACATTCAGTGTAACAAATGGGAATCTTGTCCCTGAGAAATTGCAGTAATAAGGATGAAACTTGCTTATTTATTTTTGCTTGGGTACTTGTGCATATAAAAAAACCCCAGTAGTTAGCATTATGCTTGACAAAAAGAAGCAGATAAGAAATGGTGGCAGAAAATTATTTCAGATTATTTCACACTGGCCTGCCACTAGGACAAAGGGTATTGCACTGTTAAATATGTGTAATAGAGTGCATATACATACTTTTTTTCCCTTTAGATCTTGTTTGCTTTATTGTCTGTGTTAATGTGTTATTGAGCTACAATACTTGTATGTTACTGCTGGTAAAATGTCTTTCACAGATTCTAAATATAGGGATTTAGAGAAACTGTATCTGCCCAGCTTTTGTGACTAGATGGAAAGATGCGCTTTTTTTTTTTTTTTTTGGCCCAGTCTCTAATCACAGAATAATGGAGCTGACTTGTTAATGAAGCAATTTTGGAAATTGTGAGTAAGGTAGGAGAACTAGTTTTAATTTTTTTAAGGATTGCTGATACTGTTCAGCTAAAGTTATTAGGGCAAAAATACCATCTTGCTTGGAGGAAGTTTGTGGCCATAGTCATGTTAGAACTGGTTATCAAGAATAGTTACAAAAAACCCCACACACCACCAGTGAGCACTGGGGAAATAAGTTCAAACTGCTTCAGTTTAATTGAAAGCAGTGGACACATGTACTTAAAGCATTTCTGATCTTTGCTTATTACAGCTCTTCTCATTTCTTCTATTTGTCAAATCTAAATGAATCTTTGGATCCAAACCGAGTGCATCCACTGAGTGATTTTGTTGATCTTGTACGGAATTATGGTGCTCTCTTTATTATAGGGTCAGTGTTGCATGGGAAGCTCTGCATGAGTCATTAATGTGATAAATTTGAGCTTTTGGCAGTGGGGATACCTTCACTAAGAACCCTAAACTTTTCTGTTGATGAATAGGCATGAAAGTTTGCATTGCACTTACTGTCTTTTTAAAAGTCAATGCTAAGGTTTTTTTATTATCAGTCTAAGGAAGTGGAGAAGTTAACAGATTCTAGAACTTTTGAGTTGGTGATTTTTAAGAAAGCATAGTTAAATGCATTCTATGAGGTTTCTGATGTTTCATAGACTAACAAAAGGTTGCTTTATTAGTAGCTTTAATGAACAAATCGCTTTATTGGCTTAGACATACTGGTTGCTTTGTCGGTCCAAACAGCTATGGGTTCTTGTTTCAATTCACCATTGTGCTGGAGTAGAGAAGTGATAGCCATTGACCTTCTGTTAAAGCACAATAAAAAGTGTTTTGTGAAGAAGGAAAGTGTGCGGGGAAAAGAGCAATGCAGTTCTCTGACTTGAGTTCAGCAATGTAAAAATCAAGAGACCATGTACCTCTCCTGTTACTTTTCTTGCTAGGTGGCTCAGTATAGTGAACCACCTGAAACAAGAAAAGGCAAGACTGACTTTCTGAAGGCTGTTTTGCATGGAACCTGTGTGTAAAGTAAAAAGGTATTTGTATTGTAGCTGCAAGGAACCATATCAAAGTAGGTACTCATTTAAATCTCAATGGAAAATGTGTTAGTCTTCAAAAAAATTATTTTTTATTATTGGTTGTCTGGTTTGTTTTATTAGTGATTAACACACGTGACTTAACCATAGCCTTTGATTGAATTAAGTGATCATATTTTATTTCTTGAATTACTTCCTAAGAATTTGTTTAAATGAGCAAATAGATTTTTTTTTTTCCTGGCTGTATTTTTCTTTTGGTTAAGACGAAGAAATTTCTTAGATGTTTTAGATTTTTGTTAACGATAATAATTAGTTCTCAAAGCTGATGTCTGTGTAATGAAAGGATGCTAAATCGGGTGGGATGACATTGCAGTCCTCCAGCTCATTTTAGTTATCAGATTGCTTTAAAAGCTTATCATTTTACTTGTAAAAGATGAGCATCTTCTGTAACTAGAATAGTAGTGTTGCAGTTGAAGCTGGGGATTCAGATAGATTTTCCAAACATATTTACATTACATAACACATGAAGTTATAATCATGATTAAAAGGATTAGGAACTTTCTTTTTAATGAAGGCACTGTACAGGGTGGGGAGTGCAGGGGAGTACAGTGCAGCTCAGATGTTCTGTAGCTGGCTGGTTTCTGGTTTGCAGATTTGCACTGGAACACTTGTCATTTGGTGGGAGCAGCTGCTGGAATATATTTTACAGTGTAGTTATATTTCAAGTTTTGTTGTAGGGATCGTGTTGTATGCTTGATGGTTATGATGTGTTGTGCCTAGTGTCTCTATTTGTATTACAATAAAGTGAATTACTGTTTTTCTCAGGGAGCAGTTTTGTGCCTTAATGCATTCCGAATTCCTCTGGAAAGCAAGTTTTCCCTGAGACAATTTCTCAGGGAAAACTATGACAAGCAGTGAAGCTGTCCTTGTATACATTTTTCTAGGTTTCATTTTTGAGGCAGTTTTTCCCTATAAACTTGTTTTTGAAGTTAGGAATGAGGTGGGGTGAGCTTGTGTATGAATACATTGAGAGAAGCAGCATGCTGAGAATGTGTTCAGACTGTGTGTTGTCAATCCTGTTCAGAGAGGAGCTGAGTACCCATCGTGCTCTGGTTAGCAGCTTTCGCTTTGCAGGGCTATTTAGAGGAAATACCTTTTGACTTTCTTTAGTTTTCTTCTGAATCTTACAGCATCAAACCATCATTAATATAAAATTTGCAGGGTTTTGCATGGAGGAAATTTAGAGCAGGAAAGCACTTTTTTTCATTTCCCCTTCCCATGAGGAGAAAGGTTGGAGTTCTTCGTTGCCACTGTATGTGGTGCCTTCTTTTCTACCTCTTCTGGTTACTGCCTTCCCCACTTTTCATCTTTCTCTCTGTGATCTTTCAGCATGTGCTAGGAGGTTTGTTTTACTCTGTAGTGAATTCTTTTCTTGGTGCTATCTCCTCATCTCCTCTGGCTGCAGTTTTTTTCCTCTCCCTCCTTGCTTGTCCAGTTTTGCCCTCCCACCCTTGTTTTGCTTTTTAATGCTGTTTCAGTAGTTTTATACATCTTCAAAATTCTTGGTTTTCCTTTGTGAGCCTAAAAAATGACTTGAGTGAGCCCTGATTTTTTTTGAAGGAGCCACCTCTTCCAGAGGCCGTGTTAGCACCCCCTTCTGCCAGATATTCACAGGCGTTCCTCAGCAACTGTGCTTGCCACTGAGTCTGTACTATGGCTCCCTGATGTACAAAATTAAAAGGTAACTTATGCCCTCAGAATTGTTTAGAAACAATTAAAGTATCTGAGGTTTCTGACATATTATAATGGTTACAATAAAAATACTGTAACAGTAATCAACATGGAAATTTAGTTCTGAGGCAGCAGTTGGCTAAACACGATTCATATTTGTAAATTCTTAATGTCCAAAGTATCATTGTGAGTAATGGAATGGAAGAGGTTGTGTGGCTTTGAATAATGCTTTTTAACCCTTCATCTGCTATGTGGAGACTTGTGTTTTAATGGCCTGCAGTTGGGGAACTGGTTTTGTTATAATGACTGCGCACCATCTGTAACTTGGGTATGTGATGGTAACTGATGCCAGCTGTACATGTCAAAGAAAACTGGTAATTCTGCTGTAGTTTTCATTGGAAAGGTATATCGAGTAAAGGTAAAAAAATAAAACAAATTGCAGAATTCTAGCTGTCCAGAGCTCTGCTGCAGTTAGCTTTTTCATTATACAGTGTTTCATCAATATCAACTTCCTAACCATCCATCTCGATAACAAATGGCAGCCCGCAAACTGCATGTATTGAAGAAAGAAGGCACAACTAACATCTGTTTGTTTTAAAACCAGCAACCATCTGCAACATACAATAAAAAGTGTATGGTTTAGCCCTTAGATACCACTGCATCTGCAATAAGGAGAGTGCATTTGATGTTCATCTTTCAAAATATATACCTCAGAACACTATTCCTCTGGAGAAATAGTAAAATCTTTGAATATTGTGCAAGAATTTGATGCAATACAAGAAAAGTCCCTGTAGTGGCTTAGTATTGTGCCTTGAATTCTCTACAGAAAATGATTAAACATTACCAGCTATAGTGGAAAATACATGTGGAAGAAGTTTCTCTCTGACCCTCTTCCCTACTTATGTAATAATCCCTTACCATCAAGTTCATGATCAGAGCCAAACTTTTTGTAGGTGAATTTGCATCAAATAGTACCAGGCCCTGCAGAGCAACAAATGCAAAAGCTTGCCAATGAATCTTCACCATCCTATAGTAAACATTTGCTCTCCTCCCCACTAAAATCAACAAAATATGTGGGTCTTACATATTCACACACAAGAATGCAATGTACTCAATACAGTTCACCAAATGTTCTTATGGGAGTAAAGGGAGGGAAAGCAAACAACTGCTAAGCACCCAAATGAACTCGCATCTACAAATGACCGCTCTATTCTTTCAGGCAAGCAAGGTATCGAGAGGAACTGGGTTTAACTAGGTGTGCCAGAAGGAATCTCCAGAAGACAAATCTGGGTCTTTAAGTATGGGATTATGCAGCCTATCGTGACCTCAAGAGAGGGGTTTTGTGGAATGGCATTAACTTTCCCACTCCTTTAAATCTTCGGTATATCACAGGTAAATAGTAATAATTGTCTGTTTTGCTCTCCTTGAACAACAAAGGCATTTTAACTTTTCCCATCTTCCTTGAAAAATCTCTCTGCATTCCATGCATTTTCAGCCACCTCAAGTTAATTAGCATAGTCCAAATGAAATCAGAGCTCATATTCTCAACTTGAAGTTGTTCTGAAGGTTGTTCTTTGTCTTTTTGAAATCTGGAGGTCTTCTGTACCTGGTATCTTCAGCTATATCAGTTTGACTAATAGAAGAGACTTTTTGTTTTGTTGTATCAGTGCTTCTAACACTATTCTCTGGACAGAAAGTATTAGAAAACTCAATTTCACTTCCTTTCAGCAGAATGGTGACCCCGGCCTTACAATGTTCAATTTCGCCAGTTTAGAGTCTAGTTCTGCCTTTAGTGAGACTCTGGCTCATTCGGTTTCCATAGGGCTCCTGTCTTTGTCACTGCCTTGTTAATCGGAAGTTATTTTTAACTCACGTAGCTGCCTTTTTCATCAGTCCTTTGGGGGTGGAGATGTAGACAGAGCAGTGGCATGATAGTTGGAAGAACTGGGGTTTCTATTCCTGGCTTCTGCCACAGACTTTCTCAGAGATTCTCTTATTTAAGAGCATAATATTGTTTTTTGTGCCTCATCCTCTATAAAATGAGAGTACGTAGCCACATCTGCAAAATGTTTCGAGATCTCTGGGAAAACACTATTCTGAGTATTTGTTTCAGGGGATCACAGTCTGTAATGATAGTATAATAACACAGTTTTATTTCTCTGTGGAAAAGAAGCAGCACCAGTAGTTCACCATTCTGCATCAAGTGGCAGTCTATAACTTCTGTAATACTTAAGTAAATGTGGTCTCTAACATACGTATAACTATTCATTCTTTAATGTGGCCAGTGACTTAAAATGAGTTGCTATTAGTTTTACTGGACATGAGATGTTTTAATGAAAACGACGGTTTATATTAATTACTTCAGTGTTTGTGGAACTGTTTTAGCAGGTGCTAAATTTCTGCCCTGTTGGTATTGTTCAAAACACATTTAATGAAACATAAATACTGTTTTCCTGTAATGCATGCAATATCCAAGACACCTACAAACTCCAAATAAGAAGTTACTCTGCTTAGTGGACCACATCTTATGTTTTTTCACTCTCATGGAAACAGCTTACTGCTATAGTTGCTGCATTAATCCATAATCCAATAAAGGGGATTTATTTGAGAGGTTGAAGGCAGAGAAGAAAAAGAATGTGTCTATAGTGCACCATGGGCAATAGTTATGCTAAAAATAAGGTAGAGCTCTCGAATGGCTCCGTGCTTGCCTTTTTCAGTGTGTGAGACATACACACTGAAGTTTCACAGTAAAATTTTAAGGTGCGATTATATCCTTTCTCCTACTCCTCAAGGAAAAAGACCACACCAACAAACCAAACAATCAACTCCCCAGGCCCAAGTTGTTCTTCCTGTTATTTCAGCTGTTAAAAATGCAGGGAGAACCAGGCCACTACTTAAATCCATACAATTGGCCTGCATTAAATATAATATGATACCAAATGAATGCTGACCCTCCAGTTTTGGTAAGAACTATGTCAGTTCAGTGTATAACTCTACTGTGTTATACCTAGCACACCTCTAGTAGCACAGAGGCCATAGGCCTCAAGACTCTTCTGAAATTAAGCACTGTATAGGTATGTCTCATGTTGAAGCTCCCATGTAACTTACATGTAGTAAAATGTTTGAATTAAGCCATTCCTGATTACAACGAATGCATATGAATGGCTTGTACTTGTAGCTGAAGGAGGGCTGGCAGATTCTGCATGTGGGTTTTTAAAGCTTTAAAGACAAAATTGAAAGGAGGAATGCATCGATATCTATTGACACTGAGTATTTACTGAAAGTTCGATGACAGTCTGGTTCCTCCAAAGGTACTCTGACAGGCATTGCTACAAGTTTTCATGTTGATACCTTATTGCTAGAATTGCACACTTTTTTCTTTTCCCTCAAGCAGAGACCTTGATGTATCTTTCTTTGAGTTTGGTGCTTCATGGAAACCAAATGCATGATCTTCGAACAACATTAGTTGTTTTTGTTAGAATGTGAAAGGTACAATTATGTGACTCAATCTCTAGAAAGTGAGCTCTGTGGGATTTTTGACTCTAAATGTCAGGTACAATAATTTTCATTCCTTTCCCCCTCTTCTGATGTAAAGGCTTTGCCTATAATTTTTAATGTAGTGTCTAAAGAATTCTGAAGAAACTTTGTCAAAATGCCCAGACTTCTGAGAAAAGATGTTAGTACTTACCTTTCTTGTTTTGAATATGGGTTGACTTCTCTAAGAGCTGTTAAATGCCCTATCTGGATCTTGTAAATCACTGTCTGTAAGATAGACTGTTCATACTTTATTTGAAAATGTTGCTTGTTTCCCATGCCTGAAATGAATTTCACAAAGTAGCCAGGAAGATATGCTGATTTTTAATGTTTGAAAATTTCTCATGCCAGAACCATCATTTAATGAACTAGTGTTTTACCCTGATTTCCAGTGTACAGTTTAAATAAGAATAATGGTACTGCGCTCTTAGGGGTAGATATAAAAGCCTGGAAATCATTTGGTGCTCAGATATACATGTATCTTCCTGTGTGTCAAATTAATTGGAAAGATGTTTTGAACAGGATTAAGCGAAGGCATATGAATTATAGGCCTAAATTTTGGGTTTGGCACCTGCCATCATGTGAGGTGATCAAAGCCTTGGGCTGTCTACAAAACGCTCGAGCCTGTGGGCTGCAAAGAGAAGCCTGCAGACATCACCAGAGTGTAATTCACAAAGCATTGCCTGCCTGGGACTGGAAACAGCACGGGCGAAAACTGCTGTGAGCCTCCAGGAGATCTTGAAGCAAGGTGAGGAGAGGCAAAAAAATGGCTCTAGGAAGCTTGCCTCAGTTTGAGTCCATGTTTGAGGTAGTAGTGAAGGGCAGGGGGAGCTTGACACATCCCTGTAGGTCAGATAGAGCAGTAGTTGGCAGGCAGATTGGTGTTCTGGCCTGCAGCTCCTCATTCCTCTCTCAGCTGGCAGTGGGCTAGTTGCTTCTAAAAATAGTACATGTTACAGATGCTCCTGTTACCACTGCATGAAGGAATGGGATCCTTCTGCTTTGTGCGGGTAGAATTTCAGTCCCTGAACACAAGGAGAAGCAGAGTTGCAGGTACCCACATCTTGGTGGACGCTGGTGTCTGGAGCACCTGAATCTGCTTCTGGTGCTCATCAGCTGGCTTATATATTGTTTCTTCCAAGTGTAGGTCTTGCAGGTATTTAAATACTGTCATGCTAATTTAAACAGCAGCCAGCAGGAGTGTCTAGCATGCAGTATGCCATTAGAAAGGATTGACGAAAAAGTCGATCTGTATTTCGAGTTTGGGAATTTGTATAAAGGATATCCAAATTTTTGGAAGGAAATAATCCTCAGATTAGATTGTTAAGGTAAAAATCTTTTAGTGAAGACAGTTGTCTTTTTTTAACAAGATTGGTCAATTTAAAGTCAGTTTCATTTTTACCCTTTTTGTGCTTCGCTATTGAAGTGTGGTTGTTACTGGGAGAGAGTACTGTATCCCATTTAAGTTTTAATTCTTTTCTGTTTGTTCATTCTGAGTGCTGCTATTTTATAAAGTCAGACAGAATGTTTTGTTAGCAAACAAATGGGAAGTATAAAGCAAACAGCCCTTCCTTCTCTAATAAATGCTTCCATTATTCTTTCTTATTAGTTAGATAGAATTTTATGTCCTGGGCCAAACTTGAGCTGATAGCCAAGCTGGAAATGATAATAATGTCTCAGTTGTGGGAAATGGATAAGGTTACTGATAAACTTCTTATTTTGAAAGGTGCCTGGTGTCTTCTTGAGAGTCTTTTGTCGTTTCTTGGTTTAGGCTTACTGGCTTCGCTAACTCTTATAGTATTTCTTTTTTTTCCTTTTTTTTTCTTTTTTTTTTTTTTGTTTTGGGTTTTTTTTGGGGGTAGGAAGATTGGAATTTAATATTATACTGCTAATATAATACCTCAAACTATTGGAAATTGTTGGCATGGATTATAAAGAATTGAGTCTTATCCAGTTAAAATAGGAGGATGCATACAATGAATGCAATATTTATTTTCCTGTTTAAATATTAATATCATAAAAATATTTAGATGGCCACAGAACTGAAAGATCTTGCAGGATAAGTTAACAATACTGTATATGAATCTGGATTCAGACACAGACGTAGCTGTTAATCTCAATATCTCAATACATTAGAGTATTGCACAAAAAACTGGGTGGCTGTATGCAAGTTACTGAGAACCTGAGACATGTTCTCATTGAGAATAATTTCAAAGTTGTCCCAAGAATTGTCTGCCTGCCCAGTACTTTGGTAATTTACTCTTAAAATAATGAAGGCCTGGATCAGCTGAGCTTGCATTTGTGAGAAATCATATATATATATACACGTATAGGTGAACGGAACAACTGCTTCATAGGGGTACACGGTAGAATGACAGGCATGGTGCTGTAGACTAGAGTGTTTATTTATGTCTCTCACAATTAGCTATACATCCTTATTAACACAGCAAAATGTTAGATGCCTTTGATACAGACTCTCATACAAGACCATGCTGGGGAATTTCTTGATGTTTATCCACTTCAGTGATGTTCTGCTTCCTAGAAAGCGAAATTTATTCTGTCTGGTGGTACAAGGTACGTAAACAGAATTGCTAGTTTTCTATACCTGGTGCTAAAATTAGATTGACTGTTCAAAGAATTTGAAAGACCCCAGGGGCTGTTACGAGTTGCTTTGACACACCATTCTTTAATCTTCTGCAAACTAAATTGAACAGAAAATAAAATTGCAAACCCTCCTTAATATCAGAGACTGAATGCTAGGCTTTTCAACCGTTCCAGTAGAAAACTTGGCGTCCTATCTCTTCTAACACTGCAAATTCCCATTACTGTAAATTTAGCTGCCTTTCCACAGGTATCTGCATCTGTGTTGCCCTGTGAGGTTTTTTCTTTGTAAAGTTTTTCTCTTTGTAAATCATGGTCTGAAAATAGGTATGGAGAGTACTGCCTCAGAACAGTAGCAGAATAAGCTTGTCTAACTTTACGTACCTAATTTAATGGCATGTAAGCCATTAAAACACTGGTGTACAAGGTCAGTAATAAGTTTTTTGCCTACACAGTAGTTTTTCTTTAGTCTGAGAGAAGATAATGTTACATTACATTCATTACCCGTACCAGGAGAGGTGAGCCTTGGTCTCTGAAAGCGTCAATGAAAAAATGCTTTGCCATTTCTGTTTAGTCTCTCTTCCAATTGCTAAGCGAAGTTGGTGTGTGAGTAGATTTATTGACTGGGTTGGAACTGTTTGAGGTTATTGTGGGATTACTCATGGGAACTATTGCATCCTGAAAAGTTGGTTATTCCAATGCTTATAAAAAATTAAAATAAAAATAAAAATCCTCTACAGCCAAGGTATCATTCCACGGTAGTTTCAGACAGATTGTAAGAGAATGAGACCTTGATGGGACCAAAAGATCAACATTAAATGCTCTGTTAATGGCCTATTGTTTTGTGTTTCTTTGTGTGAGGTTGCATGCAATTGGCTTCTTCCTTCTCCCTCAGTTAACTGATTAAGCAGGGGCTCGGGGAGGCTGTTGAAACTTTCTTATAGAAAACTGAGAAAATACACGGATTGATGTGTAAGCTGTTTTGTTGCTTAGTGTTTCCACCAAAGTTGTCCTAATCACATCAACAACTGTAGGCATGCACTGGCATTCATGGATGTGTTAAATCATCTCCATCTTCCAAACAGGTCAAGCTTAATGCAATGCCTCCTCTTTATGGTTCTCTGTTTGGACAGTTGGTGATCAAAATGCACAAATAACTGTTAATCTTTCACAGTGACCTTAGCTTAATTTTTGGTGTCTTTGTAAACTTAACTTGAAATTATTCTCACTGTAGTTTTGTATGTATGCTGTGGCACACATTTGTTTTCTTCATGTTACTGCTAAATTGCTGAAATAATTTCCCTCTTGTCCGGCAGTTGCAGACTTTCATTCAGTTCTGTTTATGGTTATATAGGTTTAGCTCTACTAAAGGGTAAGTTCAGATTACATTGAAAATGCCCTTTAAGTTTTGATTTGAAGGTTTTTAAGGCTGTGCAGAAATAACCAAGGACCTCATTGGGATTTAGAATTTCTACTGCTGTATATGGAATCAGAAAAGATCATCTCGATATTACCATTCTATTCTCTGTTACCAGCTCTGATAATTACCATCCATTTTGATCCAAAATTTCAGTCAGCCCGCAGGAGTTATTCATGAGTCTCATTTCCTCCAAAATAAGAAGGATGGGGCAACACCAATAACTCAAAGATTTAGCTATGAATCTCCGGCTGAATCCTAGGTGATCTTGATAGACAGCCTGGAACGGTTCCTTCCCTTCCTGTTACCGTGGATGTATAACTGTACTGTTGAGAAAATAATTTTGGCATACCATTAAGATTTTGCGGCATGTATGGATTGAGGGTCAGAAAATCTCAAAAGTATGCAACTGAGATCTTATGGCCGTGGCAGTGTGATAGGGGTACTCTTTTCGTTTTGTCACCAAAGCGTTGAACTCAAAAATGCATGTATTTGACCGAGTTCTTAGCAAGCTTTTTAGCTTTTTTGACTCCTGATATAAAATTTTGCAATAAAAAAACCTGCCTGTGGTTGCAACTTATTGTTGCTCTAAATAGTTAAGTATGTTTGTATGATGTGATCTTTCTGAAGCAATGTCAACTGTGACATTAGTACTGGAGGAGTACACTTGAGGGGGCTCCACTTCATCCACATTTTAGTTTATCATCCATCTACCTTAAAGCTTTGCAGCACTTACCTGTAGTATCTATTGCTTTTGGATAGTCAAGCACACTTTAAATATTGTGTAATGATGTTCTCCAGCCTCTTCCTTGTTCTATCATATCATACTCTATCATAGTGAAGTAAGTCAATAAGAAGCAATGTACTGAGCTGAGGAAGGAAAAAACTCAAACCTTCATCTTTTGTAGATATTTAGAAAACCTATGTTCTGAAGGGGTTCCCTCTGCTTTTGCCTCTTTGGCTTTGAATAACAGTATTGATGTTTACAGTGAATTGTGATTATTTAAATTAGATCTTTGAAATACAGCAAAATTAGTATATTTTCTGTTTCGGGAAGCCACTATGGCTTTGAACTCTGAAGCGTCTCCTCTATCCTCCACTAGAGAGCACTACCAGCTGTGCTGCTAAGGCCTCTCATGTATATAGCAAAATGCTAATTGTGACATGACAGTAAGTCCCTTGTAAAATGTCATTAGAAATTGTATTAACCTCCTGTTATTTTGTCACGTGTTGGTCATTAAGAGAAACTAAGGCTAGAAGGGACCTTGGGAGATCATTGAGACCCTTCTTCCTTAGGACAAAAATCTGCTGTGTCTAGACCAGTGTCTGTCAGGAATGTTTTGATCTCTTTTTAAGTCTTCAGTGAACAAAAGTCCGTGTTTTTCCCAGGCAGTTTCTTCTGCCACTTTGTGATCTACAGACTTGCCCTACTGCTTTGCCCCCTTCTTCTCAGTGTCACCTTTCCAGAGGCACAGTTCCATTTCTTTTCCTCTATATTTGCTGTAGATAGGATAAATATTACTTATTTTCTTTCTTCCATACACACATGCTTTTTGCTTTTAAAGAGTACTGTTTTCCTTTCCTTACTGTTGTTATCTAAGCCAGAGGTTAACAAATCTGTGTGGCACTGCAGCATCATCAGTGGCGATGGGCGCGGGCATCCAGCAGTGAGATAACTGCATCTAAAATCATCACCAGTGGCAGTTTCTGGCTCTGCTGGGCCATATAGTGTTCTGAGGTGGCTTGTGTGTCAGCTGTGGTCCCTTGCCAGCACTCAGGAGTTGCTGCTTTATAACTTTCACCTTGCCAGGGAGGGACAGTGACCATAGGAGAGCCTGGCCTTACGGCTGCTGCAGGGGTTGGGAGGCTGAGGAGGTGGGGATGGGGAGGGTGGCTGTGGCCTGGGGTGTGCTGTGGAAGGAGTCATGCTGAACCTCCCTAGTTCGGCTGTGCTGGGCTAGGCTCAGCGACAAAAGAAGGTGGAGAAGCACTGCTTGGAACTGAACAACTCCAGTTTCTTCAGTCTTTTGTTGTAAGTTGCCATTCCAGGCTTTTGGTTGTTGTTTCCTCTATTCATCAATAACATGGTGAAGACTGAAGTGTTTCTTTTGTCTGATTTGTGAAGGTGTGGTTAAATGAATAAACATCAATAGGATTTTTTTTTTTTATTTGCATTTGCAGTACTTCATCAATTGTCAAAAGTGGCAAGTGGCATTATGGAGAAACTGATTTCTCACACTTGTGGAGTCACGGAAGCTGGTACCTCTTTTGTACTTGGGTTACTCGCTTCTCTACACTTGCTTCAGATGAAACTTCGGACTGGCCTAGGGAAAAACACAAATGACAGACTATTTTAATGTCCAAAAGTGTGACTTCTGTTTTATAAAACGTAGAATTAGTTCTCTGTGCTTGTTCAGTCACTGCTTTGTGTGCTGCAGCAGGCAGCTTCTGTCTGGTTGGCAGAACCTGGCGTGCAGGAATGGTGACTCTTGTCAGATTTGCAGTCTCCAGGGTGGAGGGCAAAGATTTTAAAATCGAGTATGACTACAGCTCCTCCCAGTGGCAGGTCTTTTCTCTGCTTCTGTTTGCTGGTATGGCAGTGCCAGACCAAGCGGTATCCTGAGAAACACCACCCCGACGCTTTTCACAGAGGCGGAAAGGGGTCATTTTATATGCCTGGGTGGTCGGATCAGTAGTAAGGAACTGACTCTGTATCTGTAGCAGCCCACTAGACAGAAAGACTGCCAGAAACATAGGTGTGTTCTCTTACTGAATGTTACTTCATGTTGTCTCAATACAGGCTTGAAAAACAGCGTGTCTCCACAAAGAAACTGCTGCTGTTGCTTTGCTCATGCAATCACCCTGATTCTTTCTGCAGAAAATCTGTGAAATTGGTATTCTGTCCACATAGTTAAACCTCTCATCCCAGCTCTCATCATCTGGCATCATGATTGCTGCAGCATCCTCTTATCAGGCCTTTACAAATGCAGTCTTGCTCTTGCTGTATCAACTCAGGCTATTACTGCATGCTGAATTTTATTCTTGTAAAACAAGCCATTTCAAAAGTGTTTGGGCAATGCTTCCAGGAGGCAGTGGAGAAGATACCGTGACTGTTGGCACCAACTGTTTTTGGCTCTATGCCAGTCTATGTAATTTTGAGACCTTTTTTGTGCTGTTGTTTGTGTATATATGAAGCCGCTGTGTGTGTATATATACGTGCACACAACGTGAATATGTAACACTTTGTATTGTTAAAAATCACACAGGATTTTTGAAAATCACTTACTCATTAGACTTTCTCTTGCATTTCTAATTGCACAGGCAGTTGTATTTATTGAATTCCATTTCAGTTCTGCCTACAGCATTCCCTTTTTCTTACATCCTTAATTGGTAAGCATCTATATGTATCGACAGACTTACACTGCAAAGTGCAAATCCTCCATCACATTCTTGGAGGTTTTCAAGACCTGACTGGACAAAACCCTGAGCAACTTGGTCTAAATTCAGTATTGAACCATCATTTGAATAGAAGGTTGGATTAGAGACCTCCTGATATCCCTTAAGTCTAAACTAGTCAGACATTTTTTCTTTTTGTGGGCAGAATGAAAATCTGGCTCTGTAGTCAGTAGTAGGGGCCAAAGCTTCAGCACTGGGGGACTAATCCAATGGAGAGTCAAGGATTCAGTTTCTGCTGACTCCTATCAGTGTACTGGAGCATCAAACAAATATATCAGAAATTCCCTGCATTTTCCTCTCTCTTTGCTTTGTGTGGAGTGACAGGATATGATGCAGTTCATGTGCACAGCAGCAGGAGAAGCCTCCTGGCTCTGAGTATGTACATTCTCCATACTCTGTGGAGGATGTAGAACTTTGAAGTGACTTGAGCATCATTATCAATGTGTGCTTCACACGTTGAAAACCTCTGTTCTTACCTGTTAGATCATACTGGCCTCACCTTTTATGGTTGACTTCCTTCACCTCCATTACATCAAATAAATACTGTTTATACCTTTTTT
>VYZM01015663.1:242793-270245 GCA_013398915.1 Dromas ardeola
GCTTTTTAAAGAACTTTTATGGCTTCTCCCTATTTTGGCAGTGAGCTGTAAATCATTAAAATATTGAGAACTAGTACGGTTCCTTTGATAGGATTTTAAAAAGGTCTGTCAGTCTTCTGTTGTAAAAGCAAGTGATGACATTTTTTTTATAAGAAATTTGAGATTGGAATTTATGTTAATTAGATGTTATTGACTGTTGACATTAGGAAAAAAACCCTCGATTTTGATTATAGGGAGATAGAACAGAACAACACTGGTGAGACAGAGTAGACTAAAAAAAAAAAAAAAGGGTTTCTCCAACCCTTTCCTCATTTTTACAGGCAAAAATGAAACGTGTCTGTATACTGGTGTATATATGTTAATGTATTGTTATTGTTTTACAATGTGGTACAGTTGACTCCCCCCGCTTCCATCTGATCCTCCTTTCAGTTTCATGGAGTCATAAGGCGATTTAGATTAGGAGGGACTTTGGAGGTCAACTAGTCCAGACCCCCACTCAGAGCAGGACCGGCTTAGATGAAGTTGCTCAGGGTTGCTATTCAAGATATTTCTTAGTATGTCCAAGGACAGATATTCCACACCTTCGCTAGACAGCCTGCTTCAATATTTGACTGCCTGTGATGTGGAACTTTTTTTCAGACTATACAGTCAAGATTTCTGTTGTTACAACTTGTGTCTGTAGCCTTTGTCCCATCGCTACATGCCTCCAAGAAGAGTCTGCCAGCGAGACTCTCTGCAGGATTGTCAGTTATGCAGAGTTCAGGTCTCTTTGTTACTTTTCTGTGACAGTAAAAGGCCCATAACATATGAAATTACTTGAAAATGTTTCTAGTCTATTCCTTTTAAGACATGAAAATTAATATATTGGACCTTCTGTAGCAAGTGTATAAATTTGAGCAGTAGTACGGTATAAGCTGCTCTGTCTGGTATGAATTAGTGTAGGAAGATGTTTGTCTTCACAGGAAATGTAGCTTTCAAAGGTAAACTTCTTTGGGATTTTTGATATATGGAGTGAAGTTTGTCTTCAGTAAAGCCAAGGGTAGGGTAAAATTACGGTGAAATATTCTTTGTTCATTGTTCTGTCTGCTGCTAAAACTGGTCTTTCATAATTTTAGAATCTATGCAACATTCTTACTTGGTCTGTGCTACCTAATACAAAGCAGGTTTAACTCTGAAACCTTTGAATTTTTGTCCCATAGGAGATCTAAGTTGTGGCAGGGAGCACAGACACCTCCCAACCTTTCCTTCAACTGCCAGCCAGCAGTTACTAGACTTGCAAAACTCTTAGCTGCCTTCCTGGAAGACATCTGAATCATTAGCCCTTGGTAGTTAATGAATGAGCTTTTTAAAGGGAGCTGCTCTTGGTGGGTTTGGCCAAGGGTCACACTCACTTTAGGAATACCATCCCCTTCTTGCAGCCTGTGTGCTTTCATCTGTCCATCAAGCCCCATCCTTGTTTGGACCTTTTGTGTGCTTGTGTTATTTGGTACGTGAACTGTGTGCATTGTAAACTTTGTCAGCAATAATACTTTGCAGTAAAATGAAGGTAACTTAAAAATAATGCTCTAATTATATCCAAAAGATACTACATAGAAATCAATTTTTGATGATTTGACATGTTTAATTAAAAGGTGCAAAGGTGAAGTTGCCCAACAAGTTGCCAATTGTCTCAGACTTAACTTGAAAAGTAGCTTTCTTTTAAGAATTTAACACCCTCTTTTTTTTTTTTCCTTCCCAGTATTCTCGTGAAATAGTAGTGGTATTTTTTTTAAATAGGATCTCCTGGGACAGTCATTGAAAAAATAATGCTTTTTAGTTGATGATTACTTTAAGTAGTTGTAGTTAGTCTTGATTATATTGTGGTTGGTTTTTTGTTTTTTTCCCCCCTCTTTGGAACTCCATTTTAAAAATCTTCTTATCTTTTTGTGTAATGTTTCCTGTTGCTCAAATCTTGAGCTAGATGCATTTTGAATAATTAAATTAAACTGTACTTTCACTAGACTATTACCCACAGAAAGATCTTGGGTGTTTTCTAGCAAATTAATTAGGTACTAATTGCAAATTGAATTTAGAATTCTGTTCCTTAACTTTAACACTTCAAACAACATAAATTAGTAACTTCATGTACTCTTTTCCCTTTTTTCCTTTGGGAAACCACAAGTACATTTCCGGGGGCTTTTCATGAGTATTACTCCACTTTGTTCCAGAGCTGAACATCATGCAAAATATTCTTTAGCTGTCAAAGTCTCTTTTTGTAAGAGTGATTTAATATGATAGCCAGCTCTTCCTCCTTTAACGTCTGCGAAGAGTGCTGCTATTTGTCATCTTTTCGTTGGATGGCCTTTGGGAAGATGACTTGTCTCCAGTGAGATAAAGCTGAAGAGCAGCCGTCATTGCCCCTACACAAAACAATCCACCTGTCTTGATGGTGGCTGCTGCTGTCTGCTTACAGGGATGGCAAAAGAAGACTTTTTGCAGGCTAGTTCATGGATTAAGCTCATCCTGAGACTGCCTGCTGGGATGGTCTTAATTGAGACAGCTAATGATATTACAGAACATCTCTTCGTTGTGGACTGAGCTGCTTATGAAGCAGTTCCTCAACAGCTGCAATTTACAGTCAGGCATTTTTAAGGTAAACAAGCACCAATTTAGTTTGGGTCAGAAAGCCACTTTTATAATTCAGTTTCAGTTGCACAAAAAATATGAATATTTAATAACACACTCGCAGTTGTCTCCTTAACTGAAGTTTTGAAGTATATGCTGATCTGCTAGCTACTGGAGGATGATGAAATATTTATCTGAATATAAACTTTAGTAGAAAATAATTCTTTTGGGAAAAATTTAAGGGAAATGCTTCCTTAAATTTGGGTGAACTTTTAAACTTGTATAAAATGCTATAACAAAAATAAAATTTTGCAATTGAAAACTTCAGGGGGGTGGGTTTGAAATAGATTTATGGGCATTGTTCTTACCTAGAGCTGATTATACAATGTTTTCTGCTGTTCACTGACACAATATTTTGGCTAATGGGTTCAACACATGACTGGTTGACATCTTCCATGAGGACATATTTACATTGCATTAAAATACTGAGTATAAAAATTAGTGGATAGAAATAGAAGCTATTTGCAGAAAGCTAAGAAAAGATGATTTTGAGATCCTAAAGATGACACGACATGAAGAGCTCCTAAAGAACTTCAGCTTATCTGATGTGCTCCAAAGATACTGCTACTTAGCTAGGGGGACTAATATTCAGAAACTGTCCTGAGATGAGTGTGTAAAATGGTTGGAGTTACCTGCTTGAAAGGTCCACGTTGCATTCAGGAGTGGCAAGCTGTATGGCAGCTCTGAAGAGCACTGTGATAAAAGATGGACTGACTATCAAAAGCGGCAATACTTTAAGTCAGGTTGTTAAAAGTCTGGGAACTGGACTGCAGTGAACCCGGGCTATGGATGCAGGTGATGTATCTAGGTGTTAGAATATAATACTGGGAAGGACAGTGGCAGTCCTTCATGGGAAAAGTCGTTGTCTGAGTAAATATAACATAGAATTGCAAATAAATATTATTTGTGTGTTTTAATAAAGACATTCCTAGCTGGTGAAGTCTAGAAGTATGTTTATGTAAAACTGAAACACTGAAGATATCAATTAAAAAGCTCCAAGAAATAATATGGGAGAACTTTTCCTCGTGTGTTGTTGATTTAAATCTTAGTCACTGAGAAATTCCGTATTTGTGCCTGGATTGTATATGTTTTATTTTATGCTAGTTTGAAAGCTTAGTGCCTAAGAGTTTTAGAATGACTTAAAATTTTTGTGTTATGGAATGTGTGAGACACCTGACATACTAGACATCCTGAGGAGCGGATACAGCGAATCGTAACAGCATTGCAGCTGTGATGGGGTAGAATAATGAAAGTAAGACCAGGCTTATTGTGCAGTGAGGGGCAGGAGAGGGAAGAAGGGTAATATCCCTTATTATGCCAGCTAATGAAAAGGGACGGGGCAGAATTTTCTAGTGTATGAATTCTTAGGTCTAAATAGCAAATGATAAATTAGTTACACTGATTAATTAACTAAAGCATTTAATTTAATTGAAGTTGATTTAGTTATGTTATGGCAGACAAAAAAAAAAGCATGAGCAAACTGAGACTTCACCTTGACTGTGTCCTTAAGCACTCTATTTACAGTGCTACAACAAATGAAATAAAATGAGGTTTGTTTTGAATGGTGACTACGCAAAATGAATGACAACAGACTCTTTTTATGTCCTAAAAGGTCTTGACATCATCGTCTCCCTCTCACCCACTCCCAACTAAATAAAAGAGGGAAAAAAAACCCAACCTCCAAACAATGAAATATAAACCAAACAACAAAACAAATCAGCTGGCCTTACAAGATCCTGTGCTATTCTGCAGGCTTTACGTTCTTCAATATGACCCTTAGGAAACTGAGCTGGGAATGTGTTGCTTAGGATGCATCATACTAACTATATTGCATCACCCATGTGTTGCTTGTCAGATGCTCTAAAGGTCCCATTAGGTGAAGAATCTTTAAGAAAAACATTCTGTGTTGCAGGTAAACGCCTTAGAATTATGTTTGTAAAAGTTCCACTTGTACTATTCTTTAGTTAATAAATTATGACAATAGTAATGTCTTGTTATAGTGTTGTTTTTTGTCTTCAGGGTGGTTTTTTTTTTATTGGTGCCAGCAGATGTCTTGTTAATTAGCTGAAATATGATTGTCAAGGCTTTGCAAAACACCTTAACTTTTCTGTATGTCATTGGTCAAGGAAAATGTTGTTCTGATGTCTGTTCAAACCTGGGTCTGAAGTCTGGAGCAAAGAATGTCATGATCTTAACAGGAATGGTAAACTGCTTGCTCTTTAGGATGTCAGTTGGTCAGGTATCTTTTGCTAGTTTTTCTGCTCAGCAACCTAGAATGTGAAGCGGTTGTCATTTAGGATTCTTGCATTTACTTGTACACTAATTAGTTCACTTAGTGTTGCTTTAGGGAGAAAGTACTTCCTGAAGCTTGAAAACCAGTAAGTCTTATATACTCTAAAGATGACTTGTAAACTGTATGTTCTGGGACCAAAGATGTTCAGAACTGTAGAGAAACATAATACTTACTAAAAACTGCTAAAAGGCATGTAATCAGATGTGAATTTTGCAAGATCCTTTTATACATATTTCTGCTTCCAGTTAACTGTTTTAACTTATTAAACCTTATATGACTTTGTATGTCTTGCTTCGTCTGCACTAGCTGCTTGCTGCTAATGGTTGCAGAGATGCGTGTATGTAAAACTTGGCTCCCAGTATGCGTGCAGGTGACCTCGCTGTGACCTCACTACTTAATTGGTCTTTCACATCTTGGTATTAATTAAAGCTTGTTAACATCCAAGAAAATAATGAGCCTTAAAACATAAGGACTAGTTGTCATTCATAAGTAAAATCTTGTTTTGGTAATACATAATGGAAGTCTGTTTAGGATGTTACATTGATGGCTAATTATCTTTATAGCTAGGGTGCTAGTTCTAAGTCAGTTCTTCTCTTCTTCCCCTGTAATGCCGTGGGTCCACTTGCTGCTCAAATGCAACGCCAGCCATGGATGATTAAAGGGCTGGAGTGCTTTGAGCAGCACATTAGAGCACATCCAGCTCAAGCTCCCTCTGAACAGGGTTCAGAACATTTATTGCTGCAGCTCTGTTCTCGGTTTTGAGCGCTTCTTTTTCTCTTGCATGCTGGCTCCATCATGTGAAAACCCTTAACATTTATTGTTCCTATACTTTGGTTACAGGAAAAGGAAATAAAACGACTTATTTCTCACATTAGGTGTTTTTTATTGTACTGTCTTCAAGAAGAATTATATCCCTCCTTTCCTATCCCCTTATAACTAAGTAAATAACTTACTCTTTGACTTCTTTAGCTTACCAGAGTGCCCTAACCATAGTAAGCATTAGTTCCATTTTATAGACAAGGAAGTGCGGAATGGAGGAACAAATTAGTTCATCAGTATGGCATATGACGTCTATGGATTTGGTTGTGCTTGAATTCCTGTGATGACCCTGCTGGCTCAAAGAGCAATATCCCCATCCTTCCCTGGTTCCCTTCATCACTCCTTTCTCCTCCACCTCACTATCCACCTCTTTATTACGTTGATGAAGTCATGTGTAGCATAGCATAGTGATCTAGATCAGCAATTTTATGAAGTGTGGCCTTCTTTTTTCCTGGATTATTTTTCATCCAAATCAATTTTCCTATTCTTCCCTGTCCAACTATGAACAATTATACCTCTGTATTCCCCTCTGTATGGGAGGGAGAGGGGTTTGAAACGAGGGATCAAAGGCTGCGTAACCTGGCATAAGCAACGCTGCTGCTAAGATCGCAACTAGTGTTAGGCTATAGTTTTAGGTACTTTAAAGTAGGCAGTGCTACCAAGATAGATGATTCTGATCAGCTTCTGACTCTTGACTTTTTCTGGAAGTTTTGGAGCATTTGTGCAGTGAACCAGATTCCCAACTATTGCAGGTTAAAACTAATTATCTAGAGAACATCTAAAATGTCCATGCAGTCTGCATAGATTCTTGTGCCAGCTCAAGGCCAGGGATGACATGGGGGTGGAAACACCTGAGAGGGGAATAAAGTACTTTTTTGAAGCTAGCGTAAGTGGTTCTGCTGCCAGTGCTTGTCGGACTGCAGCAGCCTCAGGTGAACTTCCCTGTGGTGAGCACTGACGCTGGGTTACTCTAGCTCAGCAAAATTCAAGATGTGACTGTAGCAGGAGTTAATATGCCTGTGCTAATGTGTGTTTAGCTAGTGTCTTTAATGATGGAGAGTGCTTCAGTTTTGCATTCTGGCAGGCACTTAAAGCTTGTACTGAAGCATCTGTACTGCTATTGTTACTCATGTTTTCTAGGTTAAGCTTATACATGAGCCTTGATTTTTCTGTGTAGAAAATAGATGGTATGGCATAAAGAGGTGGGGAGAAGCTTTTGTTTTCTGTCCTGTAGATAAATTAATAAATACAAATATATTTGATAATTTAGAAAAGACTTAACTATTTCTTTGGTTCTTTTTGTATCAGTCTCTGATTTTTGAATGGATGAAAGTATTGTAAGATGTATTAAAAAATTGTGTATATAGCAGTCATAAATATGGAATGTCCTTGTAGGTTGTTCCTTACTATTCAGCCCAGGTCAAGAACTGACACACTATATATTTTTGTGAACAAATTCCGCACTGCATCTATATGTATGTGGAGTTTTGTGCCACCTCCTTTTTGTTAGGAGGAGGTTGATGAAAGACCGTAATTTCTGTTTACCTTGGGTTAAATTGGACTTTGTATTTTTATCTGTTTCACTTTTGGAGTTGAAGTTCACTTAGTCTTTGTTAAGGAAATGTGAAGTATCCTCTAGGAAGTACAGTTTTGCAAAATGCTCACTTTTCTCTGACTGATAGTTTTGGATTACCTTCACTTTTTTTTTTTTTTTTAGCTGGAGGGCACAGCTTCCCTTCTAGGATTACCAGCTTGATGTTCTCATATGAAAAAAGTGAAAAGGCAAGCCGTTTTTTTCATCCTGTTACATCAACATCTGTTAATGTTTTCTGCTGTTAAATGTAGCTGGTTTCCCCTATTAAGAAGCCCCAGCTTTTCAGCAGAAAGTTAACAGGGGCATAGAACATAATTGTGTGGTGTGATGAACTTCTATCTAAATTAAAAATAGCTTTTTAAACTTTCATAACCTTCTGGTGTGAAGCTAGCATTTTTCCACATGACTCACTCATACAGATTGTATTAACTGTAGCAGTGGGTAAAGCTGTGCAGAAGGATCTGGACCGTGACTTCCAAAAGGGTAATGAAAACGCATTTGGCAGTGAATAAGGACTTCAGACAGAGTATTGCAGAAGGTAATATTTATAGTAAATATTGTGCCTTACTGTAGGCCTGTAGGTGGAGGGTGAAGCTTGAGTGGAGAAATGGGGCAAAAAATGTCTCTTAGTTGATAATGGTTACGTTAATGTTGTCACTTTTATTTGAAGTAGCCAGTCTTCTCTGAGTGTTCTATGTCTTAAACATAATAAAGGCCAATCCACGTCTTTCCTGCAGCCTGCAGGATTAGAATAGCTTCATTGTTGTGGTTCTTGATTTAACATGAAATATAGTGGGAACGTTGATCTTTATAAGGCTCTTGTCCTTCTTTCTTGAACTTTGAAATCGACTTGTAAGGTTTCTCATTTGAAATATTCCTATTGGTTAACCAGAAAGTGAAGGTCTGCTTTCCTTTATACTCGGACATGGATAAATCTCATTTTTTGGTTTGGTGTGTTACTTTTTGTTTGTTTTGGCGTTTTCAAAAAATATTGCTGAAAAACTGAATTTCATAAAGCTGACTTCTATCTGCAGCCCTATGAAAACCTAGATTATGGATGAGAGTAAGTTATAGTTTTAAAAGAACTTATGAGTTCTGAATATTTCTTGAAATCAGAGTGAACAAAAAGAATTTGACATGGGGACTTGATAATTTCTGCATCTAAGGGTTGCTGTTTTGCTAGAGAGCCTTTCTCTCCTGTTTTGCCTGTTCTTCCCAGAAACGCACCTTGCTGGATGATGTGGTGGTACTTCGAGAAGCAGGGAAGGGAGTGTGGTCTCTCCTTCCTTGTTGCTTGGCAGGACCCGCCTCTGAACAGGCAGTGGAGTCAGTCTGCCTGTATACAGCAGGCCTGACACTTTTTGCAAGCATCAGGCTTTCGTGACACATAAATGTAAGATTATGTCCATGTTACTTCTCATTCTTCCCCATTTGCCCCAGGAGACAAGGAGACCAGGGGTCAGATGCTAAGTCTGGGCTAAATTACTTGTGGCAATCCTACATAAAGGGATTGAAAACTTCCATTTAAGACTCGTGTTTCAGCCTTGCCAGGTCAGAGGCGTTCTATTCCAAGGGCGTAGCAGGAATTGCCTGGTTACTATCCTGTGCTTCTTGTGGAAAAATTACCATCCTGTCAGTGGTGACAGTGTGGCTGTTCTGAGAAGTCGGATATCCTCATTCTCGTCCTCATCAGTAGTAATGGAAATGGGTGGCTCTGAAATTTGCAGACAAATGGTGAGCCACTTGCTTCCTCTGTGATATTTATTACAGGCTAAGGTGTTATGGCAGCATTCCTCTTTCCATAAGATGTCAGCTTTCTTTTGCACTACTTTGGGAATATTTTTTCATTACCTTTGTTTGAAATGGGGTAGCACTCATAATTAAGTCACCTTTAAAAAGAAGCGCCAAGCATAAATTGATAGTGTTTCCTTCTTAAATCAGCAGATAGCCTGAAACAAGAGCTCTGAAAGAGAGAAACATTCATTGCTTGCACTGAGGGTTACCTCTGAGGA
Source organism: Dromas ardeola (assembly GCA_013398915.1). Lineage (NCBI taxonomy): Eukaryota > Metazoa > Chordata > Aves > Charadriiformes > Dromadidae > Dromas > Dromas ardeola. Next base: position 252,176 of record VYZM01015663.1, read on the forward strand.
AAATATTAACTATTTCAATACTGGGTTGTAACTTGGCAGTCAGCTAAGTGCTTATCCCAAACTGCTTCCCAGAGCTCTAAATGAGGAAAATCACCAGCTGTTAAAAACTTAAGGAGGTAATATTTTGGGATACTGAAAATAGGTAGGTAGTTGAATTAGTTCTTTACTTGAAGGATTACTGACTTGTTGTATTCAATTTGTTTATAATCTCCAGTTGTTTTCCTGTGCTGTGTAGAAAACTGTCTTGTACAGATGGTTTTTAGGGAAGAGGCGAGAAGAGAAGGGGAAGTAGAGACTACTTAGTAAAGCCATAAGTGCATTTAGGAGGACTGGAGGAGAGGAACAACTCCTGTGCAGATGTCCCTGTATTTAGCTGTAATAGCTCCATACCTAATTTGGTGCGAGTGGTTGCTGCTGCCTGTGTTCATGACTCAAATGTGTCCTTCCTATCTAATGCCAGGAACGACATGTCTATCAACAGCTCTACTTAAGCTAAGTGATTTTAGCTCCCAAGCCAAATGATGAAATCTGTTGTCCTTAAGCCCACTAGAAAAAGGCATCCAGAAATCTGCCACTGGATCAACTCCTGCTCTCTCAAGAGACACCCTCACAAGCCCCACACTGATTACCCTCATTAGACTATACTCACTGTGTCGGCTAAATGTTTGGGGGTTTTTTGGCGTTGTTTCCCCTCGCCCCCCCCATATAGCTGGAAGATCATAGAATCATAGGGTTGGAAGGGACCTCTGGAGATCATCTAGTCCAACCCTCCTGCCAGAGCAGGGTCATCTTAGAGCAGGTTGCACAGGAACGTGTCTAGGCGGGTTTTGAATGTCTCCAGAGATGGAGACTCTACCACCTCTCCGGGCAGCTTGTTCCAGTGCTCTGCCACCCTCAAAGTAAAGAAGTTCCTCCTCGTGTTTAGGTGAAACTTCCTATATTCAAGTTTGTACCCATTACCTCTTGTCCTGTTGCCAGGCACCATTGAAAAGAGCCTGGCCCCATCCTCCTGACACCCACCCTTTTAAGTATTTGTAAGCATTAATAAGGTCACCCCTCAGCTGTCTCTTTTCCAGACTAAACAGACCCAATTCCCTCAGCCTTTCCTCATAAGAGAGGTGTTCCAGTCCCCTAATCATCTTGGTAGCCCTATGCAGCACCCTCTCCAGCAGTTCCCTGTCCTTCTTGAGCTGGGGAGCCCAGAACTGGACACAGTACTCGAGGTGTGGCCTCACCAAGGCAGAGTAGAGGGGGAGGATGACCTCCCTCGACCTGCTGGCCACACTCTTCTTGATGCACCCCAGGATGCCATTGGCCTTCTTGGCCACAAGGGCACATTGCTGGCTCATGGTCATCCTGTTGTCCACCAGGACTCCCAGGTCTCTTTCCACCGAGCTGCTCTCCAGCAGGTCAGCCCCCAACCTGTACTGGTGCAGGGGGTTATTCCTCCCCAGGTGCAGCACCCTACACTTGCCCTTATTGAATTTCATAAGGTTCCTCTCCGCCCAACTCTCCAGCCTGTCCAGGTCTCTCTGTATGGCGGCACAGCCCTCCGGTGTGCCAGCCACCCCCCCCAGCTTTGTGTCATCAGCAATCTTGCTGAGGGTGCTCTCTATCCCCCCATCCAAGTCGTTGATGAATATATTGAAGAGGACTGGGCCCAGTACTGACCCCTGGGGAACACCACTTGTCACTGATCTCCAACTAGACTCTGTGCCCCTAACCACGACCCTCTGAGCTCTGTCTTTCAACCAGTTTTCTATCCACCTTACTGTCCATTCATCTAACCCACTCTTCCTAAGCTTCCCTATGAGGATGCTGTGGGAGACAGTGTCGAACGCCTTGCTGAAGTCAGCAGAAGATGGTAGAAAGGACTTTCTTCTGGTTTAGCAGGTGCTGGGAATTGTTCAAGGTGTGGGATTTTTTTTACTTAGCTAGTCAGCCCAGATGAAGAGGTAAATATGACTCTTCTTGGGAGTGAAGCATAGGGAGATTAGCTAGGGAGGCAAGACCAGTGGCTGGAGGACTCACTCAGCCCCAGGCAAAGAAATGCTAGCGATTTCTCCTTTTTTACGTGTGTGTGTATTTGTTCTTTGGTGGTGGTTGTTTTGGGTGTTGGGTGGTGTTTTTTTTTTCTGCTTGTTTCCTTGCTTGCCTGCAATAAAGGCAACTGAACACATGGAGCATGAAAGACTTTTTGTGGTGGTGTTGCGTGGCCAGGAGAGTAGGGAGACTAGCCTACGTATGGTCCTTAGGTAAGAGGAGATACAGGAGGCTCTCAAAAGTATTACTACAATTTTCTATAGTATGCAGCTCTTGTGAATTGGAGAGATTAAATTTTAGAGTGCAAAACACCTTGACTTTAAAAGATACGTTAATGTTTTCCCCACTCTTTTAACTTTTTTTTTTTTAGGCTGTTTATGAGTATGTTGGAACAAATGTTGAGAACACTTTCATCATATACAGGAAGAACTTTTTCTTCCTTGCTGTATTAACTTGCAATAAATATCAAATGATGTTTCAGCTGGGAGGAGTACTGTAGCAAAGTTGAGGCAAAGAAATGCACTTGGTATGTGAGTCTCGCTCAGGTATAATGAATAAACACATCTCACGTCTGGTAAGTGATGGAATGGTTCTCACAAAATTACAGAGAATGAATTGGTATCCCGTCACCTTTGTTTCTCTCCAGCAGAGAGTCCAGGTAGAGGGATAGCATGAAAGATGAATACTGAAAATATGAACACAGTATGGAGTTAATGAGAAGGCAGCGTGCATGTACTTTTAGGCAAAGGGAGTCTCTAATTTGGATGGGTCATGACGATCATGTATCTGTACGGAGATGTTTGTCAGTTCGGTTTGTTGGATATGTCACTGCATTTCCTGCAGCGAATGGTGTTAAGAAATCAGAATGGCAGCTGTGTGGGCTCTTCCCTCAGAGCAGATGACTGAACCACAAGCCCCAAACCTCCCACCATTGCAGTGCTTTTGGAAGCCAGGGTTCAGGTCACAAGCCTGTACTGTGCAGGTGAAGATGGCAAGTCCATTGGTGTCCAGAAGAGTTCAAGAAAACACATCCTGCTATTGCAAATGCTAGGACTGTGTTTTTCCTTTTATCTTTATGGGTGAGGCTGGGAAGAGTGCTGCTGTTCGGTTTTTGGAGATCGCTGCTGCTTGTATGTTTTGTTTTCCAAATTAGAAAACTTGTCATCAACAAAGGGGTTCAGGAATGAGATGGAGGTTTTAGGAGGTACAGCTGGTATTTGTCCGCACAAGCTTGTATAAATTGTTCAATTCTGGAATAAAAATAGCTGTCTCCCAGTTTTTCAGCCATTTTTGTGGTTCCTCTTGTGTGAGAAGGGAAAGAATGAGCCTGAGTTTGATAATCCATTCCTCTCTCCTCACCCCAACCAGGTAGAAGGGGCTTTGAGAAAAGCTGATGAAGCTGCAAACCACCACTTCTGTAGCATTGTGTCTTAAGTGAAATTGGAGATCTCTTTTTATATCCTTCTTACAACTGCTTTGAAATCTGCCTATTGCAAGGGTCAGTGTATTTGTCTGCTGTGATGGCTTTTTAAAAAATTTTAAATCTTTCTGGTTTATTTTGTGATCTTTGACATGAGAATCCAAACATCCAAAGAACATTTTGACATCTTTAAGTTGGAACCTTCTCTGATTTCTTCAGAGTGCTGCAGATGATGTAATTTTTGAAGCTATTTGTTGCCTCTCCCAGTGGAGAGTTTTTTAAAGTTCTTATTACCAATAGCAAACCTTCAATTAGAAGCTATCTTTTACCTATTTACTTATGGTACTACTGTATGAAAGGACTCTTAGACCTTTATATGTACCAATAAAGCAGCTTTTCGGATTATGAAAGAAATACATAGCTTAGGTTCAGTTCATGGCACTACAAGTTCTTTTATTATTTTAATGAGCCTTAGAAAATTTCTTTCAGATTGCTGTCATCTTCACTTGAAAAATAATTTTTAAAAGTCTGCATACTTATCTTGTATTAATTCTTGCCTTGCACAAATAAGTGTGTGTTCTGACTGTATTAAAAGTTAGGTATGTATTGAAAACAGCTTGCTTTTTTTTTTTTTTTTCTAAAGCAACAATTTGAGAATTAAATTGAAAAGCTATTGAAAAGTAGAATGTAGGTGGTTGCTCTGCATGTTGGGTTTACTTTCTGAGACAGTGGAACTGGCTACAAGCAGAACAGGGGAGCTGGCCAGGCCACGTGGCCAGCCCCAGGGGTCACTGTTTCTGACTGTCTTTCAGAAAGTGGCCTTGAAACTTGTTCTTCTGTTGTGGAAAGTATCTTCCATCCTTCTGAGCTCTTTAGAGTTGTAGCTTCTCTTGCATTCTCTTGCTGTCTTCTAAATACGTAACAAATAAACCTGTTGGCTTTTTTTTCTTCAGTTTGAGTATCTTACTGCATATCAAACATGTTGGATGTTTAGATCTTATCGTTTTTATTGATGTTTTTTTATTGATGTTTAGATCAATATGTTTAAACTTTACAATGACTTGTATATAGCATAGTGGGTTTGCCCTAGTCGTGTGCTATACTGATTTGGCAAGAATCTCTTTTTGTAGGAAGGCTTTCCCCTAGTTCGAAGTTGTATACATTTGATTATTTGTTCAGTAACTGTTTCATAATTTATGTATCATTTCTATATGTATATCCTTGCAAACAATTAAGTGAAGTATATATTCTGCACATCATTTTTTTTATTGGTACGTACACTTTTCATAGTCTACAGTCTTTTCCACTCTCCGTGTCCAAGTGATATTTCATCCAGACTCTTTAACTAAGAGTGTGTCTGGCTGTTTGCCCATTGAGATTTTGCATACAGGAGAGTATGGCCTTAACTTAGCATGAAATCATCTCTCCTTTGCATTGTTTTAAATAGAAAAAGTCTGCAGCTTATAATGGAGAATATTGCAAGAAAGCTTTGTTAGAGAGATAAATGTTTCTGTAAAACCGTAAACAACCTTGCTGTGTTTAAGTTTGGATTTGACTAAGTTTTTGGAACTCACGAGAGTTAATATAATTATAAAAATAGCTGATATTCTGAAAGGTAAACACAGTTATGAGGATGTTGTCTTTGTGACTCTGTCCTGTCAATGAACATTACGAAGGAGAACATTATGCATGTAATACTTTAGTTTGAAACAGGGAAGTAACAAAAAAGATTCATAGCAAGCAATTTTAATTTCAGGTGAAACATACTATAGGGAGTAAAGATGTATTGAAATTTTTACTGATAAGACACTAGAAAAGTAGAAGAAACAAAATATAGGGATAACACCAATCTAAAATTTAAGCAGGTGTGTCTTTATGTTTTAAATTACACTTTGGGTTGCTTTTGGTGGGGGGAAAGAAGTTCGTTCATCTCTTAACTATGTCACTATGAGTGGGACTTCAATTCTGCTGTCCATAGATAGGCAAAAAAGAAAATACCCACAGTGATATTACTTTGATATTCATAAAAATATTGATTTATGTTGCAGGTACTTATTCTGTGAAACTGTGGCTTGTCAGTCACTAGCTCTATCTGCATGCACCCTGGGATCAATACTACATTAAGGAAACCGACATGAGGAGGGGAAAAATTCATAAATAATGAATAGCAGGCTTCACTGGTGGTGCTTCATTTCTACCCAGAATAATACAAATTCTAGTGAAGTACCTTCCTACTTCCTAACCCTGTTAGACTGGAAACCATTATCCCAAATATTGATGCTTTCCTTTAGTCTGTTTCTTGTTAAGAAATATATCTGTGTAATCCTTAACTACGTGCCGCCAAAGGAAAAAGCTAGCATTTCTATTTATCAGAAATACGGGTACAATAAGAATATTTGTATTAGAACTGATCTGCAGTCTACTGAGAGATCAGGATTTGAAGTTGGGGGATGTGGGGGTTGCTTTTAACAACATTTTCTTAGCTTTATAAACAATAGATGCTTGTGAAAGGAGATTTTTGTGGTATGCAGGACATGTGAAATGTTGAGCATTAGAGCATGATCCTTGCACTTTAAATCTGTGTATTAATTTTTTTCATTAGCTCTCTCTGCTTCCACATCCTGCACATTGCTGGCAAGCATGCATCAGCAATAAGACTTTCTTCACTAACGTGTCTGACATATCTCTGAAATGTGACTAGTCAGAGCTATAGTTGATTTTTTTGGAAGTTGATTCCGTTCAAGCCATTTAAGTAATTTCACCTGATATGACTTTAAATTTTCTATATAATGTGCTCTTTCGATGAATAGCCGTGTAGAATCAGCACAGGAAGAGCAAAGTCCTTGGCAATAGCAGCTCAATTGCATCTGCAGATGAGGATTTAAAATTCTATGCAGCAGACAGTACCTCCAGCAGGCGAGTAAAAGGTTACTGCATTATTTTGCTTGTTTGCATCTGTAGTCTTTATCTACCAAAGGTTTTTCTTTTTATCGTTCAATTTGTTGTGCATGCTTGTATATAGATACTACTGGAAATTGATTTAATAGAACCGTGAATATCAAAAGGGCAGAGCAAGGTGAAGGGAGAGGCTCAGTTCAGCTTTAAACCAAGGAAAGGGAGGGGGAAAGAGAGAATGAGTAAAGGGGAGGGGAGAGAAGGCAGGAGAGAAATTAAGCTTTCAATGCAGTGTGAAAATGAGAAGTTTTTTTGTGACTATATTAATTTCAGCTGCTTTCACATCACTTGCATTTTTCTTAACCTTTTGCTAAAGAGGATGCTATTGAACAAGCACTGATAGCTCTATAAATGTGACAATTATTTCAAGTCAGATTATCCCGTAAGCAGGTTAAGCAGTTGTGTTAATATGAGACCTTCTACCTTCAGAAATAGTATTGCATACCATCTTAAACCAATTAAAATGAGCTTTTTACAATATTACTTGTGTTTTTTTTATATGGAAAGGAAAAAGAAGTATATAGTTCTTGCATTAGTACCTCTTGCAAATGAGAAAACATTTCCAGCAGTAAGTTACTTGCGTGTGTTAAATTAGAGAGGTATTCAATATTTTATTTTGAACAGAGCACACCTTTTTTTAAAGGTTAGAAGAACTGGATATGTCTGATTGCTCATTTGAATTAGTTTTACCTTTTCTGTTTTTTTTGGAGCAAAAGCTCCTCAAAGACTTTATTAAAACTGTTTATACGATCTGCCTCTAACTTGCTTTGAGAGTTGGTTGTGCTGCCTTTTGACATTCTACTATAAATTCTTTCATGCTTGTTTCTTCCCGGGTTTAAAATTCTGTTGGCTTTTCTTAGTGTTGTTCTCACTCACGTACCTTTTGTAGCAGCCATTCTTATGTCAGGATTTGGTAGACCTGGGTAGCATTTTTCTCACGCATTCTGACTTTTCAAGAAGACTTTTTTTTTCCCCTTTTCTCCCAGACGTTGCAAATAGTCAGTGTCGGAGTGTAGCAGTCAGACAGGTCTTGTCGTTCTCCTGTGTAATTGGAAGGTCCTTTTCAAGCAGAGGCGTTACAAAAGGTTGGCAGCTCTGAACGCATGCAATAACGCGCTCCATGCTGTGGCTGTGAGGAGCTGGAGGCCCTCGCCGGCGCGGAGGATGCTGTGGGCGAGCAGAGGATGCTGTGGGCGAGCGCATGGGGCTGCGCGGGGTGGGGCTGGCGGCTGTTGGCTGCCGGCGTAGCGTCTTCTGGCCGGGGCCCAGGCTGGATAGGCTGTGCTGCCGGGGAGGGTAAAACAGGCTTGAAGTGACAAGAGCCACAGAAGTCAGCAAGCAGTTTGGAGAGATTGCCATCCCTGAATTTACTCCTCTATTAGACAGCTTGTCCGTCTTTTCAAAGCAGCTTACTTTGCAAAGAGGAGTAGAGGGGAAGAGTACACATTTTTTTTAAACGCAAGGTATTACTTGCTGATGAGACTGGCTGACATTTTTTTTTTTTTTGAGAAACACTTTTTTTTTCCTTTCTGTTTAGCAGTCTTAATTTCAGCCAGGGAGCTGCAGAATGAGGCAGCTGGACACTTTTGAGTGTTTATGGGACAGTACCAGTCCTAATTTCTTTAAGAATAAACTCGTCTGATGAGCAAGTCAATGTGTGGCTGTGGCTGCAGCATTATTTCTTCTTTAATGAAGAGGCTGGGCTGTTCGACCTGCTGCTCCAATCTTCTATCTTGCAATCATACATCAGAGCAGTTGCAGAGACTATCCATTGAATGTCTCAATCAGCCAAAGAAGGTAACTATATTTTAAATTTTAACTATACCATTAAAAGGATGCTGTATAATTTGGACTTACATGATAAAAAGACAAATTTTGGATGTTCTTAGCAATTTTCTTGACCTTGCAGTAGCTATCCAATATCATTTTGCCATTATCAGGTTGTGTAGCAATAGAAATGTGCTGCAGTAATTGATTTTGTAATAGGATCAGGTGATTTACTGGCTGCACTGACAACCACTTGCTTGCTTGTTCTGAAACGTGGAGCGCTCTAATGGATGTTTTGATTGCAGCCTCAAGTTGCTCCGAAACTGCTAGATGCTCAAAGATCTAATGTCTCATTTGTCAGAATAGAAACTTTTCTAGCTGTATTCTCCAATGACCTTTGAAATACATTGAATTTTTTAAATACTGACTCTTCAGATTCTGGATTTGTAAAATCCTTTCTGCGTAGAATGGGAAATGGTCTTAGTCAACTTTATGCGTGTCAACTTAGCCTCTTTCCTGATAGCCACGTAAAACACATAAAGCACATGCTTTAGCGTATTTCCTGAGAATTTGGTCCATGCTAAGTGTAGTCCAAGTCTGTGCCTAGAGGACAGCATACAACAATTCTTTGTGGATTGCTATTGTGTTGTATTCTTCTGTTAGTGTATTATGCTTTGGAAGGAGAAATCTGGCTCTAATTAGAAAACAAACCAAACTGAACTAAACAAAGACCATTCCATATCAGAATATGGATTTTACTGTAGAAAAGTCATTTGGAGCTGTGATCCAATGAATGAACCTGGGGAGCTTAACTGGGTCTGCCTTTTGGACTAAGCTATTTTAGGCTGATAAAATTGAAACGTGTTGTTAAACTCTTAGAACTTTTAAGCTGTATATAGTACACCGTTCATCACCAGGTTAATTGGAGAGTAGTACGAGCGAAGAGTATGTTACAGTGGTTATTAGTAGGTTATTAGTTTTTATCCATTATTGTGCAAGAAATAAACATGCCCTTTTGAGTGCTTGTTCACTTTTATGTGCCATATCATATAAGAATGAAAACTTAAAATCAAAAAAAAAACCTCATCAAGTTATTAAAAATGGCTTTTAACTGTTGTTGTGCCTATTTTGGAATGAAAACTGATGGGGAAAAAAATTGCATCAGGAAGCAGAGGAGTCTCACATGGACCTTGAAGTAAGAAACAGTCAAAAGACAACTTCAGTATGCTGAACTTTAAAGGATGACATTTACTTCGGCCTGAGGACATCCGTATGCTGTGTACCACAGGCGATTAAATAACTAATAGCTAAGATCAAATACATAACAATTTATCAAGTGATGATATATACAGAGATTTTTAAGTGGGCCGAAGTAAGTCAAGGTGCTTGAATTTGAAATAGTTGAACCTAATTATGATTAAACTAAACAAAAAAGTTAAGATCTGTCATCCAGTTCTCACTTGATTTAAACCAACAGATTTTAATTTTGTTTTCCATTTATACCCCAGAGGCAGCAAGTAAAAGAAAATTGATTCTCGCTCATATAATTTGCTACACCTTTTTCCTAATGAAAATATATTACTATTTCCATGTTTGTTCATGTAGTGTATAGCTTGACATTCAGGTTCTTCTCAGCTGTTTGGTTTGGGTGTTGTGTTTTTGTTTTGGGTTTGTTTTGTTTTAGTTTTTTTTTTTTTTACTTTGTGAAATGAGCATGAGTCCCTTTGCAGAAATAGGTTTCTATCTCACCAATTTATACATGTAAAAAGAAACCCAAATTCCCACTTCTTCAGCATACATTATGTGTTTTTCAGTCTGAAAGAACTGGTCATTGTGTTACAGTAGCAGAATGAGCCCAAAAGTGGTTTTTGAACCTGAAGAGGAGTAGTGTTCAAAGGTGGTAGGGGGTAGCACTTCACTGAGCTTGGGTTGCAGGATTTACTTAGTGACTCTTTATCAGGGAATGTAGTGATAGGGAGAGGGGTAACGGCTTTAAACTGAAAGAAGGGGGATTTAGATTACATATTAGGAAGAAATTCTTTACTGTGAGGGTGGTGAGGCACTGGCACAGGTTGCACAGAGAAGTTGTGGCTGCCCCATCCCTGGAAGTGTTCAAGGCCAGGCTGGATGGGGCTTTGAGCAGCCTGGTCTAGTGGTTGGTGTCCCTGCCCATGGCAGGGACCTTGGACTAGATGATCTTTAAGGTGCCTTCCAACCTAAACTATTCTGTGATTATTGAGTTCAGTGATTTGACTTTAAAAAAAGGTGTGGGGGGAGGCAACAATATAACAGTGCTTCAGCCATTTACTTTAAATTGCCTTAAGAGGCAATAGGAAATGGAACTATTGACTTGAGAGAGAATAATTAATAATCACTTCCATTTAAAGGAGTTAACTTGATGAGAAAAATAAGCTTAAATAGTTTGCTTTTATTTTTATACATCTTTTGCCACCATGATATTGTATTTTATAAAAGTATTTGTGAGAAAGATGATGTGATCTGCTGTATTTCATGATTCTGAACACAATGATAAAGAGATAATGAATTATGTTCTGAAGTTCAAGAGGAAAATCTTTGTGAATCACTGAGGAAAATAGTTGGAAATAATTGCATTTTTCAGAGAAAATGAAAAATAGGCTCTTTTTGTAAAATAGTAGTGTTTCATGTGCAAAACTGCACTGCAGAACCTACAACTCCATGAAACTGTAGCTAGGGCAGGGAAGAGAAAAGGATCTGTCTGTTGAGAGCGATACATTACTGAAATAGTAGTAAATGCTGATAATCTGTGCTGCAGGAGTACTATTGCGCTAACGGAGCAGAAGGAGCAATGGAACTAATTGAATAGCAGTATCAGAATCATTGAGGTTAAGGTTTGCACCCGGAAAGTTCAGCTGGGGACTTGTCGAAGTGCCTGCAGTGTGTGTTGGTGACCCTTGGGTAATGCGGTGGATCCCAGGTGCCCCTGTCGCACCGCCCTGCCCCTGGCCACCCCCTGCATCCCCAGGGTTGGCTCCCAGCTCCTGTTGCACAGCCATGTCCAGGACAGATGGGGGAGAGAGTCCTTAGGTCCTGGCACTTCAGCGGTGCTCTCATTAACGACAGCCAGCACTTTGCCAGATATAAAACGAGAGTTTCTGTCTTATTATTCAACCAGAAAATATTTGTAGTGGTAGCTGCTACAAAAGCCCTGAAAAAAGACTTGTTTTCTAAAGAAATTGTCATGAGAATGAAACTTTTAAGTGTGTGAAACATTAGGATAAACACTATAGTAAAACCCTATATTAAAGTCACAAAGAAACTGGCTTTATCTTAAACAGTATGTTCACTGTTGAAAATTAACCTTGGTAATTAGGCCTCAAACTTCGTTTTTTGTTTTTAATTGTGCACACCATTTAGTGGGATAACTTTGCAGACTTAAATTGTTGCATGTTTAAAGTGTCTCCTAAAGTGTCAATGAAAGGAATCTTCCAACAAATTAAATTCCTTTCTTTACAAAAAGCATATGAGAGAATTATATCGACTTTATAAAAATCGATGCTGCTAATATACTTTTTACCTGCTTTAACAGAAGTTTTAGAGGTGTTTCACAGAGAAATACAAGATGATGTTTCCTGGAAGGACTTTAATTTTAAACCAGTCTAGTTTAATTTGATTTTGCTGGAATGTGATGATACTAGTTTGTATAACCATACTAGCTTCTAGGGGAACTAGAAGTCTTACCAGATCGTAAATGCTTGTTACCAATAGGAGAAACCCCATATTTGTATTTACTGATCTCTTTGCAAAAATTAAGTGGAAAAAACCACTGTGTAATACTTTCGAAATATTTCAGTCCTTTGTTTGAGAAGTTCTAATATTTTCTCTATATTCTGGAAGTGGAACATAGACCTTCATTCCCTTCTGACTTGGCGTTACAGTGATACGGATTGCACTTGACGAAGAGTTGGACATGGAAAACATGTTGTAATGGCATCATCAGTAGAAAACATATGTTGTTATGGCGTCATCAGCCTCCACTGACAGTAGAAGTAGCTCAGCCTCCCCAGCTGGCCCCTGGCAGGGCAAGCGGGGTCTCGGCCGTCACTTGGGCAGTGCTTGCTCGGAGGAGCAGATGGTTTCAGGGGGAGAACGGCTGAGCAGGGGAGCAGTTTGGGGAGTCAGGCTGTTGGTCACCTGGGATGCTTGCTGTCTGCACCATACTTGGGGGTGTCTGAGTTGGGAGAGAGGTCTGAGAAGGGGCGAGGCTAGAAAATGAGTGAAATTTTGCATGACCGTGGGAACAACATAGCTAGGTTGAGAGTAAGTTATTTCTAGTGATCTTAACTCATATAATAGGGTTGGGATATTGGCAATGAGCAAAGTCTGTTTCTAATGCAGAACTGTGCAGTGAAACTCTCTCCAGTAGTCTACAATGAGCGATTTGCTATTTGTGAATGCCTGTGTAGCTAAAGACAAAAGATAATGATCTGTTAAACTGGTTTTCTCACTCTCCCTGACCTTCCAGATCAGTTCGGGGCTTCTGTACCTGATTACTTAATGAGGAATTGACCAGTTTGATTAATAGCTTCCCCCCTTTCTGGTGACTTCAGTAGGAACAAATACTAGTTCACTGGCAATTGCAGATCATTTTAGGTGCTCATCTGAGCTTAACTTGAATTAAGTCCAGAATAATATAATGTGACTATGAAAATGGATGTGGGGTGTATCTTGCACCTCAACATTTCAGACATGCTCATTGTATAAGAATGTGTATACGCTGTATTCTTATATGCGTAGTCCTCCTCTCAAACTGGAAAAACAATAGTAGTGGAGAAGAAGAAATATTAAGAAAAAAAAATAAATAAGGTGTTCTGCATGAAACTAGAGGAAGACTTGAGGAAGCTAAAGATGGGATACTAAGGAGAGAAGCAGTAACCTATAGGGAACTAGAAACAGGCAGGGATTTTATTGGCGGGTGCAAAACCTTGCAGTAAGCCACTGTTCTTATTATCTGTGTATGTATGAATACTGCACAGCTGCTGAATCACAGTTTTGGGTTTGCTTTTGCAGATAATATGTAGTTTTATAGTTGGGGTTTCTGTTTTCTTCTTTGTTTCCAGCTGCCCTCCAAATTGGTATCATTATAAACTTATCATGGGATCTGAATGTCAGGCTTCATTCTCTTATAAATAAAATTTGTGATCATAATTCTGCATTTTAGATAGCAGTCCTAGCGTGTGTAAAAGGAACCTAGTAACTCCCACATAACTAAATTTATCTGCTAAGAATAATGGTTTTGTTTTGTTTTGTTTTTTTAAAGTAAAAGTCAAATTCGAGATACCTACTTCCCATATTTTGCATATGGCACAATAAAACCCAGTCATGTAACAATGGCATGAAGTATTTCAGCTGAGCAAGTACATAAATATTTTTTGAAACTTCTTGAGTTGTGCCATCTTTCCATCCACTTTTTTGGGGTAGAGTAATTATAAGGTAACAGAAGTGAGAAGACTTTGCTGAATTCCAAAGTATGGTGGCCTGTGATTTTTATGAACGAATGTTGATTTATGAGGTGGTTTTTTGTTTGTTTGAACTGGTCGTCCTCAGTATAGGTAGGAAGGGCGAAGATGGTAAAATGCACTGTCAATACCCTAAGGAATAAGTTTAAGTAGTGACAGACCTTTCCTTCTGAATATTCGGGAGGCAGAGAACCTTCCTTGGTGTTGTTTGAATGAGGATATGGTGGTGAGGGTGCAGAACGGAGAGGGAGGAAGCTTTCTGTGTGTGGGAGACAACAGACTATGCCGAGGAACTGAGCGGGGGGAGAAAGGACAAATAGACTTTTAAGGTCAGAGGGACTATTATGATTATCTAGTCAGACCATCTGCATGGCGCAGCACAGGATTGCACCCATGCTCTAACCCTGATTTTGAGGTTCAACTGTAACAGTATTCAGAGCTAAATCATACCGCTCCTTCTCTTGATGCAGACTGTTCTGTACCACAAAGCCATAATCCAGCATTTGTTGCATTGTCATCTATTAACTCTCTAAAGATTCCTTTTTATATTAGTATTTTGATTTTCCTTGGTCTTTGTCAAGCTAAAGTGGTTTCTCTCTCTTACTTGTTTTTTTAAAACAGCAGCACATAATTTCTTTCCTGCTGTTGGCAAAAAAGGAAAAATTATGACAACCCAGTAAACAGTAACATTTTGTGGTAAAATGCTGTTACTGCCATCAATATTGTCGTTATCAGAAAAACAGCAATGTAAGAGGTAGCAAAACCATTGCAATATCCTCTTGCTCAAAGCTGAATTTAGAATAGGAAAAAAAAAAAATCAATTTCCAAAATAAATGAGATTTCCCAAAAGTCTGAATTGGGATGGTTTACCAGAATGGTAGAGTCTTTCTTCATCCCAAAAGGCTGACATCGCAAGTCTTGATTTGAGTATAATTACTTTCTTACAAATGGTATTACAAGTGCTACAACACAGACAATCATGTTAATAGTATTAAAGACTGCCTGTTAATAGTATTAAAGACTATGAGATTCTGGGATTCAAATTAAATATTGTCTATTTTAATCAAATCAACTGTTCTTCTTCAATCTTAATAACTCTCCCTTCAGGTTCCCCCCCAACCTGCACCCCCAGATGATTTGTACTCATTAAATTACACAAGACAGCCATGCAGAGTGAAATGTCATCACAGCGACAAAGATCTTCAGATTCTTAAGCAATAATATCACTGGAGCAAAAATGAACACGCGTGCTTCCATTGGCTGGTTTGAAAGGCCCTCCGAGAAACTGTTACTTACTAGTAGCTTAATGTTCCTGCCATTCCTCTGAATGAATTTTCATTTTACTAAAGTACCAGATTTTACCCTCAGTGACTTTGCGCTGTGACTTAGGGCTTGTTGACTTTCAGCCTTAGCAGATAGTATTCAGGGACACAACAAGAATAAAGCTGATGCAGTATGAACCATTCTGATAATTCTTGCAACACTTTCAGTTGCTTAAAAATAATCTTCCAACCTCATAAGCTGTATGCTATCTTTTGACCACTGTTTTGGTAAAGTGATTGCAAAGACTTTTTTTCTTGTACATTTTTTAAAAGCTTCTGTTCTGAAGCTTTCAAACAGTTGTTTCCCTCGTATGTTTTTATTCTAGTTTTAGTAGAATTTTATCTGTCGCCTTAACTATTTTTGCAGTTATACTGCAGTGCAAGAAAAATAGAGAAACAGACATCTCAGAGATTGGTATTTTATGCTTTGTGGATAATATTAGAATTAAGTTGTAAATTTAATAACTTTTTCTCCATGGACTTCAAAAGATGTGTATTTTTTTCATTAATACATATGATTATTCTTAATTCCATAAGAAGCCTCTTTTTTCCTTTATCCTCCCTATTGAGATGTCACTGATGATATTGTATTGATCTACTAAAAAGGTTTGCAGTGAAGCTTTTTACTTGATGTAGGCTGTTTTTTTAATTATAGCTATGCCACTATGCTGTGCAGAGCTCTGTAGTTAGGGTTGTGTCAGCACTTATGTTTTAAATCCCTCATTTTTATCAGCAACTTAATACTAACAATAAAAAAATTGCTTTGAGGTAAATTATAGCAAGATCTTAGCCTTCAGGGTGAGTCAGTAAGAGTTCACTTTATTTAAAAACTATTCAGATAAACCTGAGTTAATGAAAGGTTATAACCTTCTCTTTTACAAGCAGACTCTGTATGTGTGCCTGCAATACCGTTTTCAGAATATTTTCTTTTTTTTAAGGCTTTTTTCTTACTTGCAATACTGTCATTCAGCATCTGAAAAGCAGCATCTCTAAGGGATCTACAGTATCTCCTGAAGCTGCCTGCCTCTTTGTCTTGGTTTCCCCTCCAACCCCTCCTCCTTTCCTTTACCTTCTCCCCAACCTGCAGTGGCTCTGATGAGGACCTAACGAGAATGAAGGACAACTGTCTCAGTTGTGTTGTTTGCTGTATGTATACTTACCATATGTCTGATCCCCCATAAGCAACGTGTATGGAAGATAGGGGTTTTTTTCCTCCTTATATTAGAAATACAAGCTACTACTGTAAAAGCATGTTTCTAATATTGCAGACTGTCGGAAATGGCTGCGCATTAGATATCTATGCTGGCTTTTTATCCAGAGCACAGGGCTATTCCCTAATCATGGGAGTCTAAATGAACAGGACTTGATTTTTCCAGAATGCTGTTAGTGATAGTGCTTACCCTTTGCAGGAAAGGGTAATGGCTCGAGCACTTAAGGCCTGGTTCAGTTTCTTCCTCATCCTGCAAGGGCGTAAACGCACATCCCTCCCTTTTCTAGATGAGTGCTGAGAAATTGTTTGGGTGGGGGCACCCTCCAGCCTTGTTGTAGCGTGTAGGCCACTGTGTGATGAAGGGGGAAGAAAGCAAGAAGGAATATGATTTTGCAGACTTAGCGTACTTTGTCCTGAGTTTGGGGAAGAGATGCCCAAGTACCAGAATCTGCTCCCTGCGTTTATTTCCAGGTCTCTCTCAAAAATTTGACAACTATGCAGAAAGAGCAGGACTAAAATACAGCTTTCCCTCCTAGCTGATACCCTGAAGACTGATTAGAGTCCTTATCCATCCCTCCTGTTATTCTGCACTTTCTTGGTGGAATACTGTACTGAGGAGAAGGAAATGCTGGTTTAAATCTCCCTCATTAAATTTCGCTCTGACAATGCGCATGTGGATGTTTCTTCATTTCTCATCTGTCTATATAATCTTGACTTTTTTTAGTTTAGGGCCATGTGTTAGCCTGGTCATTGGCCCGCCTGGGGAGGGAATGCTAGAGGAAAAAGAAACATAATCAGCACAGGCAACTGGTGGTGGGTGCAACCAGCGAAAAGAAGAGGGAAGAGGTGTAGTGCTCAAAAAATCAAATTTGAAGATTTAGAGTTGTAGCGTAGCTGTGCTTTGAACTCTGACATTGCTATAGATACAAGTCTGGATTTCACAGGAGCTTGATAGCACAGTTAAGTTCAATGTAGCTGACCTTGCTGAAGTCTGTGCTGGCCCATCTGCAGAAGGGAGACAAAACCACTCTTTCACTTCATTTGTTACTAAGATAAAGCAGTTAACTATGGAATGTACATATGTACCATAGCACTAAGCAACCTAGAAAATGTGTATAATAAAATATACCCTGGAAACATCCACTGAATAATAAGGGTGGAAAAATACCTCACTAAATACACCTTGTTTGCATTCTGTGGGCACGTCGATAGGCCCTGAGGGCAAAAATTGATACGTGAGACTTTATTGTAATGCACTGACAAGGCAATGGTGTTCTTGATCCTTTATTTACCTTTCACTTTTTCAAAGCCTTTTTGCAGGGAAGTATACGTAATAAAGCTTACTTTATAAATGGGGAGACAGACTCTGAAAGTGAAGAGGCTGAAGGTCTCTTTTCAGGCCCCTGGTAAATCTGAGCATGGAAACCAAGTCTCTTCAGACTGAATTCAGCTGTTTTCCCACTAGATCACATTTTCTCTACATAGTATTTCCTTTGTGGGAAAAGCACAAAGAAAAGTTAAGTGGTTGAAAGGTGGCAAAACATTTGTATGGGTATTCCAAGTACCTTAAAAAGGTGATTCCCACTTGGTATTGCTGGAGAAATAAGGCATAAGGAAGGTATTGACTCACCTAGATTCTCACATCTGAAGTTGGGATAAAAATAAGATCTGATTCCTATCTTTTTAACACTTTTTAACAAAATGGTTTCTATAGCTTCTTCTTTATAGAAAGATGGATTTTATTGCTTCAGGTTTTTTTGTGCGACTTCTTTACGTGTGTAGCATCTCTGCCAACCATTGGGGATTGTGTGCCAACTAATGCAGCTGTCACTTGATTATTCCCCCCCCTAAGCTT
>VYZM01015663.1:280489-296279 GCA_013398915.1 Dromas ardeola
CCACACACAGACTCAAAAATCAAGAAATGCAAGATTGTGTTTGGGCAGTCTGTAAAAAGTGACTTTCGTCCAGAAGTTCCAGAAAGAACTGTAACTGCCTAAATTTACACTGACCAGTACTTTTAAGACGGTCAGGAACTGCCCACTGAGAACAGTCACAGCCCTGAAACAGTTGGTGCTCTCAGTGTCAAAGTAGTTATTTCACGTATTGAAACAAGGCACCAGAAGCTCCTAGAAGAGCTTGGGGGTTTCAGGTCAGTGCCTACCCATAAAGATGTGGTATTTTGGAAACATACGCTTAATCTCACTAGTGTCTGAGCAGTAAGTGCAGATCTGTGGACCCCATTGATGCCCTTACCCCATGTTAACTGAAGTACCTTTGAGAATGGCAATGAACTCCATGGGAATGGATTTCAGTACATGAGCCCTGTGCTGCTACAAGTAGAAAATATGTTCTTGCCAGACTTTGATAAAAATCTATGAGTAATGTCACCAGGAAATGAAAGCATTTCTTAGAGTGTAGTTTCTTTCTAGGATTCTTATCGGAGAAAGAAAATTTATTTACTAGATATTCCTCAGGTGTCGAGATGGTGGGAATGGAAATGTAAATACTTTAGAAAGTTCAGCTGTATTTTTTGTACCATTTTACAATTTATACCTCATCATTGCTTCTATTGAGCAAATAGCTGACTCCTATGTCCTGGTGACCAAAAAGTGATTTCTGAACTTTGGACAGAATGGTACCATTTGTTAATCAGTCTTGCATCTGAGAACATGGAAACCCACATGTGGATTATAAGAAAAATGAAGAAACACACAGACTTGAAGGCTGTGATGGATGACTTGGACTTTACATTGCCAGCATGGTTTGTACTGTATTCTGTTTCCCTCAGTGGAGGACTGGACCTTTTGAAAAGTTGAGCTATTTAGTGAGGGCGCTAGTTACTAAAAGCCTTTTTGAGCTGCTGCAGTGAGAATGGTTACTGTAAGGTCCATTTTGCAGGCTTCAAGCTATGCCTATCATAGGACATAACCTAATCAGCCAGGTTTTCCAGTAAGGACAAATATAGACACCCTGGTTTTGATGGTGCTGTTGCTACTGACAACCAATGTATTATTCATAAAGGCATCAAATTTGGCATTCTATCAGTAGAAACAGTTGTAAATACAACTGTTAGCAGCTGGACTATTCCACACATCACTTCTAAATGGTAGTGATAAAGCCATTTTGTGAATTAGTTGGATAACGGCCTCAAAACTTGGTTTAAATCAGTTGGTTATTTTACAAGTCTTTTTCTTGAATGACTTTCTCTGTTGATAAATAAACAACCAACCCAGAAGCGTGCCTTGCCTGTTCAGCGCATCCAGAGTTCTGTTCTCTTGTGTCAACAGGGTTTGACTCTTCAGGCTCCCTTCCCTATCATGTTGTGCGTCCCTGTGGCACATAGGAGACAAACTGTCTTGACTCACAGATTGTACTGTCTCAGCTGCTTTGGATTTCCACCTGTTACCAGCAATCTGGCAAGTCTCGCCCTCTGAACATCAACACACGCTTCACTAGGGCCTGCGCAACTTCATCTGCTTGCTTCAGAAAGGTGCTGGTCTCCGAGATCTGCAAGGCAGCTGTGTGTTATAGCAGCTGATCTTTGTGAAATGCTTATACACCTGGTGTAGCAGCAAGGGCAGACACCAGGTTTGGACATGGGATAGTGTGGTCTGTGTTTGATCAATACAGCTGATGCTGTTTAGCACCGCTGTCCGGGGGAGGATAGTGATTACTCCACCTATGTGAATCTGCACTGACAATGCCTTTGAAAAGTCATGCTAGCAATGAAGCATGGCTTGCTTCTATTGAAGAGTGTAGCTTTAAGTTTATGGATAGGTGTTTATTTTGCAGTGGTGTAAGATGTTAATTGGTCCCTAGCTGTTGCCTGCTCTCTGCTGGAAGGGTGTAAAGTCTGGTGTCCTTACAACAATTCACATCAGTTGCTCTTAATCCAGTGCCAGCAACTTTGTATAAATTAGAGGAAACTGGTGAGTTTAAGCTGACTTGCCTAATTTTGTCTGGAATGGGTTAGGTGGCACTCAGTTGACTGCAGTGAAGCTCCACTGAAAATACCTTGTGGCAGAGCAGTAACAGCATCGTAAATGACCTTAGTCTCCAAAAAGGATGTCTCTCTACAACCTGTTTTTATCCATTCAAATTATGATCCCGATTTCAAATTTTGAGATTGTTTATATTTTTACAGGCGGTATCAGTATCTTTTTCAGCTGTTAGTTCAGGTAAATAATTTATTTGTTCACTGTATCGGTGGTCAGCGCTTTCCTGTGTTGGACTCGGCTCTTTTTACTGCTTGTCACCACACCACCTTTCTGTAGTAGGAAAGTGCTGTACAGCAGAAACATAGAATATTTAGAGTTGATGGCTTCATAGGATTTGAAAGAAAGACTGAATGCTTGCCTGACATTAATATCATAGGCTACCTTAAATTCTTATCTAGGCACCTACTTTCACCTCTAGTTGTGCAGATACAAAAAAAAATTACTTTCCTGGTCCTAGAAATAGTTTGGCCAAGCAAACTTACATTTCCATAGGTTGTTAGGCAAATGCCCTGCTGCTGAACCATACTGCTTAATCAGTTACTGAAATAAGATTCTCAGAGAGCCATTTTAAGGGCATTAAATCAATAACAATAATTGCAACCATTTCCATTTCTCTAGTGGAGCCTGCTAAGAGTCTGCTTGGGCCGGGGCCAGATTCATTTAGACAGGTTGGGATATCTTCCTTCAAACCTGGCAATCTTGCATGCTGTTTGTCAGCAAGTGCCTTGTTGTTCTGCAAGGTCAGATTTTACATCTACTGCCGGAAAGCTTCCCCGTGACACAGAGAACATAACACTTAAGAACCAATGTGTGGTAGGCAGTGTTCTGGAGAGGTGAGGTTAAAGAGAAGGCATTTTCTTTTTTTTTAATACCACATGGAGACCATAATTGGGTTTTGATTTTTTTTGCTCTTAAGTGAGACACTAGGAAGGGGAATTTGTTCTGCCGTGTCCTGGTGGTATGTGACCTTGTTTTACTTATGTCTTTCTACTGCTGAAGATGCAGACAAACCAATGTATTAGCAGACTTCAGCAAGTCTGGTAAATGCTGCTATTCTGTTTCTCTTTGTATTTCTTGCTTTTGTTATAAGGAAAAAAAGTGCAGGTCAAAGGCTCCGTATCAGATGTTGATGCAAAGGTATTTAACAAGTTCATTGACTAGCTCTGGAAGAAATTATGTGATTTGGAGTTCATCTTTGAAAATATGGTATTCAGAATGGAGACAGTATTGCCCAGCGGTTACTGCACAAAATCTGATTGAATGTACACAACTGAACATTACATAAGATATGAATTGGGACTGTGGAAAGATAGCTATTCTTTATAAAATATATATTACCCCTTGTTCTTTTAGATCAACCTCACAGGAATAAGGCTGGGCTGTAGTTTTTCCCACCAAAATGGTAAAATACGCCAGTGATAACATCTTGTGTTGCTTGCATGAAGCATGTTTTCTACCCCAACCTGATCCCCAGCTACCTTTTCTTATCTCAGAAATTCAGTTTATAACTCTGCTGAACTAAATACAAATAGGAAATTATCTTTGTCCATAATATAGTAAAGCCTTTTACTCCCATCTGTTTTAACAGTACTGATAGAATTACTTCATTTTTTTCCTAGCAATTAGGACTACATAACAGCTGAATATTATAGGTAATCGTCCTTCAGACTTTTTTTAAAGAACAGGCAAATGAAAACAGGAAATGAAAATAGAAATTTTTGGCAGTGGCCTGCAATAAGCATTGTCCACTCTGGATCTTGAGGTAGAAAATGTTGATGATAGCTTGGTAAAACTTGGGGGTTTTGTTCTTTTTCCCTTGTCTATTATCTCTTTGTGGGCTTAGAATAATATAGAAGGACTGGGTATTTTAAAAAAAAAAAAGTGTAGTGTTTGTATTAATAGATGCCTGTTTAATCTCTGGTAGGCTATTCTTTATTTTTACAATAACCTGATAATCTTTTCTAGAAGGTTAGTCTGGTGCAGAAGCCTGCATCAGAACAGAATTAAGAGATTGCACTTTTCATGGCATAACCTGCATTGCTTCTCCTTTACTTCATTAGTCATTATTAAGAGGCTTGAAAATACTGTTCTGTGCCTTGAAGCTTCTTGGAAGAAAAAGCAGTTGATTACTCTTGGTGATTAGAGGTAGTATAAGAGCTGCTTGAAAAAGGGGTATTTATTTTAAACTTTTTTTAATTGTTCAAATGCAAATGTTCTTAAATCGTAGTCACTGCTTTTGATTCTCACTTTCGTCAGTTTCAGTCCTGCTGTATTTTAACCACTAGAATGCTTTTCAGTGTAAAGGATATATGTGTTTCCATCTGTTTGTGTGTTGTCATTCCACATTAGAGGTGTCTATCTCAAACAGCTCTGAGGTAGGTGGGAGTTTAGTACTTGGTTTTAATTTCGTTTCCTTCCTCCTATTTAAATTTAACTAAATTAAGTTTAAATTCAACTAAATTTAGTTGCTATTTGTTCTCAAGGCCTATTGCCCCACTTGAGTTAAAGATGACCTTTTTTTGCTCCATCTTTTCTGCTCTGTGTTCTAAGTTGACCTTTTTTATTTTTGGCTACCTCTGCTGTTCTGCATGTCTGATTGTTTGTGGTGCACTTCTGCAGCATTTGAATTGGAGATTCAGTCCAAGAAATCATGCTACCATTTTGCCAGAAGCTGACACCAGCCATCTGATAAAATTACAATTTAGTATCAGTAAAATCCATAGTTTGGGGAAATGTACCCAAAATGAATTTTATGATTCGCGGACAGGAAAGAAACCGAGACAGAGAAGTCAGTTGGGTACTCTATAAATCACTTTGAGGTTTTCAGACCAAACGTCTTAATGGCAGTGTTCTTGCTGCCAAATGCTGTTTTGCTTTTGCCTTGAGAACAGTTTGCATTAATAATGAGCAACCCTGCTTGGAAGTTATTTATGTATTGCTCTTACGATACAGCTTCGCAAAGCTGCACCACACGAGGTAACAGACTATGTGAATGGATTCATAAAGCGGCTTAGCATATTTTACTGCTCAGGTCTGTAGGTTTTCCCATTGGAAATGTATTCCAGCCTCAGGAATTCAGCATTGTTTATTAAGGCCGTTTTGGCCATACCATGCTAGCCTGTGTTAAGCTTGGTGATTGTGAAATAAGTCTGCACTGGAACAAGGCAGGTTTTAATCAGCAGTTTTGCCTGTATGTCACTGTGGGAGCAGAGAGGAAGTGACCGCAGCAGCTCTTGTTTGTGTGTATTCTCAGGGAGAGGTGTTCAGCTTGCCGTGCCTTGGGAGCTGCGCTTGTGCTGCCTGTTCTGCAGTTGTTGAATGTGTGCATGTCGTGGTTTAACCCCAGCCGGCAAATAAGCACTACAGAGCCACTCGCTTACTCCCCCGGTGAGTTGGGGGAGAGAATCAGAAGAATAAAAGTGAGAAAACTCATGGGTTGAGATAAAGACAGTTTAATAAGCATAGCAAAAGCCACACACACAAGCAAAGGAAAACAAGGAATTCATTGTTCAGCCATCTGCAGGAAAGCAGGGCTCCATCATGTGTCATGGTTACTTGGGAAGACAAACACCATAACTCCGAATGTCATGTCGTGTATTCCCCTGCCCCTTCTTCCTCCTTCCCCCAGCTTTTATATGCTGAGCATGACATCGTACGTCATGGAATATCCCTTTGGCCAGTTGAGTCAGCTGTCCCGGCTGTGTCCCCTCCCACCTTCTTGGGTGCTCCCTGCCTTCTTGTTAGCAGGCCAGTAGGAGAAGCTGAAAACTCCTTGATGTCTTAGCAACAACTAAAATATTAGTGTGTTATCAACATTCTCATCCTGAATCCAAAAAAATAGCACTATACTAGCTGCTAGTAAGAAAATTAACTCTATCCCAGCTGAAACCAGAACAGTGTGTTAAACTAAGATGGAGTATGTTTCTAACTTAAGACTTAAAGGGGTGATGAATTTACTGTCTTCCTAGTAAGCTATTACAGTGAGTAATTATTCTCATAGTTAATTCCATTTGGATTTTTCTCATTTCAGCATTCAGTGATTGGATCTTGCTTCTTGTTTATTAGATGAAAACCCTGTTTGCCTAGATACTTGGGAAGAAAGTAGTTGCATCTCCATAGTAATCCCATTACCTGTTTACTTAAAACAAGCATTGCTGAATGATTGTTCTGGACTTCGTAGTTGAGATTTCTAGTTCCTTCTGTTGGTACCTATAGCTTAACATGTGTGTTAACTCAGTAGAGTTTTCCATGACACAGTAACACTCCGGCATAGCTTAACCGAAGTTTACTACTAGAAAGCAAGACTAGCAGTGTCATCCTTGCCGCTCTTTGGGCTCCTTTCCTATGGATGAAAGGCCTTAAGCTGCATAAAACCATCCTAAGCAGTTGTTATTCTGGGCAGCTGGGGAGGTCCCCATATGCAGTGATGTTGACGATGCTGCAAAACTGACCTCGAGGACTTTTGTTAGAGGGAATATAGGTGGTCTGGTTTGGGGGTAGAAAGACACATGTCAAAAGTGGAACACAATGTTTAGTGCAGACCTACAAACCTCATTTACTTACTTTTGGGGAAGAGGACTGAATTGAACCCTGAAATTATCCAAACCTGTTAAGTTTTAAGGGCTTGCTTAGTCTCTTGTTGCACTGTAAGAGGACTTGTGATCTTTTTTTTTTGTAGAGAAATTCTGTGTTACATGTGTATCTATTGTGAAGTAAGAGTTGGGATGATTCTGTTAGTACATTTCTAGCATTTGCTAAGTAGGCATGCAACAGCATCTTTAAATTTGAAGGGAGTATAGTAAACTGCCTGCCTATTTTTCTAACCTGAGAATTTTTCAGCCCGCGTGCTTCTCAACTAATGTAACTAAAGATGCTCAGTTTATGTAGCTATAAATATGATCTAATGTTTGCTTTTGGCAAGAAACTCTTCCTTGTTAGTATGCACAGAAGGCATAGTTTACATGAGACCAAAATATTAACAGATAAAAACTTGCTGTTCTAAATTGAGCCAACAAGCATGCTTGTGCTATCTCGCTAGCAATAGTAGTATAGGCTTCTTGTAGTAATCTAATTTGTGAAAAAACAGGTATTTTTTATTTAGAGAGGTAAAAATTTTAATATAGGAACCCAAGTAATGGTATAGTTGTCAAAGCAGAAAGGATAAGACAATGTATTTGAAAATTGTGTGTTTTTACTTTTCTAGTGCAGAGGTCCTTTCAATGAGAAAATGGACATTGCTTGATACTAAAGATTAAGTGGAGGCATGGAGGATTATATGGAGGACTTGCTTATTTTTGTTTCCAATAGTTACTGGAAAACTTGGCACCCTTTAAATAACTCAAAGCTTTTTTTCTTCTTTCCCTTTTCTGAGGAAAAGGGAAGAGAAGCCTTTCATTAGTTGCACATGATAGTTAACTTGTCACATTTTACAGCTTAATTCTTTTTCTTTAAAGTTGTTAGTGAAAAGACAAACCAGCCATCTTCTGTATTACAGTCATTATTAATATAACTACTAAAAATAACATGATTGTTTATATGAACACAGTAAGATCAGTGATAATAGTGATCTCCTCCTACTGTGGATTGTTGCCTCCCATTATATCTTTCAAGGAATTTAAGTGATTTAATTTTAAATTATATCCATTCACTCTTCTTGATGAAAACGTAACAATGCAGATTTAAAAATAAGGAGTAACTTTTGTACTTCTACTGTTGGTCTTGGTTTTCAGGGAGCTAAGAGGTATGAACAGGATTCTTGATAAACAGACATGAGCTTCCCACTTCTTCAATAGCACTGTACTGGTGTTAATAACTTGACAGTTTGGATATTGCTTTGAGGAAAAGGACTTTGAATTTCTTTTTTTTCCTCTCTCTCTTTCTTTTTTTTTTTTCTTTTCTTTGGAGTACAGTTTTCTTGTTACTGGGTGATGGAGGCTTTCAACAATTTCCTCATGGGTCACTTTTGCATTTCCTTTTTATCTCTACCCCATCCTTATCACAGTGCTTCACAGTAATTCTCATTTTCTTAAATGTCCAATTTTAAGGTAAAAACATAACTTGTGCAGCACACTATTCACTAATTATTTGCTGTGATATTTTTCTCCTTTTTGAAACAAGGAAAATGCAGGCAATTTTTAAAACTTCAAATACAAGAATTAAGGTAATGAATTACTTATGGAGAAGTGTTTACAGAAAAAAAAAATCAGTGGTTTCCTCTCTTCCTGTTATGTGTTGATTGCTTTAATTTTTTAATTTTTAGTTGTAATAAATCCAGATTCTGTGTTTGTGTGGGCGTGAACCCCACAGGTGGTTGTGTTGCCCACATGAATGGGATGAATCTATGTGTGCCCTGCCCGTACACAGCAAGGAAGCGTGTTGTACCTTTTGCAGCTTTTCCCACTCTCTACCTACAGTCACTGTTTGTGAGGGTGAAGTGAACCTGTATCAAAGAGACTGGGCTTTTACAGTAATGGCTGAAAAGAGTTTTGTTCATCCACTTACTCATGCTTGTTTCTGAATAAAGAATTAACATTAAAAGTTGATGTTCTGTGATGATGTTCAATTTGCACAAATGGAGATCACGTGGAAACACTATGGAAAAAATAAATGTAAAGAGAAGAGGACAAAGACCTATTGAACAGAAAATCTTATCTTTGATTCAACAGTTGAATTTTAAGGAGGGTTTGGACATCTGCAGATGGAAATCAGTGTATGAATGTAGCTGACGGTCAGAAGCAATCTCAGTGCTGAACTCTTCTTAGTGATATAAAATATCTTAAACTGCAAAAAGTAATTAGACATGATCATACATATTTTATCATAATCTAAAGAATAAGTATGTTGACTGCTTGTAGCTCAAGCTGTTTCTTCTAAACTTTTGCTCATGAAAGTTCTATTCATCTCTCTTCTACCTGTGATATTTCTTTATGCCATTCAGTTTAAGTACTGCTAAATATACGTAAATTCTTATAGCCATTACTTATTTTGTAAACTACTTCTTGTGTTCTCATTCTGTAGTGGGTTTTGTGTGCTATTTCATATTTTATCCTGTATTAAATACATTACCTGTGTCCACCAAAAGAGGTAGGATTACATGATAGGTCCTTCTTACCCCTTTGCCTTCCAGCCCAGAGTTAAAACAAAGTTTTCTTTTAATGGCTTCTGTGTGTTTGTCCCCGTAACTGATAGCAAGGGACATTGCTCTGTTGTGCTCTTACTATCCATCAGCTATTGTCTCTCATCTAAATCCCTTCACTTCGGTGGGGAATGGATCAGAACGGAGCAAAGTGTCTGGGACTGTAGTAGCACTGTGGGGCAAAAGGGATTGGGAGGCTGAGGCACGGGATTAGAGAGGGAACTGTGTTAAGAGGCAGTCCAGGGAGAAAAAAGTTGGGATGATGAAATAAGGAGAGAAGGGATCAGGTCTGTTGAAATAGGATTGTGGCGTTAATAGAAGCAGGTGAGCAGAACGGGAGAGACATCTTACAGTAGAGCACATGTGGTGGGGAAACTGGAATTAATCTTTGTTCAGAAACATTTAGGAGAGGAGGTCAGGGTGCAAGGACTTGATGAAAAGCCTCAGAAGGTAGATACGAAGTTGGGGCTAGGTTACAGTGGGGAGGGGGATAATTAACTGGCCACACAAGAAGATTAGAGGCAGCTGGGCCTAATTAAATTTGCACAGGAAACTTTAATTGTTGTATTTTTTTAAATCTAATGAATACGAAATCTGTTTTTTTCATGTGCTCTCAGATTTATGTTTGACATAAGTAAGTAATTAGAGGAGCACTTTCATTTAGTGTTGGTTACTTTGACCATTTTGCACTAAATAAACTATATGAAATGATTGTTAGAGAATCTAGAGATCGTAAAGGGAGCAGGATAGCAGCACGTGTGCTGCTCCTCGGAGTGTTGGCAGGGCTTTGCTGGGCAGGGTGATAGTAGAGCAGAAGCAGAGAATCTTTTTTGCTGCTAATTTGTTCTGGAGCTTGGAGCTGACCAAGAGATTTGAGGTGTGTATACGTTTGGAAGTAGTAGTGTATTGTTCTTAGAAAAAAGCATTCATGCTTGTAGAATGAGATGCATTGTTAATGATGTATTTTATTTTGATGAAAAGTTATTTAAAGTTTTTAAAGCTGTATGTTAATCTTGCTCTAATCAACATTTTGTTGTTCAGAATCTTTCCCATATAGAAACTGTGCATCCAGTAATCAGATCAATATATTAAATGTTTTCTTTAATACAGCATGTAGATTGCTTGCTTATAGTGTTTTGCATTGTTAGCTATCACAGCCAGACAATAATTTTTTTTTTCTTTTTTTCATAGAACATGGTCCACAATGTTATCGGTGTTAGCTATGTTTTTTATTTCTACCTGCTTGACGCTGCATTTGATTCTCTTTCTCTGCATGTTTTTCAAATGGGCTTAACATATCTTGAGTGGCTGGCAGTGCTGTACCCCTGTGTGTTAGTCTGGATTTGGATCAAGAGCACGCTTTTAAAGTATAACTCCTCAGGTGCTCTGTCCCAGAGCACCTTCAGGATGAAACTAAGCCAGAAGAAGTGCTCCAGCCGGGAGGGTGAGTTTGGGCTCTGGGGGTCAGAGCTGGTCTGGAAGTAACAGCCTTTTCCTCTCCCCAGAGCCCACATCCTTGGGATGCTGAGTCTCTACTTGGTGTGTCTGCCCCTGCTGCTCTGCACTGCTTGCTAATGTAGACCTAGCTTTAAGTTACCAACACGCCAGTGTCAGTCTTGGGCAAAGTGTGCTTCTAAGGTTTTTCTTTTTCTTTCAGGTGGTAGATTGGGATGTTCCTTTTTTACCTTCTATTTTCCTTAGTTGTAATTCAGTATTACTCAGTCGAATATACATCAGCTTTTTACGGGGTTATTTACATAAATATGTTAGGCAGGATTTAATTAAATATCTACAGAAGTTTTTATGTTAGTCCAATTGTCTTTGTACGCCAAATCTGTAATCTCAAGATTTGTTCTGGGAGCGTCCACTGCCCATCAGCCATGTGCGACTGTAACTACTTTGTCTTTTCGCTAATTGCTGTCATGATCAGTATTAGCGTCATTTAGGTTAGTACCCAAGTCAGTCTAACTCTCTAATTTCAAAGTTAATTCTTTAAAACCTTTTCAAGTTCTGCTATAAAAACCAAACCTCCCCCTACCTCACCCCCACCTCTCTGTACTCACCTCATTTCCCTTTTTTTTTCTTTAAAGTTTCAAGTGATAAAAAAGGAATAATAAAAAACAACAGTACTGATGGAGTTTCCTGATTATTTTTTTTTTCCCCTCATAGTTAAACATTTGTAGCCTAGAAAAATGTGTAACAACAACTGTATCTACTGGAGGGACAGAGGTATTTCGGCACTAAAGCAAGAAGTCAAGTGGTCGCCCTTCTCTCTCAGTACAGAATCCAACCTGTTGCGGTAGATAGATCTGAGGAGTTTTCTTCGTAGTTTCCCACTGTTGCTTGGCATTTCTTACAGGTGGTTTTGAGCAACTGTTGTTCTGGGTTATTTTTATAATCTATCCTCTGTGTAAATTTAATGGATAAAGCTGAAGAATTCTGCTTAAACAGCATTTGATCTTCAATGTAGATGGGGGGTGCTTTCTTCAACTCTGAATTTACAGTTGAATCAGTCCAGGGACTTCCATTTTCCTTGGGGATTCCTTGTATTTTGCTTTTTCATAGGACCAGCTGCAAGTGTTATGAAACTTAGCTGGGAGTAAGTTCAACTTGTTGACCAAGTTTAATGAGTTTTGCGTGTTCGTGAGAAGTGTTGCTGCTGCACTGCAATGTTTTGGTGTCTGTCTAAAAACATCTCTTTGCAGTCTGAAGTGGGTAGGAAAGCAACAGCTTTCCTCTCTGGATCTGCTGGGGTTTTGCTAATTTGAGTCATTTTGGGCTCTGAGAGTATGAATGAAGGAGGCACTGTACTAGCTGAAAACACAGCATTTTAGTTCTCTGGTAGTTGAATTGTAAATACGCTTCTTCCTGCAAAATAATAATCCTGACTTACTCCTTATCTATCTTACATATGGAAATGATCGTATCTTGTGTATTAGCTGACAGTAGTTAATTCTGAAAGCACTTACGTGACAGAAGGCAGCTTTAATGTTTTAAATCTCTCAGATAATGTACATCCATCTGTTCTCTAGCAAATGCATCACCTCTTTGCATATTGATGATTTCTGATGTAGTACTGCTTGTAATTAAATTTTGATAATGCATTTTACAGGCTTCTGGAAAAAACAAGTTGAGTTTATTTGTGCAAATACAGAGTAAAACTTAAATCAGTTATGACTGGAGCTAATCTTGTGAACTGATGGTCACTACAAAAATATAGGAAGAATTAAAAATATATAATGTATGTTCATTTTTTTTAATGGACTGGAATTTTATTTGGGCATATTAACAGCAACAATAGTGTTACTTTTGTCACCTAAGCATTTAGCAGAATCATGCATTTTATTCCTTAAGTATTTCAATGCTGACCTTTCATGTTGGTTGCTTATAGATACAAATTAAAAGTATGTATTAAATTATGGAAACAAATGCAGCATTTGCAGTTTTGTCAAGTAAGACCTAAACCAATAATTGATGCATATATTTGAAATAATGTTGTTGATACTGAAAAAACGCGATTAAAACTTTCAAGCTTCATTCATAGCTATTTAGAGAATTATTTGCAGTGGAATCTAAAATTGCTAGATTGTGAAGATGTAAATCTCGTTCGGTCTTTTTTGTGATTATTGATATTTACATGAGTTAATGCTTAAAAAAAGTAAAATCTTTTCTCTTTTCATGAGAAAATAAGATGCAGTGTTGTCACATTCATAATGCCCAAACTGTGTAGCAAGCCTGATAAATAGTTTGTACTAACCTCAGATTATATATGCAACCAAATTTGACATTTGATGAAATGGAGTTGTTAAACATCACTCCAATATGCTGAGGTTTCTGGGCTTTGGGGAAAAATGTTAAGTGAAAACATTTCTCTTTGATGCCATGAAGAGTACACTCTTTCTGAAGTGCTACTTACTATATATAGAAAATTAAACACATTCACTTTTGACGGCCCTTGCACTCAAGGTTGGAGTCGTCAGCTTCTGGTTTGGGTCATGTGCACCCCATTGCCCTAATGCTTTTTTTCCACTGGTAAAAGCAGGAGTTAGCACAGCCTCTGCTTGCTTCCATCATGTCCTTGCCTTGGCGTATGGAGCTTAATTGTCTTTTAGTATTAGCTTCTAATTCACTGATTGGAGCTAATTGCTAGTGGACACTTTCTATGGAATATATATTTCAGCTTTTGAGCTCGTAAGGTTTTATTTGGCAGCAGTTGTCATCTGTGTAGATATGTGGAAACTTGAAAACCACGTTTTTGGCATGTAAGTAATGTTTCCCTGAGGAAGAGGGTGCAAGTGTGCAGAATTCCGTCTACAAATCCTTCTCAATGCAAGACTTGAAAAACATCTGTAAATGTGTTTCTGTGGCTTTTATGGTACTACACAATGAAAATTACCTTAGAGCGACGGTTTCTGGTACTTTCTTCCCTCCTCACTGTTAAGTTGAATGTTTTTAAAAATGTCGTGGAGCAAAGTTGGGGTTTATCTGTACCACACCTCCATCATCCAAGGCTCTAGGGTTTTTTTGTTTTGAATTTTTTTTTTTTAAACTGTAAGAGATAGAGGAGTTTCTAAAAAAAGGAAGGGGGGGGGGGCGGGATTGGGGGAGGTTAGGTTAATACCTTCCTGTACTGAAGTACTTATGTAAACTTATATCCTTCACTGTTCCTTCTCCTACTCAAAAGTTGTGCTCTCTTCCAGTATTGTATTGTTGTGCTTTCTGAATCTCTCGCAGTGTAGCCTGCTGAGTGTGAGGTGTGGCCTGTGGGCACCCACGGACAGTGGTTCTATACATGATGAAAAAGCTAGTTATTTTCTCTTTGCGCACACATTTTCATGTGCAATCTGTGAATCGACGACTTGTTGAGTTTGTGTCTGACTTCACCTACTTAACGCATCACCGGAATCCTGGGGAACTGGAGTCAAAACGTGCCAGCCTGGAAGGTTGTATAGCTGGAAGTCTCATACCAAATTTAAGATCTATCTAGACTATGTTATATCCCTCTGATTTTGTATATTGCTTGCACGCGCATGTGTAGCTGAATGTGTGGATAATTTGGAAATCGGATTAGTGTTTTTCACTTGCTATTAACATGCCACCTAAATTTGGCAATTTTTTAATTTCTCAGAGTCTCATTTAACAATTCTTGTTATTCGTTGTTTCTTGGAATTTGAAGTTGTCAGTAGTAATACAATGAAATACATTTTAGATTAGATAAAGCATTAAAAACTTAGCTTTCGTAACTTCCTATTTTTTCTTTTTTTGTCTCCTTAGAATGTGAAAGCATTTGCATCTTCAGATAGCCTAGCCAAGGTCCAAGAAGTAGCAAGCTGGCTTTTGGAAATGAATCAGGAACTGCTCTCTGTGGGCAGCAAGAGGCGACGAACTGGTGGATCTCTTCGAGGTAATGCTTCCTCAAGCCAAGTAGATGAGGAGCAGATGAATCGGGTTGTGGAAGAGGAGGAGCAGCAGCAAAGACGACAACAAGAGGAGCAGCACATTGGGAGGAATGGGGAGATAGGAGAAGAACCTGGATTTGATGACAGGCGTGAGTCTCAGCAGGAACAGTTAGAAGAAAATAACAATAGACTTATTACAGTGGATGAAGAATCCACTTGTAACCAAGAGGAAGAAGATGATGAACATGCTGGTGATCAAGAGGAGGAGGTGGAAGAGGAGGAGGAAATGGATCAGGAGAGTGATGACTTCGATCAGTCTGATGACAGCAGTAGAGAAGATGAACACGCTAACAGTAACAGTGTCACAAATTCCAATAGCCTCATGGACTTGCCCATTCACCAGTCATCGCCATTCTACATAAAGACAAAGGTGAGAAACTACTTTTTTTTGTGTGTTCTTAATCCCCATTAACTCTGGATTTTGGAAAATAATTTCCATATTTAACTTAAAGTTTTACAATGAAGCAAAGATTTTACTTCCTAAAGAGCTCATTATGCAGTCCACAAACTATACTGTTCTAACTGTTAATAATCAAATTATTTGCATGCATTTGACATGAACAAATACGCCTATATATTTTAAGGAATAGAGCTCTGATGACTATGTTCAAAGATCAAGGTGTTTCTTTATAAATATTTTTACATGGTAACTCACACACTTAATAAGACCCTCCCGCCATTATTTATGATTTTTTCCATCTCAAAGCAGGCAGGAAGGACGGTAAGCAATTGTGTATATCTGGTTCATTTACATGAAAACATTGTAATGAAAAAAATAAGGTGGAATATTACAGAAACATCAAGTTCGTTCTTCTGGCCAGGTTATGAGTTCGTTGACAAAATGCAGGTTAAAAAAAAAAAGTGTGTTAGCCAGTCATTCAGTTACCAAGTCATTACATAATGTCATATAGTATCCTGCTTGTGAGGACCTTGTAAATTGTGAGCAATGGTTGTTGAGAACTTCTGATTTGCAATAAGAATTTGGCAATAAATATTCATATTTTTATTGCTACTTGTATGACCTAACATTTTAGATTAAAAAAAAAAAAAGTTTTTTGATTATAAACTCCAGTGTACATTGGCAATTAACCGT
>VYZM01015663.1:305512-316528 GCA_013398915.1 Dromas ardeola
GTGCTGTTGCCTGATGTGATCGTTAGCCCAAATATCTCCAGCCTGTAGTGATACAGCTGTATTTACTGAGCTTTTTGTCAGCAACAGGATGCTGTTGCTCTGAGTGTCAGTTTTAAGCTGCTTCACCTTTTGGGGCTTAACCGCAGTTGGTGTTACTGGTTATGACACTTGATGCAAATGGTGAATCAAAGCGTGAAGAAAGTAAAACTTTTGCTGGTGAGTTAGTTTTTGGTTTTGTTGACACCCCCTCTTCCCAAATGGAAGGTGTTAAATATTCTTTTGTCTATGAATTTGAAGTGTATGTTTAAAAATATAAGTTATGATCAGTACATTTATTGTGTTCACTGATGTTTTATACTTATAAAATAATGAGATCTGAAATAAGCTTAGAGGGACAGAGGGACAGAAGGTGATCTGAGGACCAGAATTATGTTTAACAGCTGCGGCGGGACTAACACTTTTTCCTGATGCATTTCTCTCTCACTGTAATCTGCAAAATAGCTGTACATCCTTTATTTCTGTAGGAGACTTTTCATTATCTGCAGAACATGTTGCTATTCAGCAAACTGTGCACAGTAAAGTAATTTACATATCTTTACAAATTCTTGAGTAGAAGGAGGAAAACTAGACAATGTCAATTTATATGCTAGTTTAATAATTTCTGAACAGGCAGAATGCTTAAAACCAAAATTTCCGAGCTGTCTCAGCAAAATGTTTGAACAACCAGCACCTAATGTCTATTGACAAAGGAAGATTTTTGACACATGAACTGTTTTTCTTTGGTAGTATATAGTGTCTGATCTGTGCGTGAAGTTAGGCATGTGTAGCAATGATACAATGTGTGTTTTGTGTAGATTTATTAGTCTGCTGTTAACATTTTGTTCAGGTTGCATGTGAATGTTTTATTGTTTCCCTTACTGGTGAAATTTCTATTAGAAAAATCCATATAAAACCTAGAACCAGTGTTTCTATAAACTGTTTTCTTTGTTGTAAGCACCCTCTCCCTTCTTGTCCATAATGTGGTTAATGAGAACACTGTCTAAACTTCATAAACTTTATGCAAATTTTGCTAGATTTCTGCCCATTCTCTCCTGCCCAAACAAATTAAAGACTTGACAAAATTACTGTAAAATGTGCTTTATGTTAAAAAAATCTCTATAAAACTTTTTGTGCATTGACTCTGTATGGTGCAATTTACGATGTAACGTTACATATAGTTAATGGATACTGAGATTTTAAAGGTTCTTGTGCATAGATGGGTATCTCCATAATAAGCACTGAAATACAAGTGGAAGACATTGCTGTTAGGCATCTCTTCTGTTCTTACTTCTCTTATTTCTCCTTTCTCCTCCTCTTCTTGCTAATTCTAAATTTTGTTTCTTTCGTTTGTAACAAGAATTGGGAAGAGGGGAGAGGATCTGAGAAGGACACAATTACTAAGGAACTACAAAGATTTCTATCCCAAGTCAAGCTGGTCCAAACCAACTACTTTACAGAACCTTACTTATTTTTATGCTTGTTCTTACTAAAAGTTGATGCTTTCTACTGACTTTACTGTCTGACTGTATATTGCACAATATGAAAAGAGCAAATGGTGAATTTTGGTAATATTCGATGTAATTCGGTCTTTGGAGACAGTGGCTATGCTTTTCGGCTGTGCCATGAAATATTACTCTGTTAATGCGTATTAAATTTTAATATATTTGTTCAATCCCTGGTGCCTCTGCTAGAGTGGAAAATGCACTGGGCACCACCACAGATTGCCAGCAGGGATAAGTTCCACCTTATTCATCATCAGAAGTCGTTACTACTTTTAAGTAAAGTATGAGCAACGTTTCCTGTAAGTGCACATCACATTCTTATTCCTGTGTCATCCAGCCACTGGTTTTCTGTCTTTGGAAGTGGCCCGGTGACCCTTTGTTCTTCTCACTTAAATTATGGAGTGTCCCTTGATGATGGCAGCTACCGTGATCATTATTGACCCAAATATATTGAGTACTTAAAAAAAAAAAATAAAATTAAACCCCAACAAATAATAAACACTCTTTTTGCCAGTGTCATAAGTTCTGATCCCTTGGTTAGATTTTCTAAAGCACACAGAAAATAATTCACTTAATTAAAATGAATAAATAAAAATGAAATTAAGAAACTGGAAGTGACACACCTAAATGGAAGAAATGAGACTTAACATTGTTCATTATGGATCCCACGTTCTTGACAAATGTAATGATGTTGTTCCTTCTCTTTAAGCTGGACTTTGTCCAAAGCAAGGACACTTTCAGTTGTTACCCTGAAGCGTTCACCCATCTGCACAATTTTTGGCTTTGGTAGAAATCGCTGGTATTACATGTCCTACAGCAAGTACGCTAAACGCTGTGTTTACATGCATGCATGTGGATCTGTTTTGGAGGACAGACTGTTGAAACTTCCTGTGCTGTGCCATTCAGACTTTGGTACTGCTGCACTGCACTTTGCTGGTAGGGTTTGAAGTCAGAGTATCAGCCAGCCAGTAAACTCAAAGCTGGATTTGGTTGTCCATATACAAAAAGTCAATTTCTGTTAAGTACTCATAAGCATTTTAAGTAATAACTGATATTTGAACAAATGGGAGAAAGCCAGTGTTTGTTAAATAAAAATACAGGCAAGGCTTTCCTTTCCTCTAAAAAGGAAAAAAAAGAAGACAAATAAAAAATCAAGGTGGCAACCATACCAACCAAGAGTGCCAGTCCTTCCACAAACTACCTGCTTTTTTCTGTAGTCTTAGGCATTCTTTGCTTCACATATCTTAAGCTTTATAAATAGCCTCACACCCCTTTGCAGTATGCTGTTAACCAGCTGAAAAGGATTATATAGCTTAATTTGGTGCTATCAAATGAATGCCAGTATAACAATCAGTTGTTACATTTGTTAGATTTATGTGCATTGTACAGTTCTAGTAAGAAAAACCACAATCTTGAATCAAAATATACCTTGATGTCTATATTGTTTCAAACATACAAACTGTAATTCTTTGCATTGTTCAACCTTTAATTTTGACAGTGGATAATATAGCTAACATGAACAGTGTTACTATGTTGTCAGGCTTCATACAAGAGGATTTTTTTTTTTTTAATGCTGAATAAATGGTATCTGGACAGATTTTTTCACTACAGAAGAAATAAATATTTTTTTAGGTGCATTAGGTGGAAGAAATATTTTTAACACCTTTCTGAAGTTTTGGGGATTGTTCCTTTTCCCTTTTAATATGTGGAAAGGAAGAAAACTCTAAGTCCAGAACTAATTTTTGGCAGTGCTTTTTGGACATTATTCAGAAACTGATAATCATGTTTTAAATATTTTGGTAATACCTTGTGTGTATTTTGTGCATGTATGTATATAAGTGAGAATTTCTCATTGAAAGTCATTTTACATGGAAGAGTGATACAGTGATAAGAAACGCTGAATTACCATATGTAAAACTAATTTTTTAGTTTTCTATCTTCCTTTTTCATAAAAGCAGCCCCTTACTAATAACACCTGCTTTCCCTTCCCCCGGTTTATCCTCAGTTGGGAATTTGACTTGCATTTTAATCCAGTGTTAAATATTGCATAATGTCTCTACCTGTTGTTGTAGTTCTTAATTTTTGTCTCAGCTTTATTTAAAGGTGCAACAACAGCATAAATAAGTGGTCAGCAAATAAATTCCTGCAGAGCAGCTGTAGCAATTCTTTTTAACAGCTGGTGCAACTCTGTCTAGACCAAAGAGTTGAACTTGCTTATCCAACAAGTCATCTTATAACCAGTGAGGACTGGGCAGACATTTCTGGAATATTTGTAAAATGCAAGATGATGCAGCTGGATTTCTGTTACATACCTGGAATATTTTCTGAAATGTTTAATGAAGAAATGAAGACACATACTTTAAAGATAATTTAAAAAAAAAAAAAGTGACAACGCCAACAAGACCACATAGTACAGTAAAGAAAGGTAGGAGTCAAGCTTACTCTGGTTTCAAATGATTATATATATTTACAGGGATGTCTAAATATGGACGGAATTATTTTTTTTAAATGTGCATGGTTAAGTATGTTTTAATGATACGATAGCATCATTAGTATTGATATTATATAATCCCAATATGCAGTTTACTAGACAGTCTTTATGTGTCTTTCATAAACACTTAATGTGACCTTACAAAAAGTTAGCTTGTGCAAATGGTCCATTG
Organism: Dromas ardeola; assembly: GCA_013398915.1. Lineage (NCBI taxonomy): Eukaryota > Metazoa > Chordata > Aves > Charadriiformes > Dromadidae > Dromas > Dromas ardeola. Next base: position 309,717 of record VYZM01015663.1, read on the forward strand.
TAATTTGTCAAATGCTCTTTTGCACTAGTACAGTCGTGACTGAGGGCAGATCCCACGCCTATAGCTGCATGTACCTGCATGTTCCCTTCACTTTCTTTTGAGATGAAATTCTGTATTTGTTGAGATGCCTAGGAAGCTTTTATCATTGTCGTCTCTTTGGGACCAGTATTGCATGCCAAGGGATCTACAGACAGAGAGACGAGATCTAATAGGTCATTGTTGCTCAAAGATGCAGGTCTTGACTACCCTCCACTTCCAAACACTTTTGTTATTTGTCTTATCATGCATCTGGCTGCTTTGTGAGCTGCTTACATTTGCTAATCTAGTGGAAAAATGACTTGGCAACAACAAAAATTGAGGATTTTCACATATCCTGCTTACTGGAGTCATTTCAGAGCTCACAAACCTGACAAGCTCTACAGCCAGTTTATGGAAAAGTTCGGAATAAAATGTCTAGAGCAAGGAGGGGAGGTGCTACTCTTCTCCTTTTGCTACTAGAATCCCCGCCTGACCTGTTTGTCTCATTTCAGGTCCAAAGAAGATCAGCTGTGGGATCGAACAGATCCAGTGGAGATCTGTTATTTTTTACTGACAATCATTCAAACTTGCTTGCATTGGTGGTCACAATTAGAAACTGAAAGCAGCGAACTCTTGCTATTGGTTTAGTCTGACCTACTGCTTGGGTTCCCCAGCAGGCAAGGCTACTGTAGTTAAATGCCATACATGAGTATTAAAACACAGTAGGTCAAATTTGAGTATGATGACATATCTCCAGGCAATCACACTTGGATACCAGGATGCTTAAACAGATATAAGAATGCACATTAGCGTGAAAAATGTCTAGTAGATATGTTTATTTGATTATTTCCTCTTTGATGATTTACTTGATATTTCATATCTTCCTTGGTTTCTATTATTGGATTTCTGGGGAATGTGATCTTATGGAGTGTGAAGTATTTTGCCAGACAGCAGCTTTACCATCATACTTACCTATATTTGTTTGAACCTTTATAATGTTTTTCAGTATAGGAGTGTCGTACCTATTGAACAGGTATGCAGAGAAGTTCCCAACCTGGGAACAGGTTGCCTAGAGAAGTTGTGGATGCCCCATCCCTGGAAGTGTTCAAGGCCAGGCTGGATGGGGCTTTGAGCAGCCTGGTCTGGTGGGAGGTGTCCCTGCCCATGGCAGGGGTGTTGGTACTAGATGATCTTTAAGGTCCCTTCCAACCTAAACCATTTTGTGATTCCATGATTCTATACAAGCTGTACCATCTTCCACCAGCAGCTGCGAAAGGCGTGTTTCCTTCTTGTCCTATCATGGCAAACATTTTAAAGTAGCTTTTTTGTATTAGACACCAACCTCATGACAGTCGTTATTAATGGCCACGCCTCAATATACGATTCCAGAGCCAGAATTATAACCAGGAAGTATCATCTGAGTTGAGTCCAAGTTAAAATCTAGAGTGTTCTTCACTATGTTGTTAAGCTTTGTTGCCAAAGAAAACAAAGCTTGTGCAATTGAGACATCTGCCTGTCATTGTCCATCTTCCATTCCAGAGTTTATGCATCTTTCGACTAATTTTTACCCAATTTGATGAAGAGAGAGATTAAGATTACACAAGTTTTCAAGGGAACTAGAGAGTAGGTAGGAAAGGGACTTATTAATGCATCTACTGAGGAAAAAGTCTATGGGGTGACCATCATCTGGTTAGACATCATTGAATCCTTGTGGAATTGGTTTTTGCTCTGACCATGTAAACAGGTTCAGTTGACGTTTTTTCCTTTCTTTACACCGTAGAAGCCATTTGTTAGTCAAAACTCATAGTAAGGCATAATCCTGAAATAAAGCTTTGCTATGGCTGGACTATTCAGAATGACTCTTCCATGTGGATTCCCTGATGTTATGGGACTGTAAGGCCTTGGAGAAGCCGTTAGTGTAATTCAAGCACAATTCAAACTGACATGACAATCTCACCTGGAGCCAGGCTTTGTTGGTTCTGTTACTCGTGATACAACAGAACTGCACTTGTTATTTTTCCCCTGAATTACAGAGAAAGCAATCAGTTTGCATGTTTTACTAGTAGTTTTGCCCCTTTTGTATGCTGTCCAAGTGTACATTTCTTAGGAAATTCTGATCTTGAGAGATCAAAATGATCCTCTCCATTGATTCTCCTCATACCCTTTTCAGGGGTCTGGGTCACTATGTTTTCTTACACATGCAGATTTTTCTGTTGGGTAGACTTGGATACGATAGAGACTCTTTAGAACAATAGGGTTTTTTTCTGTGCAGCACTACTAATACAGTTGCAGTTAGTTTTGTACAGCAGTGCCTTTTTTCTATACAGCTTATTCATTTGCCTGTCCAAAGCAGGCTAATATGCAATGTATCATTTAGGAACTGTTGGTATACTGATATTAGAAACCCCTCACATAAATAAACTCGGGACCACAGTCTCTCTATAAGAGTAGTTACTACTGTAGTGTTGACTGTCTTGCTTTGCTAACAAAATGGTTCTCACTCTTTCTACACATGGGCAGGGACCAGAATGAGTATCAAGGGAGCAATAAGGCTTGTGTAGAATGTAAAATATAGTGCATTCTTTATGCCACATCTATGCAGAGCTTACTAAAAATGTTATTTAGGAAGTATATTATCAAATATATTAAAAGGATTATTATGCTGCTGCTATTTTGAGAAGGTGACTTTTAAAATGTTGCAGTGCTCTGTTTTATCCAGTTGAGGGCAGCTGTTCACCGCTGATGTTAAGAACTGTCGAAAAACTTTCTGCGGTTCTGCTTTTTGCATTTTAATCTTTCTATACTTGCAGATACTTTATTTAGATCTGTCTAGGTCTTGTACTGTTCTATCACCACATTAAAATGTCATGAATTTGTTTATTTTTTTCCAGTAATGTTAATATGCAAAATAATTGTCAGCTCTAGGAGAAGACTCTGTAAAGTTTGAGTAAGCTGGATTTTGTTTTTGGGATAAATTCTTAGATCCATGTCTTAAAACCACGGCCTTCCTGAGTTAAATATACTGAATGAGATAATTAATTCTGTAAAATTTGCTTTCTAGTAAACAGCTCCTAAAAAGCTCTGCTACAGGATCACTTTGAATTACTCTGAAGGTATAAAAATTATTGCTCTTACTACGTGCTTTCATTTTACAAAGACGTCTCTTCACTGGACTGGCCAAAAAGAAAGAGGAATCTTCTGGATTCTTAAGTTTAAGTTAATAGTCCATGACAATCTGAAACTAGTATTTTCAAATTCAAGTTTTCAGGCACTTGTACGCATCTAAATAAAGTGATCTGATTTCAAATGTGATCTTCTGATGAAAATGACAGGTGGGCACCTAAAAAGAGCATCATTGGAAATCAGCTCCACTTCATTTAGATACAGGATGTTAGAGAAATGTATTACAGAGCTTTAAAGTTCAAATTTTCATCGTTTCACATTTGTCAAGTTTATACGTGTTCTCAGCCTGTATAATATAAAAAAACCTCACAGTTTTAAAGATAAAAGCAACAGAGTGCCTCTTTAAACTTTACATTTGGAGCTTAAATTAGAACTGTATGTGTAATAAATACAAAAATAAGTGATATCTAGTATATGCAATATATTCCTGACACTTCTAAGATATCCAGCCCTCTCCATTTTTGTCTTCCTGTTACACCCTCTTACTGCTTAATTTAGACCATGTTGTATTTTCAGGCTAAGGACTTTCACTTATTAAATGTTTATAGCTGTCCAGCATAGCTTACGGCCTTTAAACATTACTGTAAGACAATAATACCTACAGTTAGTAATGTGTAGCAAATCTGAGACTAAAAAGAAGTGATGATACATGGAAATAAAATTGGGCCAACAAGTTCTCATCTGCTAGTGCAAGTGTGTTTTCTGGGAGACGATGATAGAAAAGCGGGGGGAAAGTAGGCAGAGATAAAAACTGAAGCTTTTCCTTATTATTCTGAGTGTGAAATCTAGCTTTGTTAGATTGGTTATATTGCGTTGGCTTTGTCCACTTAGAAAGGGGACTACGCTGAACATGATGTTTCTTTTCAGATACAAGTGTGTCCCTGTGGAATTATTCTAGAATAGTTTGGAAGTTCCCGAGGAAAAACTAACGCACTTGTGCAACTTTTATCTCAGACAACAAAGGAAGAAGGGCTGTCAATTAGAGTTTTCTCTTTTCAGAGGAGCGCAGAGAACCTGTCACTGGGGACTTGCGCTGTGAGCGGTGGCGGTGCTTGGAGAATGCCATATTTCAGTCTTGTCTGCTCCCCAGTTGTATGTAAAGGTGTAAAAGAGCAAAGTTGTGTTCCTGTTTTGCACTTTGGTTATAAGCTAATATTAAAAAAAAAAGAAAAGAAAAAAAGGAGGGAGTAAGTGTATAAAGTAGTAAGATAAGAGGTTCTAATATCAACTAGTAACAGCTGGTATTAAAAGAGTGACCTGCCACACTGTCAAATTTTCCTTTCAGCAATTGCACAATGAAATAATCTTTAAAAACTGAGTTTTTAAGAAGTTTCTCTTAGTACACACACAGAGACACTGCTGTATGCAATTAAATGAAACACTGAGTATTTATTAAACTAGAATCTGAGGTTTGTTTTGTATGAAATACTGTATCTGATCTTGTCATGTTGCATGCATACTATTCAAATCTCAAATTATATTACTATAAATACATTTTTGTAAACTTCCGACTTTGTTGGAATGATTGAGATGGTGACTGGTATATCAGAAATGGAAAACTTTGACCTGTTGCTTATTTTTGAATGATACATCAATAGGGATATGTGAGTTGATCTCTTTGGGGTTTTGGCTCTGTTCTTCACTTCGGTTATTCAAAGTAGAAACAAAAGGCTACTCTTTCTCCCTCTTTGAAGTACTTCAGGGAAGTTTTCTTATTTGAGTGAAACTGATAGCCCAAGACACTTTTCCAAAGTCTTTTGGCCAAGTGAAAGGCTAATTATGAAGTAAATCAGAATGAAGCTATAAACTGTGATCTGGTGATATCGCTGTTGAGTACAGGCAAATGGTAAACTATATAGTAAGCTATAGGATGACGCATAAAGAAGGAAATGTAAAGAAGAAAAACTATTCCTAAATGTGCTCTGGAATAGCATTTGAATGGAATGAGAGAAAAGAAAAAGAAAAAAAAAAATCTGTGCATGAAAATACTGTGCTCCCAGCATTCTATAGCAGCGTTTCCACGTGCACCTTCTGTAAAGAAATACGGTTTTTCTTGTTTGTCTGAGAAAGATACTTTGTTATAAGTGGAGGATACTTTGTTATTAGTGAATGCTTATTGTAATGTATATATACCCAATGAAACATTAGGGATTTCTTTATATGTGTTATGTTTTTGGAAAAGCAATTCAACAAGGAAATGTTTGGTCAGAGGAGGCCTTCTATATGCCGGTGAGCCATCCTTACAGCTTGGCTTTTTGAAGGGGAAACAAAGGGATAAGTGGAGATGCTAATACCAGGCGTATTTTAATGCTGTCTTTTGTCAAGTTACAGTGTTGTGCTTCAAGCATTAAAGCATTACCACACTCTCTTTTTTGCCCTTATATAATTATACAGTTAATTATCTTTGCTGGTTTGTGCATAAAGGGACTTGTAAAATTTCTTAATGGTCATTTATTCACTGTGTTTTGGACTGTAGCGACGCAGTTCATACAAGGGCTTTGATGGTTTTCTACCTCTTTTATCAGCAATTTCATAAGACATTTTCACAGGCTTTTGTCTCTTTCTACTTAGTTTTGCTCAAAAAGGTTTTCAGAGTTTTAATGTATTTTTTAAGGAACACGTCCAAGCATAGGGATCGGAAAGGGATTGTGGGAACCTAGAGGCATTGTAGGAAAGCTAATTTGATCAAGAAATTATTTAAAATGGAAGTAGACTAATTGCAGATATTCTGAGCAATAGACTTTGCTGTTCTAGCTTTGTTCAGTGGACTAAGAACTTTTTTGCTGAAAAATGGCCCTCAGTCAGGTTTGTTGTTAAGGGCAGGCAGACCTTTCCTTCATCCTTTGGGGGACACTGTTCTCAGAGGAAGGGACCTTCTCCTTTCCATCAGTGTGATGGATAGGCCTGAGCAAACTGGTACCCAAACTGGTGATGACCAGAAAAGAGAAGACTATATTCCAGTACCATTGCATCTCTAGGTGCTGCTTCCCCCACAGCAGCAGGGAAGGCGGGGGGGCTGTGCAGGCTGAAGTACCTGTGCATAGGCAAGTAGCGCCAGGAAGAAGGAGCTGAAAATCACAATGTAGATGAAAATAAAACTATGGCCTCTACTTTCATTGAAAGCGCAAGTTTCGAGCCAATACCTTCATTTTAGGGGACTCCTGTTTTGGTTTTTTTTCCAGTTTTTTTTTTTTTTTTTCATTTTTGTTTCCTTTTTTAACTTTTGGACTTAGCGATATATTGTGTTTGTGGAGACAGTGGTTGAGAAACAGCGAAGTCGAGGTCAGTTTTTTAGTTACTAGCTGTCAAATTTTATTGAAAGTCCAGAAGTTGTCTTCCCAGTGAGTGGTGGAGTTGATCCTGTAGTAACCTGAAGGTCGCAATCTCCTTGGTTTCTCCTTCTGAAAGCTGTCAATGCTGACTTATTTAAAAANAGTGGTTGAGAAACAGCGAAGTCGAGGTCAGTTTTTTAGTTACTAGCTGTCAAATTTTATTGAAAGTCCAGAAGTTGTCTTCCCAGTGAGTGGTGGAGTTGATCCTGTAGTAACCTGAAGGTCGCAATCTCCTTGGTTTCTCCTTCTGAAAGCTGTCAATGCTGACTTATTTAAAAA
>VYZM01015663.1:327366-359688 GCA_013398915.1 Dromas ardeola
CGTGCAATGAGCAGTGCTGTCTGTTACAGACGGATGCGTGGGTGCAGATGCTAAAAGCATGTTAGGAGGATTCCGCAGTCAGTCACTTCCCTTCAGGAGGTGTCAGAAGGAAAGCTGCCTGGGCAATTTTATTCCTTTGTGCCCAGTTGTTTAGATGTCTTTAGAAACCTTTATTGTTATTCACGTTGAGCTATTCAAACACGCTGGATTTACTTTGTGAAAACTCTTTACCTGCCTAAAGTCTGTCTGTTTTATCGTCTCAAGCTGTGGAGGTTATAGCATCCAGCAGAAGAAAAGAGGGAATGGGAGTCAGCAGTGATGCCATAAACTGACCCAGCTGCCTCTCTGCTGATTGATCATGCCGGAGGGGAACTCATGAAATGTGTAATTAAATACATCATTTATTGCTTTGAAACCTAATTGCCTTAACTGTGAATCTCCTTTTTCTCTTTTTGCAGTCCCTTGTATCACTAAGTAAACACTTTTTGTCCTTCTACGACAAATGAAGCCATTTTAATTTCCTGAACAGAGCTTTCTCAGGTATGCGGAAAGGATCCTTTGTGAGGAAAAAATGTTCTGCCGTGTCATGACTGTCTCTTAATACAGAAACACAAAGAGGGCAAACTAATTTTAATTGGCAATCTTTGTTCTGACATTCCACAGATTTTGAGTGGAAGTTGAACTGAACTAGAATGAGACACAGAGAAGTCATAAGCATAAGAAGTCAAACAGTCATCATAAGCAGGGTTGTAGCATGAGCATCTTGCTCTCGAATCTCTGCCACTTAACACAACCCATTGATTGTCATTCCTTATGTGCTGAACCCGTATTGTCAGGGAATGATGGTTTTCCCATTTTAAATAGTTCCACTCCTCAGAGCGAAGATCCCATCTCATTCCTAGTTTTACTGCTCAGCTTGGACTTCTTTTTCTTCCAAACTCCGCGGCTCTGCTCTGCTCTGTCTCACTTGCCCTTCACCTAGTTTTGGCCTGCTAATTCTGCTTTCTTCCTACAGCTTCTTGTTGATATTCATCCTCTGTTAAGAGTGGGCCTCTTTTTCCTCTCTCCCGTTGCCCTCTTTCCAGCTCCTGGTATGCTTATTTATCTTAATTTCATGATAAAAATTGTTTGAAAATATAGTTTTGCATAGGGACAACAGCAGTGTCTTTCTAAATTCTGTTCAGGTATTCTATAGTGTTACTCAGTTGTTTTGAAAAGGCAACGAAACATCACTGGAGTTGACATGACTTTCCCTTTTATTTATTTATAGTTAAGGAAGTCTGTACTTTTGATTTGTTGTGTTCCTTAAAAATATTTTTTGAGTAACCAATGTGGTTGCAAGGTTTCTTAGTAAGAGGATCAAGACGACTGGAGATCATTTGTGTAGTCATGTGCAGTTTGATGGCATTTCAGAAAAACTTCACTGGTTACTCACCTGTTGAAGGATATGATTTTAATAGCAAAATACACAATCCGTGAAGCAGGGTAATGTTTTTTCTTAAAAATTCAGGTCATAGTTGCAAGCTGTACCACATTTTTAATATGCTGCAAATATACATGTTTGTGAAAGAAGTGCTGGTTATGTATGTCATATGAAAATGTTGATCGTGCGCAAGAAGGTGATACAGTAAATCTGTTTAATAACTTTGCTACTACCATAACATTTTGAAGTCATAGGCAAAACATTGTAAGATTTGTGTGTGCAGTGTTTTTCATTTGTTTTGTCGATCATATTCTAATATATTGCAAGACCACCAAAGATCCCCTGGTCCTAAACTGATTGAAAAAGGAAAGAGAGAAGGAGGAGTTAAAATGCATAAATGTTACTAAAAGTCTAAATATATTCTTCTATATATGTTCTCCTCTTATGAATTATCTGAGTTGAGCAATACTTCTTAACCCGACTTATTTTATACTTAGTATCAAAGAAATCCGTAACACTTGGTAAATGCTTGGTAAATGGTATTAAACTTCTTTGTGAGCTAGGGAAACATTGTTGTTTTACAGGGAATAGTATAATAATGTGGCAAAGACAGCAAACGTTTTGTGTTGTAAATAGTAAAATATGCTTCTTTCCTCTCTTTTTCAGATGGTTCATTATTTCAGATAGTTTATTAAGCTTGTGTATGCTGCATTGTTTTGCATATGCAAGGTAGTAGACAGAATTTTATTTCTAAATTGCAAAAAAGAGGCAACTTGTACGTAGGAGACTTGGGTAGGTAAAAGACTTATTTTAGGAATCTGTAATATGTAAATACATGGAAATATGAGACCAGATATTTTAGTATCTCTACCTTCCTGTGGAATTTCTAAAATTGCATTTGACTTCAGTTTCTGTAGTCAGCATATATTTCAGTTTATAGTGTAGCTATTGTGTAATGAAGGTAACTGGTTGCAGAATACTGCTCTTCTGTGGTATCATGTGGGGTCTTTCCCCATGATTTAGATGCCCCCATTTATATATACAGACATGGGTTTAAAAAGCATACTTTTATTTACAAATATAACTATTCGTATTATACATACAATATTGTCCTAAATGCTGTATGCAAAATTGTCCCTGCACAGAGAGCTTATTGCTTGTAGAGATAAAAGACAAAACGGGAATAGAAACAGGATGTGTTGTTAGCTGCTAGAAAACAGAAAATTGTTCCTTGGCCAAGAGTCTGTAGGTGACACTATACTGCTCTCTTTATAAGGATACTCTTCCAACATAAGTTTACTTCCTGAAAATTGAAAAAGAACAGCAGAGGAGGTGCTAGAAAGATATTTTTGGTATGTTTTTAGTGCCATTTTTTTTCCTACTTGCCCTGTGTTTAGGTAGACTTACTCCAATAGTTAAACAGTTAAGATTTTGTTGCTCCAAGTCAATCTGCATGATACAGTGTTCCGTAAGTACAAACGGCAGTCTCTTCCAAAGCATGTTGCTATTAATAAACCCTAACACAAGATTACTTCTCATGATAACAGCAGCAGCTGGCAAGAATGTTTGCAATTTTAACATATTTGGAGCACTACTACATTCCATCTTGCATTTCTCCTGTGGTTTGTTGTCAGTGAAATTTCAAACTGAATTCTTACCACGAATTTCTTCGTGGTCCTGCAGTCTTCCCTTCTTTTGCCTCCCTTCTCCAAATCCCGTCTTGCTATCACAGAAGTCCTCTACTGTCTCGTGCCTGTTCTGTCCACATAGCTTTTGTAAAGCATCTCTCTTTTCTTTCCTGCCTTTTTACACCCACAGTGTTCCTGTCCATTGCCTCTCCGCTTATGCTGTGTGCAGTTCTGGGAAGCCCTTCCTGCCCACTCATCTCCTTTAATGAAACGAGGAATTATCTGTAGCTGGCTAGTCTAATATTTCCTAATTGAACCAGATAAGCCATCAGGTTGAAGAAATATAAAAATACAGCTGCTACAGCATCTATTAATTTTTAAAATACATGCATTTAAGTATAATAAATTAAGTATTAAAATATTACATGTCAGTCAATTTCTACTTCTTACCCTCGCTTAATTATCTCCAGGCAGGTAATAAACTCTCACAGTTGGTACTGATGCAAGAAATAAGTAAGATTATCTGACAGACACTGCACATGGCAAAATACTAATCATACAAATTAAAGAAAGCAAGGCTGCATCATCCCTTTAGCCTATGGCAGGATCTATGGTGTCTGTACTATTTCTGACTGAGATTTATCTAGTGCTATAAAATTGCTTCTGATGGAAATTGTTAGTTTTCTTGTCGTGTTTGAAATACCATTATGTGTTGAGGTCACTTTGCACTATAAAAATTTGACACTAATTGCAATTAATGTGAGGGCTGAAATTAATTTCCAGCTTTATTAAGGACATATGTCCATAGCAGTATTTCTTCACTTTAGAAAGAAAATGGTTTAGAATACTAAGAGCAGCTATTTTGGTCGGTGCCAATTTGTATGTAATATTATGTGGCTTAAAATTGCAAAAGTAGATTCATTTTAGGCTTGGTTTGTTGGTGTTTTTTAAGACACCTCTCCCCCCTCATGGGTGAACAAAGCTTGTTATAATTTTACTGGAATTATTACATTTAATTGTCAAATTATTTTACTGTAAATTTCTTTTAGTTTCTTCTCTGCTTCTGTTTTCTTGTTGCATAAAAAGCTGGTCATCATGGGGGGGAAATGTCAGTGAGTTGTAGCAATTCACTCCTAGAAGAAGAAGAGGAGGCAGCTGGAACCGCCTGGTACCAAGCTGTGTGAGTGATCGTGGGTTTCCATGAGATCTGTTGGCATAACTAAAGTTAGCTTTTCAAATGGCCTGCCTATTGCGCTGCCTTGCCGAGTGAAATTTCTTTGTAGCATCTGATTAACGTGGATCACTTTCTGGACCTGGCAGCACCTCAGTTTATTGCATCTGTTCAACCTGTCTTCCACGGTTTGTCCTGTGCATTCCCATGAAGGGTTGTATCCAGATGCAGCTGTCTTGCAGGCACAGTCCTAAGCCCTGCGCCGGTCTTGAGATTTCTGGGAAGGCATCCAAACTTCTGAGAGGGTCAAGAGGAAATAGTTTCCTGTTCTGAAGTGCTGGCCCATTTTAATTTGAGCACACAAGTGAACGTTTGAAATGTCCAGAAATACTGCATATTTGTCTGTTTATGTCTGTGTCTAACAGGTCCAGCCTTACTTTTTTTGATTTGGGTAGAGATTGTATCAGAAGTGACCTGTTCTTTCTGGTATGTGGAGAAAGTAAATGCTTGAAGACATCTAAGATATGCTCAGAGAATTAATACATTCCTGAAAACATGTCAGTGAGGAGAGGTGGGTGTGGAAACCTTGTCCCCGCCCCCATCACACACTCATCCACCCTGACTTCTCTCTTTTTTCTTTTCCTGATACAAAGGGAAACCTGCAGTAAAAATCCTCACTGGTCACTGAAGTGCAGGAATATTAAAAACCATGATTTGCACCTCTCTCCACTAATTTGGAGTGTCTTTCTGGCGTTGGGGGACCTACTTTATAGAAACAGGTAGCACTGGCAGCTCTTTGCAGTGGACACATAGACCATAAGAATTCATAATTGGTGAAAATCTTCAGCATATTCTTTGGGCTTCAGTAGACAATTTGTGTCCCCTGAGGTTATTCAGACATAGTTATCCAGTCATAATAGGTACTGCAAGCCTAGTAAAATAAGTCTTTCAAGAGACATCTCTGTTTATTTGCTCTTAGCATTGTCAGTCTTTTGCCTATGTATGTTGATGTAAAAATTGAGATACGTTATTTAGTAGTTGGCCCTAAGGCCTCGTATTTTCTTGGTGATTTTAAGATTTTGTAATTCAGATTTACACTACTTAAGCATGAAAAATGTTAGTGAGTAAAAACCCTTTAAATCAAACTGTCTTCTTGATAACTGTAAGCTTCATGATATAAGCACCAAAATGTGTAGATTTTTTTAACATAGTTTGAGTGCATAATGTACAGTATTTGTATATTTATGTATTTGGAAGAAGGTAAATGGAATTCTTTTTGCAAAGGCATTTGCATTGACACAAATGAAACCTCCGTGGGTTGACATGTAAGACAGAATTATTGAAAAATAAAGAAATATACTTAGTAGTAGTTTTAAATGTAATTTAAACTATTTTCCACTGTTTCTCTAATTTTAATTTCAGATTGCCTGTATCTTAGAGTTCTGCTACCTTTTTGCTTAGCCTTCAGAACCATGAAGTCAGGACACCTATTTGTGCATTTTGATGCAAGAAATTCCTTGCTGTGAGGCAGCATAGGACACACTCTTTGTTCTTGATCCATTTTTTCTGTATTCCTGTAATGTAGCACAAATTCGAAGCTTTGATCTCTCTTTATTAGGAGTTTTAACCAGGAGTTTTACAGAGTTTTGAAAAATAGTTCATGTTTTGATGGTATGTGGACATATGGGGAATGAATATTCTGTGGAGTCTTGAGACTAAACTGTTGAATATCTGAAGTGGGCTTTTTTTAGCTTACTAAGAGACAAATTTTGGGGAGAAGAGGAAGGAGGTGATGGAGAAAGGGAATTAAATGCAAACACTGGGACTTTGAAGAGACTGTATTCCTTCATAGATGTTTCCAATTTAATTTTCTAAAACAAATACTGAAATTAAGGGGTAAAATAATTACTGCTGCAAAGTAGACAACAAAATGAAAGCAACTGAATAACTGGTCTTTTTTTCCTAAATGTGCCCCACTCTGTATTGTATGTACCTTAAGAGAGTATTGTCCAACTATTTCATTCCAGTCTTTAAATTAGCTCAGCATTATCAATAAGCTTTTTTAATTTTCTCTCAAAGAACAAAAAATCAGTATGCATTCCAGTAGAGACGACATACAAATGTATTTTTGTCTTTGAAGAATCAGAGTGCCAGATATTGGATGTGGCATTCCAAGGCACGTAATGACACGGATCACAAAGCTGTTGCCCTATTAAAAACCTAATATATGCAACCATCTTTGTATTTCTAAAAGAATGTCAGTTGCTACTTATAAATATGCTAAAAACCTTTCTGAACTTCTGAATTCCTTTTGACAGTGCTTGTGAACTTCATGGTCTATTTTTAAAATACAATATATAATTTTCATTCTGTAACATGCAATATTAAAGCTAGTAGGTAATTGCTTCCTTTCTTCTTCCATTTAGAATTGGGGAGTCATAGCATCTCATTATCTAATACTACTTAATAACAATCCTCAGAATACATACACAGATATAGATGCTGTTCTTTCAGGGAGAGTTTTAAGATTTCCTTTTAGCTTCTTGCCAGTAAGTAGCAGCAGAGCTGCTTTGTAAGACTCTGCCCTTGATTATGTGCATCTCTCACAAACATATCAAAAACCGTATCAAACACAAAGGTTTTATCTGGCCTGTTTTAGGTGTGCCTTCATTAAGCGTTTTCACAAATAGACAAATTATATCCAGCACAACAAACCCTAAGTTCTTCCTTTTACGTATTTCTTTCCCTTCATTTTATCTTACATTCTAGCTTTAAAGTAATAAGATTTTTTTCAGTATAAACATGAGCTCAGCTTTCAATAGGAAAAATATTAAATGGGAAAACCCTTGCATATTGTCTTTTAATGTATTATAAATAAGGAAACTTTTTTCTTTCTCCAGTCCTTTGCCCCTCAATAATGAAATAAAAAATTCTCCCAGTTTACCTTCAGTATGCCGTTTCTATTCTGTACACACAAGAGGGGAGACAAGAACCAAAGCGTAGTTGTAAGCAGTAGCTTTACAAACAAATCTGGAAACTAAGGTAGTCTTGCTTTATGTCCTTCCTTTTCTTGTTTCTTTCACCTCATGGATGGCTGCTGTCATAGTCTCCAAATTTGCAAACAGCTACTGCTAAGAACCCCCTGTCTTTCCTTGCCTGACCTGGAAAAGCAGGAGTGGTTTCTTTCCTGTTAAACCAAAATAGAAAAAAAATACTTGTACTGAATGCTGGCCGCGTCTCAGGTTGCAACAAGTTGGAGTTGGAGGTTTCTCAGATGATACAGAAAAGATGTTTCAAGAACTGGACACTCAAGCTATTCTGACTAGTCCCTGGTCCAGAAGGCATCTAGCACAAAGCCAAAGGCAGATAAAACAACTCCATCCTGTCCTAATCCCATTGGGAATAGTATAATTTCCACTGAGAAGGGCAGACCTCTTGAAGGTCCTGTGATCCTTTCTACTTTTCTTTTCTGTCAAGCTTCCACGCTAGTGAGGTTTTAGGAATGCATTGGTTTTGTGGATGTAAAATTCAGTTGTTGCATCAGTGTAGCTTGCGTGTTAATAAATGGTCTCCAACTGAAATCCTCCTCAGATTTTGCTGTCCTGTTTTAAGTAAAATTGTAGATATTTCTTTACCAAGTATGTTAAAAAATTTTCAATATATAAACAGAACTGGAGATAATTAAAATTAACCTATTTTGTGTGTTACACACTCATATATATATATATATGTATTTAATTTGGCATGGGGAGAAAATTTTCTGGGATATACCATGTTTTTCTGAAAGAGTAATTTTGCCTCTGAAAATGTGTTTACCTCGTTGGGTCCAAATAGCTAGTATTCATTGGATCAAGATTTAGAGAGAGACAGTTTTTTCCATACAGAAGTAACAGAAAGTGTAGGCGGGAATGAAATACAGATGAAATACTGCTGCATAGAAAGTCTCTGAAAAGAGAATTTGAGAGTGCTACTTTGTAAACAAAATTCATTAGGTATTGAAAAATCACCACTGCATTTAAAGTGCAAAATGTGTTTTCTTCATTTATGAATGAGGATGTTTGAGCTCTGATTTACAGCTGTGTTTATTTTCATAAAAATACAAAAATTCCTAAATCTGATTCTCACCTAAAAGCAAAATTGGAAGTGGTCAGGAGCATTTAGTAGATTAATCTAAATGAAAGTTGTGAGAGATTCAGCTTATCTGCAGGTGGAATTTAAGCTTCACTTTGTGTGGTCTTAGCAGTGATTTAGTTTCTTTACAACGGTTGCTTGAAGGGAAATGGCATTTTCTCCTCCTTTGGTGGATGCTTCAAATTCAGAGACTGTTTAGCAATATTATAGTTATCACAGACTGGAGAAAGCCAGGCAGTGCCACACCAGTCCCAGGCTTGTGGTGTGGATACAGTATTGCTTTGTTGCCTACAAATGGCACGAGATACAGAAAGTGAGACTGACAAAAGACAGAACGGAAAAAATGAGTGGCTTATATTACCAAGCAGCCAGAGCTGTATTGCAAAAAATGTGGCTGTTTCTGTCTATGCATGTCAGCAAAATAGAAAAATTTTGTAGCGGTAGAAGCTATTGAAGTATTTTTTTAGTACTCCCAGGGTGGCAGTCCCTGTTGACAAGAACTTTATATCATTTTTAACAGTGACGCTGTAGATTATACAGTGAAGTCTCTTGAACAAGAATATATACTTGCGGAAGAGTATATTATGACTTGTTTACGAATCCATTCATTTCATAAAAAGAAGACCTGACATTGAGTGTTGGACAGCCAGACTATACCGTGGTTTCCTTTTTAATCTTGTTTTATATCTTGCTTGTGGAGTCAAAGCCAGATTGGTTGCAGTTACAGAGATCTGACCTCTAGGTGCCACCAGTATGATAGAAATATAACCCCCTGTTCTTAATCAAAAACCTTTCAATTAACCTGATGCTGAAGTTTTAAGTAGCGACTTCTATCACAGAGGAGAAACCCCTGAAGAGGATGTGGTGCTTCCCTTGAGTCCCAGCTTCCTTGAAAGCTCAGGATGCGTGTTTTAAGGGAAAGATCCCATATAGTATGTTGATTGACACTTAGGTGTAAAAAAAACACCAAAGCCATATGACTTGGCAGAGGAGAAAATAAAATACATAATGGCACAGATATTGTCACTGACGTTACTGTAGTAACTGTTTTTTAAGATTTATTATAAAAGAACTGTCTTGTCTTTTAAGTCCCCTTGTTTCTACTTGCATGTAGTCAGAAAAGAAATCTTGAATTTTGTTTTCCCGCTGCTAGTAGAGAATCCTTTGGATATTATCTTTAGCGTTATGGAAAATGGGGTTTTGCTATACCTAGCATGCCATTATTTCTGATACTTTTTATTA
Source organism: Dromas ardeola (assembly GCA_013398915.1). NCBI lineage: Eukaryota > Metazoa > Chordata > Aves > Charadriiformes > Dromadidae > Dromas > Dromas ardeola. The sequence goes on from VYZM01015663.1 coordinate 336,962, forward strand.
GAAGCTATCTCTTGCAACAGTTCGTTAGTGAGGGGATCTGATTGGGGGAGTGCTGTAAGTTCAAAAAATGGCAAATCATCCTTAAGTGTCCTTTTTACCAATATTGTGAAGAATGTGAATTGTACTGAAGTTTGGAATCTCTCAGTGCATAAACTTCCAAAATACCTCATTCAGAGAACCGTTTTGCACCCTTTTTCAGAACTGTTGATAATTCAGACTTAATTTTTCCTTTTCCTCCTTGAAAAAGTTGTGCTTGTGTGCAGGTGACTTGAATAGTCTAATAGATGTGGGTTTAGTCTATGATGAAAATTAAATTATCACCAGACTCTGCTAAGCTAGATGGATTTTTAGCCTGACCTAGAGAGACATTTGTGATGTTCTTGTGAACTATAGCATGTCTAAAATGTCCCATGGATTTAATAAAGTGCACATAGAAGGAAGAACTCTGGTGTACCATTTGTATAGAGTTACCATACCAATGTAATGGTATGGCAATAGATTTAGGGTCTTATAATATAAGCAGAAGAGATTTCTAAGGCACATTTGCTACTTAAGGCTATGCTTATCTTATGTATCATATGAACATTTGTAGCACATGAAATATTTTGGGCACAAATTTTAAAAAATTGCAAATTTTGCCATTCTAGTTTGGGGTTTTTGTGGGTTTTGTTTTTGGTTTTGTTTTTTTTTTTTTAAGTATTTGCCTCCATGCAATATAATTGTTTTCTTTGTGGTCTCACTGTGTACCCTATTTTGTCTTTGTAATGAAAAATACAATTTTGGATCGCAATGACATCCAATAAGGGCCTTGTCGTCTTACATCTTTTTTATGTCAGTGTATTAATGAATAGGAAGGGCTAGGAGGAACTGCAAGTCTTTGTCCTGGGTTGAGAGGGATTTCGTAATACTGGGGAAATCCTCAAGTTACTGTAGTAATCTCTTCTACAAAGTCCAGTTTCTTAAGGAATAAAATCTTAATTTACCTTTTTTCTAATATTGAAAGCTACATTGAAAAGAGCTAGCCCTTAGTTTCTGCCATTTATTTCTATACTTCATGAATTTTCTGCAGGAAAGTCATCCATGAATTTCTGGAGATGAAAATACATATGGTAGTTTATCTGAATAACTGGTGTGAACGTGCATATATTTTCCTATTAACATGAATGAGTAATATACTTTGTTCTAAAATAGTAAAAGACTTATCCTAGCAGGTCTGGATAGAAATGCTAACTATAACATATAGCCCAACATACAACCAGACGCTATTAATTTTAATAAAGCCCAAGAAATTTGTTTATTAATGTAATAAATCTACTCCTATCAAGCTTTGCTCCTCTGTTTATTTGGTTACTGTTTTCAACTGCAAGCAAGCTGCAGCTATTGAAATAGAAAACAGCTTCTTATACTTCTGTCTTGCCACATGTCTGTAGAGCATACAGAAAAGTAATACCTTATGTTATTCCTTTATTTTTTATTCAAAATAGAATTACGAAGTTTTGTCTTTCATGTAGTTTAAGAGCAGTATGAAGACTGGACTAGTGCGCCTTGAGATTTCTCAAGATTAGTGTCCAGTTTTGAACTGAATTGCTTGCTGCATTGAAGAGGTAGAAAATACAGCTTTAGTCACCCTAGAAAATAAATTATAATACATTTCTTGCTTTTGTGCTTGATTTAAGTTCCTACTTTTGAAATGCTGAGAGATTAAACAAGCAAGAAGGTTATCTAAAACTAATATCATTAGCAGTGAAAAAAAGAGAAGAAAGGGGGGTGGGTGGGGTGGTGAGGGTTTATGCATTAGAAGATTGAATTATTAATGAATAAAGTTCACCTTCCCCATAGTAAAGATTTTCAAGTTGCGTGGATGAACCATGTACTTGTGGAATACTGTGTGCTTATAGTTATTAGGCATCTACTTGCAAACCAAATGAAGATGCCAGCTGCCTCATTTTCTGTGAAATTTTCTAGTTATGTTTTCTCAGAAAAATGTATTATCATCCTACCAAGACTTTTAGAAATAATTCATGACTCTAAATTCACATCTTGGCCACAAGATGTAAATTTGTACTGATTTTTTTTTTTTTTTTACTGTTCTCATAGTATAGTCTTTACAAGAAAGGTAAGTCAACAAAGTAGTGACAATATAAGAAACTATTAGATTACTCTTTGGAAAACTTTATTCCTGACATTTCCTTAAAAAGTTAAGGGAAGTTATAAGAAGTATGAAAGAGCTTAGATACTCATAAACAGTTTCTTATGCCGTTAAAAGTTGATGCTGATGGAAGCTCTATTGTTCCATTCTTAACTTAAAACTTACTCATGGCTAAGTATATCCATTTTAGTAGTTGTTTTTTTTTTTCCCAGAAAAATGTTAAGTTTAACTGAATTTTTTTTGTTCTTAAATTGTAATACACTATGTAATCACAGTAATACCTTGTTTAAAGAGAAAGGAGTAACTATAAATATCAAAGTGAAAAAAAAAAAAAGGTGGTTTTCCCACTAAAATAAAAGTTTAATTTTATTCTAATTTTCTTCCTTTTTATGGTTTGGGGGGGCGAGGGGGCTGTCAACTATAAAATTTTAAGAAAATTGCAGTTAAACATTGTTACTGTGTTAATTTTCAGTGAATTCTTTTACATCTTGGCAGCTTGTGGTGGTGTTTCTGTAGTGGACATGAAGGGGCAGTGTAGTGCTGTCTATAAATCTTCCTCTGTTTTCATCTTTTCAATCTGTTCTGGAAGATCACGGTTTGAAATATGATTGTTTTCTCTGTTGTGCGTATGTGCATTGCTTGTAAGGGAAGTGTGCTAATCCTTTTAAGTTAAAGAAATATCCTAGAAATGTCAATACAGTTAAAATAGTTCTTGTTTAAAATGAGTCACTGTTTTCTCCTCAATACTGTTTATACTCATGAATACAGATAACATTCAGTGTCTTTTCAAGACTGTTAGTGTTTAAAGGTTTCCATGTGCTAGAAGCACATGAAGAGCATGGACAAGTGCTGGCAAAGTACAGCTAGGCTTGAAATATAAAGGGTACCGACAAAACAACTTTGATTCCTTTTTTGTTTGCTTTTTTAACTTTGGATATTAAAGTACATTTGAAGCATGTTTTCCTTGCTAATAGCAACTGTTACATATGCATTACTTGAGACCCTGCAGAACTGAACTACTGGAGGTGCCGGCTATATTTTTCTCGAGTAGAATGAGTTGGTATCCAAAGCAGGCAGTGTGTCAGTGTTTCTTGACACCACCATCACAAACAGAAGGGTCATCATCTTGGGATGTATGATCTGAAACAATGATTATAGATACAAGCCTTAGCTATAAGGAAGAAAAGATACAAAGAATAAATTTTTTACAATGAGGGCTGTGAGACACTGGAACAGGTTACCTAGAGAAGTTGTGGATGACCCCTCATTGAAAGTGTTCAAGGCCAAGTTGCATGGAGCTTTGAGCAACCTGGTCTGGTGGAAGGTGTCCGTGCCCATGGCAGGGGAGTTGGACTAGATGATCTTTAAAGGTCCTTTCCAACCCAAACCTTTCTGTGATTATTTCTGATGTCACTGTTTCATCAACAGAGCCAACATTCACTGCAGTCTTTTCTTATGACAGTGTTCTGGTTGATGTAGTTGATATTCTCTCCAAATGATATAATAATGAAGATTTTGGAGTTAAACTTTAGGAATGAGTGACTGTAGCTCTGCCAATTTCAGTGGCAAGCTTTTTCTTGCATAGTGTCATATTTTTGAAATTTTTATGTTGGGTTTTTTTTTGGTAGACAACTTTGATTTTGTTTCTGTGAATGTCTAATTTTGTTTGTCAAGTAGTAAAACACTGAATGTTAAAAGATTTCATATGAAACATGTAGAACATGCAAAAATCTTGCATCTTTCAAGTCTAAATCTTCCATCATAAATGGGACATTCCTTGTTCATTGACTCTGCTTTAGCGCCTCAGTCTGCAGATCAGGACCGTAGTCTGAGAAGGTAAATAATGTTACTGAGATGCTTGGGCTCTTTTGAAGATAACAAGCAAGGCAAACCTGGGTTAGTAGCATAGCAAATATCATCTAGATACAGTGCTTCTGGAGTATTGTATTCCTTCCACCTGGAGTGATGATGAGCTGAAGAGAGGCATATTTCTGGAAATGAACCTGTCATTTTAGCAGATGATTTTTCCATCTATAAAGTGTTGAACCTTCTCTCATAATAAACTAGTTTCAGTTACTTAGTGTTCTAAAGCAAGCAGTTTTCATCTTTTGATCCTGGTGCGTATTAAACAATTCAGAGAACAGATTAAAAAATAAGACCCAAGAGTGATACTTATGATATTTTTTAAGTACAGAACATTATGGAAACCACTGATAATTTTAATGACTGATGATAAATATGTACACTGAATATTAACACTTTTTAGCCAGTAAGTGGCTTTTGATTAATCGTTAGTATTTTATTAATTTCTGTATGTTAAAAATGTCTATTACCTGTTTTGTCTTTTGATAAACTCTTTATTCTTTCCTTAAGGTGCTCTAAAATATGAGAAATATTTTGAAATGCGTGCTAGAATTTTCCAGGAAAGATCAAAGTACATGTTCTTCAAGGTAAAGTCAATAGATTTGACCTACATTAAAATTTGAAATTAGGTGGAGAATTCTAGTGAACTTTAATAGTGATTTTTTTTTTCTTCTATCTATTACAGGGTTATGATAGACATAAGCAATAAAAATGTCATTTGAGAATGCCATTGTATAGCTGCATGACAAGCTCTTTCATGCCCTGAGAAAATTGCTTTCTCTTTTTTGTTTATTCTATGATCACCAGTGAAAAGAAGCCAGTAATACAGACAATTTTGTATGTGTGTTCTGTTTAACTCTCTAAGTGTGGTGTGTGAAGGTTAAAGATGATCTGTGCTTTCTTAGGAGCTGTGTTACGATGACTGTAGAGGTTAATGTTTGGGGTTTTTTTCCCCCTCAGATGGGGTGTTTCAGTCTTTACTACTTCTGGAACCAATGTAGTGTTTTTATTTCAGTATGTCTTACTAGATGAATTTTTGAAAAATATCTTACTAGCCTTACTAGTCACGAAAGACAAATCTGAGGATGCTGAGGGATTGAAACAGTAAGTCTTTTAAATTAGGAATTAAAAAAAAACCAAACACCAGAAACAAAGCCCTGTGTATCAAACTTTTGACAGAGCACTTGTTTGGGCAGTGTCAGTACACCATCTTTTTACGTGTTTTTCTTAGAAAGCGTTAAGCTCCGGTTCTTCAAAAGCAACGGGAATACTACATGTCATTGGGAAATCGCAAACCAGAAAAAAAAGAAGTCACATATTTTCATATCAGCTTTATGTAGCAAAACTGCATGGGTCTTTCACATCTGCCAGTAGAGAGATGCATGCAATTTCAAGTGCAAAAGTGCATGTGCAATTTTTAGACTTTATGCAAACAGCGTATATCTAATTAGCTACTTGCATAAACAAATACTCAACAGCATGCCTTGTATGCACATGTCAGCTGAATGCAGTTATGCACAAATTTTCTTAAAAGCAAGTGTCTTTTATGCTTACCGCTTAGAAAGCTTGTCAGTGTCTGGAGGGTAGCATGGATGTTGTCGGCATTTTTAAAAATGGCTTTACAAAAATGGTTAGGCTGAGAGGGCTATTATGCCAAAAGTTAATAGAGAATATGGTGCTTGTTGGTCACACATGCTGAAAGTACCAGAAACTGAAGTAGGAGAGCGTGTTCCTGTTCTTAAGGATTTCCCCCACCCCCAGCCCATGAAGAGATTTTGTTAATGAATGGAAAACTTTCATTAACAAGTTGCCTCCTTTAAAAACTAACTGAACTTGCAAATGATCAGAATAGCATTTGGCATATCATTAGTACGCGAGGAATATGCCTTAGAAAATTTAAAGAATCGGTTCATGCAGTTCAACAAAAGTACTTTAGAATTGGGGCTTTTCTTTGGTAGCTTGTGCCCCTTTGGTCTCTTTTCATTTTCTTGCTATCTGTGCAGACCCTTTACATTTTTTCCAAACCTCCCCCCACCCCTGTTCAATAGCTAATCTGCTAAATTCATGCTACAACTGCTTCATTGAGTGGAAGCGTTGTTCTGCCCGCTTCGTACCAGCTTTGTTACTGTGCAGTATTTTTCAGCTGTTTGTGCTCATTACCATACAGCTGGTATTTAGAGGAGAGAGGGAAGCAGGCAGAAGCTTTACTGTCTGCAAGTATAAGAAGCTCTTTTGCAAATGGGGTACTGGCAGATGGGACATGTGTTTAAACGGGTTTTGCTGATAACAGACTGCATTAAAAATCATTCTGAGAAAGTCTAAGGTCAGCCCCATGAATTCAGAACTTGAGAGGTATTCAGCTTTTGGAAGACCTTTATAGAATATTAATTAACCCTGGTCCATGAAAGTGACAAATGGATTGTTTGCAGAAATGTTAGATACTATCCTGCTGCCCCCACTTTATGGTTCATTTCTTTTAGCGTCTCCTGATTTGGTTTGTGGGATTTTTAAAAAAAAAAACATGGGATCGTATACTGTGTTTGCGATCAGGGCTGTTGCCAAAACAAATGAGTGAACAACAGTAAGATCCCAGACCTCATGAAAGGAAAAATAATTTTCCCTTTGATCTTGTGACTGAACTTCACATTATGTACAATTATATAAATCTTTGCCAGAAGCCAACCCTTTACATATACATGGAAATTGATTCTCTTGCTAGCAATATGGGTAATGCTCCGCTGGCTGAGATGATTTGAAGAGATAATTGAGCAAAGTTTGTGTCTGGAGCTGGTATGCCTTCTACTGGATCTATTACCATAGTGGGGAAGCGGGGGCGGGGACGGACAAGCTTTTGGGCATATGGACTGCTCTTCCGGGCCTGAAATGGAAGTAGGGAATTTTGAGGCTAAGTGCAAGCTGAGAACAGGTGTTCTGCATTTAGACATACATGTTAATCATTTACTGTCTGAAATACAAGGTAATTGGTATGTGCTAGTGCAGCCCTGCATGGGTCTAGTGCGTGGCCCTTGTAACAGGATCATCAAATTCCTGGCTTCCTCCTGGAATTCGGTGCATTTTGTGCAGTGCTGCGAGCCCCTTGGGACACCCGGGGGTGACTAGGCAGTCGCCTCGCCCAGATGGAGTGCTCTGACAGCTGATGAGCGATGGAAACGCCACTGGGTTAACATGTCTCAGAGTACCCACACTGTCTCTGACCCTCTCAGTCCTAACCCTCCAATAAGAGCTACAGAATGCTTTCCAAAGCATTGAGCCCAGGACAATAAAACCATAGACTCAATAGAGGTATTGATTTCATGGCATGTTATAATCTTGTGGTTTTTTCCCTTCTTTCACCCCTTTCTTTCAAATTGAAGACAAATTCCTTATTTCTCCATTACTAACTCTACTACCCTTCCTGCTTGGTGGGAACCAGAAAGTCTCAGATACATACCTAAAAGCAGACCAGGTGGTCTCAGAAGCATACCTGGAGCCTTGTCAGCTCAACTTCTCACTCTCCTCCCTTCCCCCCTGCCCCAACTATATTGCTTGGTGTAGTGAAAGATACTGCCTTTACCCATAAACCTTGCTTTACTGATAATAAGGAGGCATGCTGTATTTGTAGATGTTGGTTCTGCAGCACAGGAAACTGTTACAGTTCCTAAAGCCAATGCCTGGAAGTCAGAAGACAAGCTCTGATTCCAGACCTGCTAACAGATATTTGTACAACATAGGCCAGATTTTTACATTCTGGATAGAAGAAATCAAGTTGAGAAGCTTCTTGCCTACTTAAGTATTTGCCCAGAGTTTCATTTCAAGAATAGTTACAAAGCATCCATAGATTTTCAAGAACAGCACTGTTCAGCTGCAAAATACCATTGCTGCCTTATAGTGTGAGCTACACGTGGGAAAATGTGATACAAACACTTTTGCTTTGAATGAGTTAGAGTGATGATGTTTAAAATGATACTGATAAAATTGAAGATTAAGGTGAGGCTTTATATGTGTTTTGAGTTGCAAGTTAAATGCTGTTCACTGGTTAGCTATCATGTTTTAAGCACATTCACTCTGTGTTTGGCACGAGTGAAGTGCAGAATTCACTAACTGCAACTCGTTAAAAGTTCTTTAAGTCAAATATAATTTATTAGAATTCTTGATGTGTATTGCAGTACAGCAAAAAAAGCGATGGCCCAAGTAAGACCCTGTTGTGATAGCTGCTGTGCCAGGGGTAGTTCCCCTCCACTCCCTGAGTTTATAAACTCCAGCACTTTGCAATGCAGTGATAAAAAAGTACAAGAAGAGGTTACGAACAGCTGCCATCTTCTGGATCCAACTTTGCTAGCTGGAGGCTTTATTTGCGCACTTCTGCCTTCAACCCACCCTCCTCATTTCTCCCTCTTTTCCTAGTACTGCTACTCTGCCAAAAGTTGTTTCCTCCCTTCAGCTTTGCTGGCAAATGGATCCTGTAAATGCCGTAATTTGCTTTAGGCAAAGTTAGTTAAGTTTAAAAGGCCATCAAAAGTGATTTAAGCTACCTGGAAAATCTTTTGCAAGAAGGAGATGAAAGAGCAGCAGAGCTCTAAGGTCAGTAACCTCTTGCAGAAAGGTGGTAGAATACCCGGGGGTAAAACATCTTTAACTGGCCAAGTTGTTCAAAGTGAACATCTATCAGTGGCACATGTAGAGCAGATAGAAGCACTTCTGTCACCGTAAATGCCCTTCTATGACTGCTTGTGTTAGTATTGCTACTTTGATTAAAAATCACATGCTGGAGGTTGTAGACAGACGTTCACTTGGCTGAAACCCATGCCACTGGAAACCTTCATCTCCCCTTAGCTGGTTGCTATTGTCCCTTTGGTGGTGGTTACAGCCTCACTAGAGCCAGCAGAGCTCCCACACGGGCTGTGGGGCAATCAGCCAGAAAAGCTTAGCCAATTTAAATGGGTGATTTGTGCTAACCCAGCTAATTTTGCCTAAAGTGGATTTAAAAACTCCCCTATGGATTGTTCCTTTTGGTTCTGCAGTGGGGACAGTAGCATGTTCTGTTGGCACAGCTAAACATGGAGGAGGGCGTGCTACAAAAGCTGCGTGGTGTCCAGGTGTGATAAATGGGCGGCATGTTGAGTAAGGACCCTGTGGCTTAAAGTGAAGAAGATGTTCAAGCCTCCTGTGAAGTGACTCTGTGAGTAGAGATGATCAAAAGATTCCACAAGTATATCTCAGAAGTCCTTTTAGGTAAACTAAGAAGGGCAACTGTAAATTAACTTGGTTTGTTCTTGCATAGCAGAAAGCGCTAGGAACTTTGCAGGCTGTGAATAGGTGGTAAAAGGGAACTTTATCATCTGTCTCTGGATGTTTATAAGCATGATGTAATTTCAATGTTAATTTGAATTCAGTTCATGTGTAAAACTAATTCAGTGGGAGTATTTGGCTGGTAAATAATTGAAGCTTTTGCTATAAAAGAAGTCAGAATGTCTAGATAAGTTTTTCACACTAAATACAAAACGATTACATTCGTGGTACAAGTTAGAATCTTCCAGATCTATGATGTCATCTTTGTATTTGTGGTAGGGAATCTCAAATAACTGAGACTCATGAGATGCAAATTACATCTTTAAAGGTGTCTAAGAACTACCTCTTGGAAAGCCTTTTGCATGTTCCTACCTTAAATATTTTGAAAAATTTACAGAATTTCTTTGCATTATTATAATTTTTACAGGTGTATAGTTTTTCTGTTCCACGTTATTTAAAAAATAATGCATGTGACTCCTAATGTTTGCTTACTGCCTAATTAATGCTTGGTGCTCAGAATTAATATATGTACAGATTGGAACAGATTGAGAGATCTTGGGCTATCTATCTTTGCCTGTTACACTGTCTGCACATGAGTTTTGTGAGGAAGCTTGTGGTAAGGATCTTAAGTGCTTTTAAGGTAATAGATGATCTTGTGTTAAAGACTAAAATAAATATTCTTAACAAGCAGACAGGTAGCAGGCACTGCTGTAGATGAAATAGAATGAAGTTCCAACCAGAACCTCATCCCACTAAAGGTATTTTATACTGACTTGTTTCAAAGAATTTCACAATAGGACCTTCAGTGAAAGAACAATAGCGTAGTTATCTGTGGGAACTGGAAACTGGAGAAATCAATGTAATGAGCAATCAACATCTGAAGCAACTGACTGGCAATGAGAACACATCAAAGACAGTTTTCAGTGAAAAGATGGAAATACTGAAACTTTATAGTGTTTAGAGACATTGTGGTTCGGTCTTTATTATGCCGCAGTTCTGCATCTCCTGCACTGGATGCTTCATTGTGTTTGGAAGCTGTGGGCAAAACCGAAGTTGTCAGTTATTGACAACAGGTAATGTCCTCGTGAAATTTTTCACTTTTACTTCTGTAGTAGAAGATGGGCTTTTAGCTCAGTTTTCCTGTTGGGAATATTTCTGCTTTGGAGAACTCTGTTGATGGGCCTTCAGCTTGGTGGGGTTTGGACAAATCGTCCAACCCAGTGAAGTTGGCCAGTAAAGAGAAAAAGTCATCAATCTGGCATCCCTGGAGTCTGTGTTAACAGCTGTACTTTAAACTCAAGAGCTCAGTGTTGCTTCAGTGAAGACTCATGTTTGATGCTTAGTATTCAATTAGGAAACCTTCTCAAAAAAATAAGAGGAGGCAAATTAAAATAATTAGGAAATTGTTGCGGTGTTAGTTCTTCATGGGTATTGTTGAAACAGAAGTATACCCAGGTGTACGGCAGGTGGAAACACCACTAGGCAAGGTGTACCTGCAGCAGTGTCAATGTCCTGAAGGAAGGTGGTTAGTAGCCTTATTCACTAGCCTTGCAATAATAACTGGCATATGCCCTTCTCTAGTTTTACATTGGTGCCACTCTCTTCAATTGAACAGGCTGCCCAGAGAGGTGATGGAGTCTCTGTCTCTGGAGGCATTCAAAACTCACCCAGACGTGTTCTGTGCAACCTGCTCGAGGTGACCCTGCTCTGGCAGGGGCGTTGGACTAGATGATCTCCAGAGGTCCCTTCCAACCCCTGTCATTCTGTGATTCTGTGTAATTTTATTCATTCAGTCACCAAATAGCTGTCCATAACTTTGGTGAAATAAAATTCTTAGATGTTGTTCTGTAAATATATTCTGTGAAGCTGTGCAGAAGTTACAGGTGCTACAGTTTTGTCTTGCTTCGGGCCTTGAACAATCCCTGGAAGTACCATTGGATTACAAAGGATCTTTTATGAAAATTCAGAATGGAATTATACGGCCTGTTCCTATCAAGTCTCTTCAAGAGGGTTTTTAGCATAATCCTAATCCATCTACTGTTCTCTCATTTTGCATATGGCTGGTGACTGTTTTGGTCGTTTCTGTTCCTACATTTGTTTTTAGGAGAGAAGGGAATACAATCCTAATTCACATTAGTTTTGCAGATGTATGGAGGGAAAGCTGAATCAAATTGATATTTTTTTCAGCATATCACGATTTCCAGTAAGCGCAGGGCTAGATACACAGTGTTAGAGAAGTCAGCCAGAAGGCCTGTACTGAAAGAGAACACCATGGGGAGCAAGTTGTCCTCTGAGAATAATGATAAAAGAATTGAAAATGGCCCTAATTCAAAATAGGAAGCGCAAAGAAACAAATACTCTGTCCCCTCTGAAGACAATGTGAGAAATACAAAGATATCCCCCATTTGTGAAACAGAAAGACAAATTATTATGACAGATGTCAGCTGCAAATAATGGACAGCACTTATTCTGGCCCATAGTAGTTTAGGCAGCGTGTACCAGGAAGAGTAAGACTACAGCCTCCATTGGCTGCAATGCAGTGATTCACTGAGGTCTTGAAACTATGGATAATAGATTTATTCTGGTCAGCTGAAAACATCATCTGATGAGGAATTTATAAGTAATAGCCACGATGGGTTCAGCTATTTCCAAAGAAGAATGATAATCACCTTCCTTTTGGTTACAGAAATTTCCTATTGCAGTGTGTGCTATAAATCAGATGAAAAATGTACATCAGACAGCATGGTTTACAGGCAGAAATTGAATTTTGGTGTGACACCCAGTCCATGGGTACCCATGCTCCCTGGTAATCCACTCAATAGGCTGCTAGTTGACCTTTTTACCTTGGGGAAGTGGGCAAGGGGCAGCAATAAGATAATAATTATTATTATTATTAGGTCTCCCCAGTCTCCCTAGCTGTCAGGATTTAGGAGAAAACAAACTATCTCACAGTTTGGTGAAAACCTAGGTGCAATATGTGATTTTTCATTGCAGGACTAAAACAGACAAATGCTGTACTGGCTGATGGAGCAATGGTTCTCAGGCTGAAGCTGGTGGTGAACTTACTTGATGCTTCTGCCTCACCAAGAAGATCTGTTATTTCAAGGATCTTTTTAGTGCCGCCAGATTCAAAATGGTGGTTAGCATTTGCACTGCAAATGCTCTTTTACCTACACTTGGGGAATACCAAAAAGTTCTCAATTTGATTGTAGTAAATTCTTTCAGAAGGGATATAAGAAGTCAAAAAGATCTTCACTTCTGTATTTCTCAACAAAAACCAGGACAGACGATTTTGGAAATCTTAATATGAATCGTGTTTTTCTTTTTCCCTCTGTGAGGACAAGCGCAACGGTAGGACTGCACTTTCAGTCCTTCCAGCATATCACCAGTTGATTCTCTGTGGGAGTTGTCGTATTTCTTATCCATTAAAGCAGACTCCTTAATAGCTCCTATCACAGTCAGGCAAGCTTTAGAAGTCTAGAGCGTCTCTTATGAGACCTGGTATTATACATCTCATTCAGACAAGTATGTCTCGCAATCGTGATTGTATTGTTTCCAAAGAAAATACAAGAATTATCCTTTCCTCTCTGACGCATCAAAGCATAACGCTTAGGAGGGCTAAATCTCCTGGCAAGAAGGTTGTGGTAAGGTTTGCTGTTCAGCTATGCAGCAGCCAGTGCACAAAAGCTGACTAAATACCGTTGTATCAGCCATCAACGTTTAGCTGTGCATTCTTGACAGAAGTTTTCTGATTGATGTGTTCCCTCTATGAGGGGCACTGGATAGATTGTGTACAGTCTTTACAATGCTTTTGGATGTTCAAGCTCAAAGGGTAATTCTTTTTTTCTACAGTAGAGAGGAAAAAATACTATCATAACCATCTGTAGACAGTAGCATGATTAAAAACGGAAGAGAAGTGTACTTCATCTTACCTGAGGAGATTGTTTCTCTTGAGTAACAAGTTTCCAGGCAGTGCTCCACATTGGAAAAAGAGGGTCCATCCGAAACACAGAGAGAAATCGATATTAGGAGTTCGGTTCTGTTTGGTCAGAAGATGTTATCTGTGCTATGGAAAATACGTGAGGGAATTTCAGCCTGCAGATTAGGACATAATTCACCTTGACTGTGAAAACTGTCACATGGTGGGAGTTCCAGAGAGCAGGGCCAACGTTGCTTTGGTGCCAGGGACTGGCAGGTCTGGGTTGTCTGTAGTTTCCATCTAGCATCTGGCATTGAGAGCAGCACCTGAGGCGGGCGGGAGGTGGAGGCAGGACCACCCCAGTCGGGTACGGCTGCTTTTTCCATTGGCATTGGACAGACCCCGGAGTTCGGAGGCGTGAGCTTCGGCCCTGGCAAAGGGATGAAGCTTTGAGGCCAAAACAGAGATTTTTGCAGCTTCTTTCCCCAAAGGCCTTTTCTCTCATTTCAACTTGAGCAGAATTGAGACTGCAGGGGAGAACCCAGTCTGCTGTCTTTTGTCCCCATTGTAGTGGTGACATAAGCTGTTGGCCACAGTATTTTTTTCACAGTCAGAGCCGCTCACTGTTTAAAAATCTTAAGTTTCTAGAAGTGTATTCAACATCTGAAGCAGTATTTTTAAGAACAAAAATGACATTTTTATTAAAATGTGAGGTTATAATAACGGCTTTCTGGTTGGCAAATAACTGATTTGCATCAAGCCACAACTTAAAACATAGTGCTTGGAACACCATGAATACAAAATTGTATCCTTTCCTATCCCATGTGTAGGAGGAAACCATCATAATTACAGATACAATGGAGCAGTGAATTTTGACATTTTATTAAGGTTTGGACATATAATCACTCTTCAATGTTCTGTTCAAAGAAGCCTCTGCAGAAAATAGCAGAAAATTATCCTGCACTGATAACGGAGAGAAGCACGTACGGAACTTCACACTTACGCACTCATTACTTGCTCCATCACATTCCCAGTTATTTGTGTGTTGTCTTTATGGCTTCTGGTGTTCCGAGAGTGAGGTTCCTATCCATTTTTGGAACTAAAAGGACATAAATAATAATGGCTGAATTCGGATATGTCACAGGTTAACAATAAGTATAGAAATTCTTTACTCTAAGTTCTCTTTTCCTGCTATTTTCTTTTGATTTCTTTTCCAAACATGTAAGAAAAGTTAGCTGTGTCTGACCATTAGCTGACGTTGACGTTGTGTTATATTTCTTTGTGGTAGAATTCTTATATATTGTTTAAATACTGGCCTCAAATTCTGGACTCTGATTATACACAAAGTCACCTTCTTATGTAAAGTTACTTGTGTAATTACTATCTCGAGTATTTTACATTTTGCACACATCTTGGCACTTGAAACTGATCCTAGCTAAAATGGAAGGAAAATTGTTTATGGGGGTAAGAGGAACTTTCTCACCTCAAGAAAAGTATACTATGTTCAAAGAAATCCACGTTTTTACTGATTAAAGAATTATTCAAATAAATCTACTATGTTCAAGTAAGTAATAATCTTTTACCTCACATCTGCTGCAACTTTAAAAAAATAATTTATTATTATGACTTTGCTGAAATAGGTTGGAGAGGAATTGCCTGTTCCGTTTATTTACCAGTGAACACATTTTAAAGAAAAGAAAGGAAAAAACCCACAAACCAAAAAAGAAGACCAGGTATTCAAACTGGAGTTTTAAAAAAAGACACACTGAGAGAGAAGGTCATAAATTCTTTGTACTGTCTTTGACTTTGTACTTTTTTGTATATTTGAACTCTCCCTCCCAGGACTTTTTTCATATTGCAGATTTCTGTACATGAGTGGATTTCTTAAAGAGCTTGCAGATGCAGCCTTTAAAGGTGTCCTTCAAGTCAGTTAGCAGGTGTCCTAAACTTCTGTAAACAGATTAGGCTTTGTCAGTTTTTGGTATCTTTTTTTTGGGGTATCTTTATTGCCAAAGTATGGCCTAAATTGTAGCCTAGCAGATTATTTTTCATTATCCATTCAGAAGTCATCTGCGATAGCTTATACTTTTACAGGCAAATCACATAGATGATGAATCTGCCTTCATGGTAGCATATGGAGATTTTCTGGTTAAAGAAAAAAATGGGTATGGTTGCTTCTGCTAGAGTACTTTTCATAGAAGTGATGATCATTTGTGTAATAGCTTTGCTGATGCAACCATAAGGTCTTATGCCTTGAAAAGTCCCAGTTTTTACCTTCTGTTTCTCAGCTACCCAAACCCTTGATTTGGTTACAGCTAAGCTGGGCGAAGAGCCCTTTGGTTGGCAAAGAGCTCAGATCCACTCTTAACAAGAAGCTGTAGCAGCTTAAGATACTATTTCTTCCAGCTGTTTGTGGGCGCTCTGCTGCCACAGCACAACTGGTAGAAGGAGTATGCTAATGCACCACAGCCACGTCTCTGCAAAATCCAGGGGCTTAGTTTACACCGTCGCAGTCGTTGATAAATACGTGTCTAAGTCTCGTAGACTGTTTGCCTGGGTAAGCTTAGCACAAGCCCTCTGTTTAAGGGAAATGCCCTCTCAAATCTGCTGGCAAAGTTGTTTGTCAAAATGAAATGGATGTTTTAAATAATTAGGCTCTGCCAACCTGGCTTGTTTGATTGGCGTGGATTAGGTCGGGCTGTTTGTGGGAGAGCTGCTTTGCTGGTGGGTGCTGGGGGCTGCAGAGGAGCGGGAGAGTGACAGATGAGTGAGGCAAGCCTCTTACCCCTGGGGCATGGTGGGCACTGTGTCCAGCAGAAGTAATGCAACCATGGCGACATGGAGGGTAGTCGCAGTCTTAGGGAGGCTCTTTTGGCATCGGTACGGCAGGAGCAGGGGCTCTGTAGTAAAATCATCTTGTGAGTTGGCGTGGCAGTACAAGGTCTGTGGAAGGTGGGGAAGGAAATGTGTGATTTTGAAGATATTGTTGATATCATCAGTGGGTTTGGAGTACGTATCTTCCGTAATAAATACTACTTGGTTTTGAAATTGAAGCTTTTACGTAGGTGCAAATGCATGTTATAAATAATATCTGAGCAGAATGACCTGGATTTCACTGGAAAACCTTTCCATATGGTGAAACCAAAACCAGTTCCAAAACACATCAATAAAAGCTAGAGTTTGTTTCTCTGATGTATCATTTTATGCCTGCAGAATGCAAGTGCAATTTCATTTAGTTGGCCTGAGTAATAGTAAGGGAATCATTGTGGAGTGGGCTTCAGAGTATGTATCCAGGGTCTCTGAAAAGTTTATACTTTATCTGGTAGTACGTATTAAACCTTGTGCTGCTGTTTCTCACTGCTGCTCTAACCGGTCTTATAAACTGCAAAAGCAAGGGACTGTGAATCCAGGTCTTCACTGCAACTGGCTGCTGTTAGCTGTCTGCGAGCTGACTCCATGTATGTTTACTAACATGTAAGTCTTAATAGAACATAGGCCTCTTGTATATCTGTCCTGTGAGTAGGTTACTATAGTCTTCCCTTCACGGAGCCAAGAGATGTTGCACAGAGTTTCGTGTAGCAGCACTAGAAACAGAACTCGGGACTCCTTTAAAAAAAGAAAAAGATAAATTAGACCAAAGACTTGTTTACTCAATTAAGTTGGCTTTTGAACTGAATAAATGTAATGTGTTTTAGCAATGCTGTCTGTGGAACAGACGACTTGGCCTGCCCCACCACACCACAGGGAGAGAATTTTGTATGTGTGTGTGAATGAGCTGGGACTGCCAGTACAGGAGAAGAAGGTCCTGTAACTGCAACAGCGGGTAGCAAACACAACCAAATTTTACGACAGATCTCTTGGTGTTGGATTAAGTCATTTACCTGTAGAATTTCTCAAAGAAAGCTACTCATGAAAGTCAGGTATGACATTCTTTGCATGTATCAGATTCAGGAGGTTTTAATGGTTAAAGCAGCAGTAATATGGGGTTATAAGATCTTGGTTCAAATCCTGGCAGTACCATGAGCTCCCAGTGAATTCGGATCACTTATCCTACCAATAGGGAACCCAATGTATTTTGGCTTCTGTGAGTCTGACCAGTTGGTACTGTGAACATGTCATCTTCCAGCTCAGTTCTGTTGGCTGAATAAACTGCCACCCTTCAGGCTACTTGCAGGTTTTTGTCATGCATCCTGCTGCAGACTTCTGCTGTTTCAGATCTGCCACTTAAGCTGCTCATGTCATGACTTAGCCTGTTTAAGGGGAAAAAAGTGCATTTGTTGCCAAAGATCTGCTACTATATATAGTTGTATAAGCCCACTTAGTTTACTGACTGAAATAGGTTAAGGAGGGAAGAGTAACCTCTTCTTCTGGTACAGCTATATCCAGAAGAGGATATGCCCATGGCTTTCCATGTTGAGAGTTGGTTTTGACTAGTTTGTTTCAGAAAAACTTAAGAAAGTACACTCAGTCCCTGTCTTACAGTGGAGGAGATCTGTAGAGGGGTGTGAGCTCTTCATTAGAAGGAGACAGAAGTAGTCATGAGGAATGTTTCTGGAGTAGATAGACTGCTGGTCTAGGATTGTTCTTGATGGAAAACATGCTTGATTGTCAGTGGTCATCTTCCCATAGATTGAAAATGGGTTTTGAACTGGGAAAATCACAGTATCCTTCTCTTCTAAAAGATTTATTTCCTTGTCAAACTGCAGTTTTCTACTGGTGTAGTCTAAAGTCAGCCTCTCTGGTCTGTTTAGAGGCATTAATACAGAGAGCGTGCAAGTCTACAAACTTGCTGTTCCCAGCCATTGCCCCAGGGTTTCTTTACAACCAAAAGGTGGAAACGGCAACATGAAGAAACAGCCTGATTCCTAGCCAAGTTGTTAGTCCTTTCCTCCCTTAGGTTAGTTAAGCCCTCAGCTTGTGGGCCACTCACTCCATTTGGTCCCACTGAGCTGGGGTCTCTACCGTATCTCTAAGTAGTTCTTGCTTTGAAAGGGCAATCTCATTACAAGGAATATTGATGTTACTTGACAAGCCATTAGTATACACATTGAGCTATCTGTTCTCTTCCTTTCCAGCTTCGAGGTCACTCCCCAAAAGTGCTAACAAATGTATTAGGAGCTCCTTAAAATTAGTTTAACATGAAGAAGGAAATATACTCAATTCTGTTACTGGTTTAATGCAGATCAAGATAATATTCTCACCTCGTTTCCAAAGGCCTCAAAAGGAATAATGCAATTCCGTGCTGGGATCCATACAGATAAAAGGTTGTATAATTGCATTATATGGAAACTACTGTAAACTGCTCCTCTTTTCCCTTTCATTTAAAAACATTTTGAAGATACTAATGCTGGGGGGAGGGGGGCTTAATGTCTGAGTGCTGGGAAATTTTTTATTAGCTGTGTGCTCTTCCAGAGTATTTCTGAGAACTGTGGTTTTGTTTTGCGGAGATGAAAAGCTGGAAGAACTGGTAGAAGGTTTAGAAAGACCTGTCAGGGGCATAAAGTGGTTAATTTGCATTCCTCTAATTCTTGTGTTGTCTGGAAGCAATCAGTTGATAATTTCTTTCAGGCTGAGGTTTTCATTGGGCAGGACCGGATTTGTTCAGATATAGATGTATATAGATGTTACTGTTCCAACTTACGTTAGAGAGCATAAGCTAGATGCATGAAGGAGGCCCAGCTGGATGGTACTGCAGCAACCTTTGTCTGTCTAACTTCAAACTACCCTTAAAACACTTCTTGACACTGTCAGCCAGCTGGCTGCATGGTGGGGTCTTGTTTGGAGACCAGTTACCTGTTCTGTTTCATCAAGTGCTAAGTCTGACGGTACCTCAGTAGAGAAAAAAGATTATCTGTATTTGAACCATTCATTGGGATCTCTTGAAGGTATTACATATCCTTGAGCACAAATTCTCCTTAGGAGTTGCAGACACTTTGCTTGCTTATTTGCATATTTAGGTAGTTATAAAACTAGACAAATACTAACTGTCAGGTGCAGATAAAGAAAAGAGCCTTCAAAAAGAGAGGATTGGATTTGGCCTGCCGGTTGTTCTCACAGCCTTTATGGCTGCTCCTCAGGCTGGTACCCTCATCCTCTCATATTGGGCATCTGCTGAACTTGTAAGTTAGAGTTCCGCTTTCTATTGCAACAAAAAAGTATAGCTTTTTTGGGGGTGGAGGGGGCATTATAATTGTCTTTCGCATGTTTTTTTTCTTCTGAGATGAGATTTCTTTTGCTTCAGCCATCTCTTTAACCTTGGTGTACGCTGTCTCTGCTTAGAGAACAGCTTTAGGATCACAGCTCTTCAAAACAGATACCTTTTAGATTGTAATAGATGTCTCCTGGAACTTGGAAACGGGAAATGAATTGGATTTTCCGTGTCTTGGAACTGCTGACCCATGCTTTAGATCAATGCAGGTCTGGCCGAGGCTTCCTATTTTCTCTTTCCCACATTTAGTGTGTAGTACTGAACGGCTAACCCAGATCACCATTCACATTTCTCCAGCTCTTCAGAGTGCAACACAAAATGTCCCGCAGTCCACCTGCTGTGAAAGGAACAAAAAATTCCATTCTTAAACTAGGTGCATGTAACATAGTAATGTAACTAGTTATCATGGAGAAGTGAACAAATCCCAGTTAGTGTAAACGTTCTTGCTTCTTGGTATCCTCGCCTGCTGAGAGATATTTAACTTTCCTCTGTGATATGGCAAATTAAGTATGCTTAGCATTTTTTTCCCTCGCTGTTTTGCATAAAGAAGCGCAAAGCCTATTCAGATTTTCTGGCTAAGAGATACTACTCTGAGAGCACCTGGTCGGTGGCTCTTCACTGCTGAGCAGCCCACACATCCTGCCACAGATTTGAGGCTTGTCTGTCTAAAAGGAAGAGGATTTCAGAGGACTCTTTGAAGGACTGTACTGATAAGGAGACTGACATCCCTACCTTAAGTTGAAATGTATCTTATTGTTTTAGCTTTTAACCCAGTAGTCTGCAGTACCTGAAATGCCACTCCGAATTACAGGGGAGGTTAGGATCTTCTGCTCTGTTTTCCTTGGCAGGTTGGTTGCTCAGTCTAAAACTTGAGGCTGTTGGATTCCTTCTTAAATTAGCTTTCTACCAGACTGACTTTGTGTTAATCAGAATCAGTAAATATTATCATACTTTTCATAAGGCACATGAAAAGACTATTGCTACAGTTATTGGTTTTAAAAAAAACCCAAACTTTTGCCAGATGACTTATGACCAGGTAGCGTTCTCGTGCTGACTTACTTAGGTGAGGGTGAACACCTTCATTTTTTCAGTCTTGCATACCAGAGAGTAAGAGGGTTGCTCTGCGTAATGTTGCATGCAAATCCGGAGACCATCCGCTGTTCCCAAACAGGGGGATTTCAAATAATTTGTAACCAGGAGAGACTTTGAATGAAGCTTGCCAGAAATCTAGTAGGAACCAACATAAAAGAATCCCTCGTATTGGTCAACCAATTCAGCTTTTTGAATCAACATAGCCTAGGAGTTTCTAATCCCTCTGGTGATAGTGGTCTGCCTTCTAATTTTAGTCTCTTTCAGTTTGCAGTTACTTGTAAAGCACAATAGACCAGTGGAAAAAAAAAAAATAATCTGCATTTTAAAATAGTTTTTGAAGAACAGCATAGGCATGAGTCATACCTGTCCCTGCAGGCCGTAAAAAAGCTGTTGACAGTTAGCTGGGAAAAAGTGTATTTAAACTTTGTTCTTGCCAATTTAAATCACTTTATTCAAAAGCATGAATGAGGTTGTAGTATTCCATTAAGACTGTGTTTATCAAATTTTAATGAGGAAATATATTTATACAAGCAGCAAATGAGTTCTTCCCAGAATTTTCTTTTTAATCAAATATTCCTAAACATTGTCTACGATTTTACAAGGGACAAAAGTGAACATTTTCAAATCCTGTCCCAAGGGGGAATTCAGTCAACAACTGGGATGCTATTTAAATAACTGCATAGAGATTTAAATTTAGGTTGATAAGCGAATGATCTGGTCAGTGGCTTGTATCACATTTTGTTGGAGGTAGTAGAATGGGGATTATTCAGATCTGCAGAGTTTTCAAGGCGCTAGTTTGTTCTGCATATGGAATTAGGCTGAAGGGAAGAGACCACATGATGTGCGAAGCTCGCATTGAAGGTTAAATTACAAGGAACCTAACGGTACTCTGCGCTTCAATTTTTGCCAACTTTCTGATCAGAAAACTGGGACTTCTGCTAAATACCAGACTGCAGACTGGTGCTCTCGTACTCCTCCCTCCTGCTTCCCTTTCCCACTTCCATTCAGCCTCTCCCTGTCACATCAGCAGGCCTACGACGTATAGCAGGATTTCTTTTTCCATTTCTGTGAGAAAGATTGGCATACATAAACCAGTTTGGCACTGATTGAATATTAGAGATGGAATATGATAATAAAAGGAAAGTGGGCAAAAAAACCCCTAGAGATTTGTCAGAACATCACTGGCATCGCTTTAGCAATCTTATGGCTAATAACATGCTTTAGCAGTTGCTTTCAGCAAAAGAGAAGGAAGAGGAACTAGGACATACATTTGCACAGGCCTTATTGCAGCATCTTTAATCCCTCTTCTCGTGTACTGATTTCAAATAATAGTCTGTAATATTTTGCATCTTTCTAGAATATTAAAATAGTTTAAGATGCAAAGAATAAACTTCCCCGTACAGCTGACCACATTGGTGACTTGGACTACTCGTAGACATTTTGCTTTGTACTGTTTCATTGGTTACATTTTTTTGGTAAATCAGTAACGTTAGATGGACTACGTTTCCTTCAGTAATTGGATTTGTGAAATACTAAGACTCTCCATAACATTACAAACTTTAAAACCCTGGTTGCCATCTAATTTTGTGGTTACAAGGGAATGGAACAGCAAGCCGAAAATTTCTGAAATCTCTAATTTTCTCCCTCCTGTCTATAAATAAAGAAATTGTAAGTTTCAAAACCCAGGAATTTAGATAACTGACTTGCTATTTGTCCCACAGTGAATGGATTGGTTTAGGGAGCACATCAGTTGCTGCATCACCCTGAACTGGCAAGTTGACAGAAGTTTTGGAGAAATGGTTAAATGTGTGATGTCTGAGGTTATGTAAAGGTTGTGATATGCAGTTTTCCTTGAGGGTAGAAACGGTGGGTTTTGACTTGTAATTTTTTAATTCAAGTATAAATATTACAGCTTGATAAAGGGAGCACAAGCTTTTGCTGATCAAAATGGTTTCCCAAAAGAAGCTTATACACAGAAGTGGAATGGGTAGGGCCATTTTCTTTTTTATGCTGTGTGTCTTATGTTTCATACAGGTAGCACTGTTAGAAAATATCTCTGAAACACTGTGAAATGTGCCACTTTATTTCATACTTTTCACATTCTGTGGGAGATCTCATATATATCTGTTCTGAGCTTGAACGTATTAGAGGTATCTATCCCTAATCTTACCTAAATAATGTTAGATTCAGTGTTAAAAAAAAAAAAA
>VYZM01015663.1:374886-389657 GCA_013398915.1 Dromas ardeola
GGTGCAAGGAGAAAAAAAAAAAGAAAACCCAGTCAGCTGTATTTCTTTAGACTCCTACAATAGCAGCTTAATCCCAGCTCTTTTAAAAGCTCCATCCCATATGAATGAGCTGGTTTTTAACGTGTCAGAGTGAAAAAATCAAACTGTAATTCAGGGAGCACCTTTGGCTTCTTTTCCCTCTTCACCTCACCCCCCCTTTAATTCCTGTGTCACTCCATCAACACGCAAACTTTAAAATACTGTATAGAGTATTTCAAAGCGCAGTTGCAAACCACTAAGCCACTAGAAGTGCTTGGTATTACTAGCTCTTTGTCAACAAAATATATTAAGAGCTAAAAATAGATACGTTTTATTTCTGTTTGGCGATGAAGCAGCACTAGCACATTTCACGTCCAGGTGAGACTCTGAGCTGGGGCTTCCCACATCACCAGTCAGAAGGCGCAGATGCAGCCCAGAAGGAAAGGCAATACTCGGGCAAGGAAAGGAATATATAAGCCTGCGTCTTTATAGACAGCCTGCTGGCCAATTAACAGAGTGGTAATTTTTCAGCCTTGAAAGGCCATCCCTGTTTTCCCCCTAGCTGGAGGGTCACTTCTGCAGTGGTCGAAACAGGCAAATTTATGAAAGTGAGAGGACTGACCCCTTCAGTGACCAGCAGGACAGTTTCGTGTTAGTGCTTTTGCATGAAGTTTAAGAATTTCAGTTGCAACTTCTGTACTAGATTTCTTTTTCTGCAACAGACTTCTAAATTTTCCTTAATGCTTTACATGTGACTGTCGCTTCTTTTTTGTATCCTAGTACTACGGGGCTGGTGCCATGCTCTGCCACACCTACTACTTTCGGGGACCTGAGGGCAGCCAATGGCCAGGGACAGCAACGGCGCCGCATTACGTCTGTGCAGCCACCGACGGGCCTTCAGGAATGGCTGAAAATGTTTCAGGTAAGCAGTGCTTACAGAAATAAACATCTGAAGCAGCTTACCTCCCTCATTTAAGTAAAAGGCTGCTTCAGTGAAGGCAGTCCTCATACATCCCAGAGTGTCTCTGTTGTTGATTTTGCGTGCTGTTGCAAAAACAAATGGGAATTGTTGTTCCCTGTTTCAGCCAGTTACTGTAGAGATTCACAAAAAATAACTGCTTTCTCTGGTTTCTTAATAAAATAACCCTTCCTGTTTGACGCTTTCACATTTTCTGCAAAGTGGCTAGCGTGTAACGGCTGCCTCCATGGCCTTGAGCTGACTTGAGACATTTTCCCTGGGAGACTAGGAAGCGTTAGTGCATGGTTTGCTTCAGCGCAGGTATAGCACTAGGGTTGTCATAAGTATGCTGTCTTCTAAGAATAGAAAGAAAAGTTTAGCAAAAATGGATGAAAAGGAAACTCAATGTCTATTTTTAGCAATGTTGGTATACCGAACACAATGTCAGCCACTAGCTGCATACACAGTTGAACGGCGCGGGGAAAGAGGATTTCTGTTTCTTTCCAGCAGCCTTCAGCAACGCCTAAAACTTCATCTGCCGCAAGAAAAGGTGTGAAGGACCGTGGTATGCACCACTTGCACAGGTCAAAACCGAAATCTGCATAGCCAGCAACCTGGTAGCACCTAGGTGGGTTTTGTGTGGGTCAGGACAGAGTTTGGGGCAGGCCTCTGCTCCTGTTCCATACCCCGCACCATGGACATCTCTCTACTCTACAGTTTCACTCTGTATTTTTAGGAAGCGGGGATGAGTCCTTGTCGTTGGTTTGAAACATGGAAATATTATGGCTTCATATCTTGATTAATAAACTGGTACCTCTAAAAATATTTTCAAAAGGAATAAGTAACTAATCCAGGCATTGTTTCAATTACTCTTAACAGGCATAGATAGAAGAGCAATATTGTAGATACAGTAGCGAGCATACAATTTTGCAGGCAGAAGCGTGCATTTGGCTTGATTCATGCTGCCACATAGTACCATTGATCTCAATCACTGTCAGTTCTGAACATTAAAATAATAATGTAGAACTCCTTCCCTCTTTTATTTTTACACATTTATAATCTGCTTAAAACAGTGGAAGTTCGGAATTAAAATATTCTTGTACACATCATTCATTTTCTTAAAAATATTCACATTTAATTATTATGGTGTATCTTTTTGGAGACTGTTCATAGAATTACGTCTTTTTAACTCCTAAGAATCATATTTGAATGGTACTTTGTATATATGTTAATTAATACTGCATTGTATTTTAACATTTTGTAACATTAAAGCCTTTGTACTAACAAAAGCTGTTTTGTTATCTACAATGCACAATGTGTATTTTCTCACATAAGATTGCTAGTTATCAATAGTTACATATTTTTTTAAAAAAAGATGATGAAAGGCTGAAATGTTTGAGAGAGCGGTGCAAACATGCTTCACAATAAAAGCAATGTTGTCGGTGGTTTGGTCAGGATAAGGAAAAGAAGTCTGTAAGCCCATGGAAATTTTGCCTGTAGTTAGGTTGTTACTATTTTAGGGTCCCAGATTTGGGGTTAGTAAGGTAGAAACCATGCTTTAATAAATATATAAATAAATACTTTAAACTTTCCAAAATACTTAGTTGCACTACTAAATTCCTCAATGCTGATATGTACTCTTGAGAGAGAGAGAGGCCCCTCTCTCATAACTGGAGATCATTGAGTAGCACTTACTGATCACTTCTGTCACTGGTAGTTTTTATTGTTTTCACAAAAGGGAATCCCCTGTTCTCGAACCAAAAGCTTTCAAAGGCACGTAGCTGCATCTCAGTGTTACATCTGCGTGGCTAGTGCCAAGCTGCCTCGTTTTCTGTGTGCTTATTTTCCATGTGAATTTAATGAAAGGGACAAGTCTTAAACAGTCAGATGATAAAAGCACATTCTTCAAGTAAGGGGACCTGGCTCTGTCCGAACGGCAGAATTAAATGGCACATGTAGCGTCGTTCTTGCAGTACAAAGTTTTTCCTGTAGAGAAACAGAAATGGGAGGGCCTTCCTTTATGTACTGTATACTTGCTAAGACTGCTTAATAGCACTATTTTATTTTATATGACAATATATTCCTAATTAATTTTAAAGCTAAATTTCCAGGGGCACACGAGCTGGACATGTGAACTGTTCCAAGGTAGCACTGTCCTTTGGCAGAGAAGCTGGCAGTAACAAGTGATACCTATTTTGAAGTCTCTCACCTGTACATGGGCCTTCAGTCATTCTCCCATGTTATCTTTTCAAATTAAAAAGCAAGACCGCTCTTCAAATGTTAAGAAAACTTAAGGTGGCCTTTAAGGTTGGGGTTTTTTTTAATTTATTTTGTATAAGTTAGTGCTGCAGTTATGTTTTATAGTTGATCTAAGCCTTTCATTTTGAAAGTGACAAAAAACTAATGCAGAAAGGAGAAACAGTTGGAAGGGTCATTGCACTTTCCCTTTAAAAATGAAGATGTGTATTGATTTCATCGGAACGTTAGCCTGGAAAGAAAAATAGAACAGCATTTCGATAGGTTCAAACCATTTAATTTCTTAAAGGCCTATTTATTTTTTCTGTTTTGCGGTGGCTCTTGGCTTCAGGTCTTTTTTGGTATCTGCTATAAGATTTTTAAAACTCAGTGCCCAAGTGTATCTCCACAAGATTTTTTCTTTTACAAGAAACTTTATTTTATTTGAACCAGGATATATTTTTTAAGTCACCAAATTGCTTGCCACAGGGAAAAAAAAAATCAGCTGCATGCTAAGTTCGGTCAGAGATGGTAGTGCTTGAAAAAGTATTAAGTTGTCTCTCTCTTTGTTCTGCCTACTTCACATACTTAGTGTTGGGGTTTAAGTAAGTAATGCGATAAAAAAGTGCATTTTCTTGGAATATTGATTTTGAAAAGTTGTTCCATACACAGTATAGGCAATCACTTTGAGTAACTAGTGAATGTTATTATTTTACCTAAAATTGGAAGCATTTTTTTTCTCAGGAGTTTAGATAATGTCCAAAATGCTTTTGCCATTTCTGGCTATACTGTTCCTTGCTTTTACATAAATAGTTGGCTAAGCCACCTTAATTCAAATTACTTGCCATTCTCCGTTTCTTACTCTTCTGAAGACACTCATGAATGCATAAATGCGCGCCGGAGTAGTCCACCTCTTCCGTCAAGTGAAGCAGGTGGTAACGATTGTATCATAACCAGCATTGCAGCATTTGCTGCTCCGTATCTTGCGGGACTAGGTCAGGGCTTTGGTGGTTCTGTACAATCCCTACGCACAGAATGGGGAAGATCCACACTACAGCTCCATACCCCTTTTGGCTACATCGCCATTATTGATTAGTTTCAGAGGAATTGTGCAGACTTAAAGCGGATCTCCTGACCATCCCTGCCTATTTCCTTTTGCTTTGGGTCTCAGGGCTGTTTGGATAGATACAAACTAGACTCCTTCCAAAGCAGCTCTACATGAAGCTGTTGTCCAACCCATGGTGTGGACATAAGGATCTGAAACAGTTGCTGCTCCTCTAGACAGGTTCACATCACGTGTGGTGCAGATGTTCAGCCCAGGGGACCAGACTAGGTCTTAGAGATGGTTTAATGTGGGGGCTTCAGCACCAGCTGCTCCTGAGCCCCACCTGAGGTTGACGGTGTTTCTTTCAGTGGCTTTTTGCTTATGTGCTATTTTTATCCAGACCAAGATGTCTTTGAGGTGGAGGATGGCAGGGATCTTGGTAACTCATCCAAGAGTCAGACAGAAGCAGGATCCAAAAGAGTCTTTTCTGCAGGTCTCTGTAACGACAGACCTCCGTTAACAGAACTCAGTAATGGAGCACAGCACCCTGACATTAAACCCTTTAAAATGGGTGTGCTAAATATACCTACAATAGAAAAAGGATCTAATTCTACACACTGTAATTGTACAAATTGGAGGTAGCAGATGAGAGCTGTGTGATGGAAAAGCCTAGATCATGGGAGAGCCAGAGGGTCCAGAAACAGAAGATGGTAAAAAGATAGGTGGCAGGTCAGACAGGTGGACGTTGTAGAAACTGCAAAGCTGTAATTGATATTGATTATGAAGCTGTTTTGCATGCCTGAAAAGGAAAAGAAAGGCTTTTAAGCATAATAGCAAAGGGGAAAACGAAGGGATAGTTTTCAGGTAGGTAGTGCCACAGTCGCAGCAACTGCATTACCGAATGGGGGAATGGAGTGAGCCAGCCAAAAGGCCTTGGCTGACAAATCCACACTTCCCTAGGGAAATGAGAGGGAAAAGGGGGAATGTTTGTTTAGGGATCTCAAATCATTCAAAGAGCAGTATCGGCAGTCCCTGATGGCTTTCCAGGGGGTATCTGAATGAATCCTGGAGTTACCTTTTCTAGGGAAACCCCTGCCCATAATAAAAGCTTTATTTTAATTTTACATTAAAATTTAACTTAAGGTTTGAAGACAAGGAAAACCAATTAGCGAAATGCATTTTAAAGAATAAAGTATATTTTTCACCAGGATCTTTAATTTGAAAGGGTGTCACTTGGTGGAAATCCACGGTGTCTGGACACCGCACCACGTGTCTCAGAAGTCTCTGGTCATCTATGCTTGAAACTTTGCAAACTATTTGCATATTTACTTCTTTTTTCTCTTCTGCGACATTTGTTCGCTGTTGTTTCTCATCAGAGCCACAAACTTGTTTCATCCCCTCTCCACGCAATGTGCTACCTGCAAGTTTTTTGCAAACGGATCAAGCTATGGGGCCCGGAAACAGTAATTTACTAGTCTTGCCTTCATTAACGCAAAAGTTGTGTTCATCTGGCAAGGCTTCATCCCAGTCTTCCATGCCAGACATTTCCCTCAGAGACCCCTTACCGACTGTAGCTGGCGGTTTGTTTGCTTAAGTGAAAGACTAAGGGGACAATGTCCTAGAGAAAACATTTTGTAGCAGCTGATCGCTTAAAAAGAGCCTTAGGAAGCTGCCCATAGCCATCCTCCAACAACGTATGGACAGATGAAAGAGGGTACTGCTTTTATTCATTAGCATCTTTCCCATTCTTGAGTCTTTTCCCTTTTCTGTTCAGATCTGTACTATATTTTAAAAACAGAAAGGTCTAAGTGTAAGAGAATTATAGATTAAGATAGTGTACAGTGAAATTATTAATCGATAACACATTCTTAACTGCTAGCAATGTTTGCCACAGCAAAAACCAGTGCTTTTCAGGTCGAATTGTTCTAGTTTAATAAATGTAGCTGCTTATAAATTAAGGGTAGACTGACCTTGGAAATTTATATTATAAGGAAGTAGCACAGGTATTCCCTGTTTTAAATTCTCCTAAAATCAAACATGGCTGACAGATGAGATTAAAGATTGCAAATGTTTGTACCTAACAGCAGCTAAGCTCTGGGTTAATGAAACAAACAGCAGTTGGAAAGTTGGTGAGATAAACAGTTCTTCAGTCCATGATTTATGGGGAACTGCTCTGCGATGCAAATGTTTCTATTGAAAGAAATTTAGAATAAAAGCTGTTTATAACAGCGCTGCTGCAATTTATGCTGAGACATTCTTGGTTTTTTTGGATCTGAGACACAGAAACCCTCATCTCATGTGGTGACAGTCTACATACAGGCACATG
This sequence comes from Dromas ardeola, assembly GCA_013398915.1. NCBI lineage: Eukaryota > Metazoa > Chordata > Aves > Charadriiformes > Dromadidae > Dromas > Dromas ardeola. Next base: position 381,469 of record VYZM01015663.1, read on the forward strand.
GAGGGGCAATGTTTTCTTGCCAGCTTAGGCCATGCCCAGAGCAGCTGTGGCTGCCCCATCCCTGGAAGTGTTGAAGGCCAGGCTGGATGGGGCTTTGAGCAACCTGGTCTAGTGGGAGGTGTCCCTGCCCATGGCAGGGGGGTTGGAACTACATGATCTTTAAGGTCCCTTCCAACCCAAACCATTCTGTGATTTTACCAATTGCCAACAGCATGTGGAGAGGCTGAGGCTCAGGAACTTCCTTCCCCTTCTCCTGCTCTGTTGGGGTAGGCTGTCCAGTGTCTGCCGCGCGTTTGCTGTACAGCAAGAGCACGTAACCAGGGTGAAGGAGGTGCTGGACACTGCTGCTGTCTCACAACTGTCCCGGCAGGTGCTCACTCCGTAACTAAGGCAGCTTGGGGCTGCTTTCACTGCACTGATGGAGTGGGGGCACCTGAAAGTCAGGTGGGTCATCGTGTGGGTAAACAATACTTTTCTTGACATTCTAAGTAGTTTGACATTTTAATTAGGGAGAAATGGTGCAACATGATGATCTTTCTACATCGAGTAAAGCAGGGTATTTATCTGCTTTGCGTTCGCTTTCAAAAATTGCACCTTCTCCTTCACTTGCCTCATTGTTCTGCAGAAACTTCACAATATACAAACATCATAGTATTGCGGACACCAGAGTTAATTGTCAGAATCAAACCCAGAGAAGAGAAGTTTAGATCATGAGTAATAAAGGTCCTGAGTTACATGGCAGATTAATACAGAAATCTTAATTGTAAGGTATCTTGCCTTTTTTTTTTTTAATTTCAGTTAGCCTCGTACCATAACTGGGCTATCATTTGTATGTGCTAATTTACTTGTAAATGTCACTCTAGAAGACATTCAAGAATATGAATGTGATTCTGCTCTCAAAAACAGTGATGTCTCATTTTCTCTCTTCTCTAAGGCTTTATTCATGCTCTAATTCTGTTGCTAAATCAGTTAGCGGTGGCTATTGTTTTTTCCTGTAGAAATTATTTTTTTCTTTAAATTGTTTTCACGTAACAAATGAAAACTCTTTGATGAGCACAGATGAGTTTAAAACGTGTTTTTTAGATGTGGAGTACATTCAGTTAATAATTTTTCTCTACAAATGATGCTGCTAATCTGCTGTGCTCTCAGATGAGTGCCTTATTAAAATCTTCAAATTTTATGGTGCCTGTTAGTAAAAATGCAAAGTAAGAAAATTACCAATCAAAATTCCCTGTTTATTTAAGTGCAAATTGATACTTACAAAATATACATTGGTTTATAGCCAGGATTCTAATATTACAGCATTGTCACTTAGGGACATACCGTAGTAACAAGCAGGCAGTGAGATAATGTACTTTTAGGGAAAGTTTCTTTCCTCTCGTTTCATTTAAAGTTTTTGGTCTGCTGGATGAAACGTAAAGGTTAAAAGTTACAATCTCGCTTGAATGCACAATGGAGAAAGACGGAGAGGGAGCGCCTTCTGTTGCAACCCCTTCATTGTCAGTAATATGTGTGTAGATTTCATCAACTTCAAAAGAAGCTTAATTAATTTATTATTATTAAATATTATTATCTATTTAATTGCTAATCTGTATGTGTGTGTATAACAAATCCTTTCTTAGCTTATGAATCAGTGTAGCAATTTTCAATATTTTGTGTTGATTAACTTCTCATTTTTGTGCAATTAACACGAGCATTTATCTTGTTGGCTTTTTATATGCTATTTATATGCTTGTATATAGGTCGACAAGGAAACTTAACGTGCCTTTTTGGCAAAGCAACGGTGCTTATACGTATGAACCAAACCAGTACATTAAACGAAGCTTACTGTTCCTTTCTTTTTTTTTTTTCCTTGCAGAGCTGGAGTGGACCAGAGAAATTACTTGCTTTAGATGAACTGATTGATAGTTGTGAACCAACACAAGTAAAACACATGATGCAAGTGATAGAGCCCCAGTTTCAAAGAGACTTCATTTCCTTGCTCCCAAAAGAGGTGAGAAATATAGGTTAATACTGGACTCTGCAGTGCATCAGCTGCCACCTTTTAAAAACTTCTGTGTAAAATAACTCTGTGTCTTAATTGGGCCGATTTTTTGAGAACTAATTCTGTTAGAGCACGCACACACGAAAATTTCCTCTGAATGCATGACCTTTCTGCACGTTACTCTGTAAGTACAAGCATTATTGTGTAATGCTTTAAGTGGTGGAGTTTTTGTGAATATTACATTTGAATTCATTTTAAACAGAGTCCTAAAATCTCTACCAAAAAAACCCAAAAGTAAAACCATAAAAGCACTTCTCACTAAGGATTAAGCCAAACCCTAATCAAGCAGATACTTACAGCAAATCCTTTACTGCAAATCAGATCATGTTGTATCAGGTTAAAGTGAAACTAAGATTTAGATTTCAGCGTCTGCTTTTCAGCATGCGTAACTCAATGCTGTCCACAGAAGAGTAACTCTTCATGTCCTCAAAACTAGAACACGAGGGTGGATATGAAAGAGGATAAGCCCAGTTTGTTACAATTATTAAATGAATGGTTTTTAGTTCATTTAGAAGCGGTACTTCTGACCTGGATTGATTTTAGGGAATTGGAAATTGTTTTGTTATTTGGAGAGGGGAGGAAGTCTATTTTCTTTTGCCGGATGTACCGCGTGTTGGGTTTTCCATGTGAAAATTTTCACGAGGTCTGAAGTCTTTCTAATTCTTCAGTTACTAACACATTATAAAACAAGTTCTAGTGCTAGTATTTGGTTGCTGTGTTTAACACGATTTTATCACCTGAGGACTGTTCTGTATGGCTGTTCTTGACAGTTTTTGTGGTGTATATCCTGTTTTTGAATACTTAGATGTACAAGACCCTTCTTTTCTTTTATATACTGTCATATCTTCACAAGTCAGGAAATACCACAGCCTTCCCTTGCCGGTTAGCATTTGTAAGGGTTGGAAGCAATTTATGCAACGAATACTAGCTTAGTACACATGACATGAAATTAGTATTTACAGAAGCACTTCCTGTGGCAGCCGCCTTCATCGGTGGAAAGCACACTGGGGGAGGAGAAGAGTTTAGCAAGACCTCCACATGGTTGCCGTGTTTCTAGAGAAGCTGCCCAAAGCAGCCTTAGTTCAGAGGCGGAGCAAGACTTCATGTTTCGAGAAGACAGAAGATACTTTGCCACTTCTGCATCTGTTAAATCTGGAAATTTAACACAGAATTGGTAACAGTAACGCAGCTCAGTTGTCTTTGCATGATTTAGTGGCAAAACTAGCTCAAGTACAACCAGTGATCTAGTTACGCTGTAACTAATGATCGTGTTATTACTTCAATTTTAGCAATTTCTTCACAGAAAAGATACGCTATTTAGCTGTAAAAATTTCTTTCATATTTATGTTTCTTGACCCCATTGTAAGCTACTTATGTTTAATTTGTTTAATTTCTTTTTAGTGTTTGTTCTTGCCTCTTGAAACGAGAATATTGTCAAGCACTTAGCTTCATGAAAGGCTGACTTCACCAGTGAAGCTGGCTTCAATAATTTTAGTGCTTCCTAACCCCTAGTCACTGTCACCTAAATTAGCCGAGTTAAACAAATGAATCTCTTCTCCTTTTTGAAGACCATTCTTCACCCAGATCTCCTAAGCAATGCCGTCCCCAGCTACTTAACGCTGGCTGCAGTTCGGGGTGATGAGCCAAGCTGTGGGGGCAAGAGTAAGTTTTTAGGGTCAGTAATTCTGTAAACAGGCTTCCCCATCAAAGCCAGCACCCTGTGAACACACGCTCTCCCAAGTTGTCACTCCGCATTAACATCTATAGTTATCTCCAGTGCTGTTGGGTGCAATGCAGGGATTTTATTACCTAACCAGAACAAGAAGATGATTTGGACAGGAGGGCTTTTCTTCAAAAATACTCAGCATTGCAAAGACAGTAACTTAATAGCTGAATAACCAAGAAAATGTTTGCTTTCCTCCTGAGGAAACATGCAGTCAAACAATTAATCTGAAATGAATACTCCTGATTTCTTGCTGAGACTTTAGAAATAATTATTGAAATTACTTGTTTGTGAAAAAACAGGTCTAGAAACCAAGAGATTAGGAGTTTTGCTGAAATCAGCCAAAGAAATTTTGTTGGTGCCGTGTGTGTGTGTGAAGAAAAAAAGGGAAGAGACTGCTTTTTATTGGGTATTATTAATACTACAGCAGAGAGTAGTCACAGTTGAGTCAAAGGTCAGATCTTTGCTACCTGAAGTTCTCTTATAACTAGATCCATGAGCTGAGACAAAGGGATGTCATCTTTTATGCGCTGCTAATCTTAAAGTCAACTGTGGGCTGTGTTGACCCTTGATGACTATTTAGATAAATATAGTCTAAAATAAATGTCACCCATATGTAACCTGTTTTAGAATCAGTTGGCTCACAGTTTTTAATTAACACCATCTTAGCAAGCGTCCATATCTGTATAGATAGGACAAGTGATATTTAAACAAACTCAGTTAAGGAACATCCAGCAAAAATGGAAAGGATCTCTTTCATGGTTGAGTCTTGCTGCATGCCGGACTATCTGATGTGTGTTAGGAAGCAGCACTTCTTAAATAATTTTACATGCCAGGAATTAAGACAGAAAGTCTGAAAAGACGGGTACAGCTGTTGCTCTTGCAGTAGAGAATCGTAACACCAGATCCTAAATGCTGACTCCCTGAGCAGGGACAGAAGGAAGATTCCTCAGCTTTATGGCCTGGGGTGCAGACGGGATCTAATGCATAATTTAAGGCACGGGTCCCTCAAACGTGGAATCCTACGTGCTCAAGGTGAGCTGCAGGTGATGACTTGCAAACAAGGTGTGTGTGCAGTCAAAATGCAAACAGTTCTGGCGTACGGAATTTTTATCTCCTGCTCAGTCACTGGCTGGTGTAGATTACTGAAAGTAAACGTTTCTCACATAATAAGGTCAAAAATCTGAGGTCAATAGCCTATGGTTATGACTTCCTCACTGAGTTTCAGTCTGTGCTGCTTTGAAGGGCAGATTCTATTCATATACATTATAACTCCAGCTAAAAATTAAATAAAAAATCCTGAACACAAAAAGATCCGTCAAGCAGAAGTAAAAGTGGATGATCTGATTTCCCTGACAACTTTTGCATCCTGTTAGTTACTGACAAAGACCTCGCTGTTGCAGCATGTAAGTAGTTCCCTGCATCACTTTTTATCAGGATTGTTCTTTCTGCAGAGTTTTTAGCCGTGGAAGGGACTCTCCTGTCTCTTACACTTCCATTTTCCATGACTGGGGAGATGCATTGTTGCTGTCAAGTAGAAAAACTTTATTTGATCCTCATACCGTTAAGGATAGCTGTCCCTGTGTTTTGCATTGTGTTTTAGATGCCTCTGTCCCTGCTTAAGACTTCAATACATCTGAAAATATTTGGGGGGTTTTGTTGTGGTCGTTACATGGCTTAGCTCAGCCAACTGAGGTCTGAATTCTCCCAATAACCGTTAATTCTGTCACATGGAAAAGTTCATCTTCTGTTTATCTGCCGGCACTCATTGAGATTTCCAGTATGTTTTTGGTAGCGCACTCTGTACAGTATCGAAGTTACATATTTCAATCCTTCTGCATCCCAGTCCATAAAACTCCCTGTGCCACCACTTTGGAGCGTGTTTGCATTCGAATCAGAAAACGAGCGCTAGGTCTGCTGCGTTTCCTACAGCTGCAGGGGCCTTTTGAACTCAAGTGCAGGTACCATTGGCTTTCTCTGGATTCAGGTTTACTGAGTGAGGTTATTCATCACAACATACCTTCCTGTTTGCTCACATGATGAGTGTTGTATTTTCTAGTTAAACTCTCAAAATTACTTTTGGTATACTTGTTAGCTAAAATAACATAATTATTTTAGTAGTAATTCTGTTAATGGTTCAAAGTAATGTGGATTACATTTGAAAAAAATAATAGCGAATTCAGCTGGCATCTACTCTCTTGCAAATACAAGAATCATTTCTGATGTGATCTGTATGGATTTAGTTACTTAAGACGATTGTTACACTTTCATGTGCCCACTGGAATAAACTGTAGCTCTGTTAAGTCTGAGACTGTTTAATAATTTATTGCTTCAATTTTCTGTATTTCAGCCCCTGATGTGTGATAATATGTGGAGTTACTTCACTTTTCCTTTCAAAAACAATGCAGAAAATACACTTTCTTTTTCTTTTTTGCAGCTGGCACTGTATGTGCTGTCATTCCTGGAACCCAGGGACCTTCTGCAGGCAGCCCAGACATGTCGTTACTGGAGAATTTTGGCTGAAGATAATCTTCTCTGGAGAGAGAAATGCAAAGAGGAGGGTAAGGCTGAGCAAAAGGATGGATGTAATGGTCAAAGTGTTGCTGTTGTAAAAAAGTGCAGTTCATTTACATAATAAGCTTAAAGTTTTATGAAGGCAATTCGTGTGACTTTAAATTTACTGCTGGTGATGCTCTGGGCTACGTGGTATGTATCTCTGTTGAAAGTAGGAAGCAGGAACAATTCATGGAGTACTAGAAATGAAACTAGAGTTAAGTCTGAACATCCTGTTTATAAAGTATACTGGGTGTATGTTTTAAAAATACAATTATTTTTGCTTTTTAACCTAGGCAAATAAGAGCTGACATGTAAAAATGATAGTATAGTCTTGCAGTTTGTAAATAACATGGAGGAAAAGCAGTTTCAGTGGCCGGGTAGAAGGGATGCTGCAATTTCACATCATTTGTAGTAGAATTAACAGAGAAATGGCACATGGTCGGGGAGAAGGTGCTAACTTGACTGCTTAGAGAGGGACGCGCAATCCGTAAGCCACATGGGTATCGCCAGCTCATGCCAAATCGAGATGATACGGTGCTTCAGCAGTAATATGAATGGGCAGAAAAAGTCTCTCAGGAAAGTAGCCACATATTGGAGCACATGAAGAATGTAAGCTTTTATTTTTAAGAATTGTATGAACAAGGAGTCACGTCTGGGGGGCAGAGCACATGCATGTGATCTCAGAGCAGTATCAGTCTTAGACACGGGCAGACACCGGGACCTGTCCCGGCTGCCTCAGAGTACGGAGACAAGAACTTGTGAGAGGTTGATGCAAAGCCTTTAGAAAAACATGGCAATGTGAGCGTAGCTGGCTGTTTGTAAAGGCACTGAAATTAATTAGTTTTATTTTGCAATGGAAACCGGATGTGTAACCTCTTAAATCTCCTCTAAAGATTCTCCTCTTACAAATTTCAGTGAAAATGCATTAAGGGGACAGAAGGCAAAAAAAGGAGAAGGTTGAGAGAGGAAAGTGCCTACATTCGGGAGCTTTGAAGTAAAAGTAAATGTGGCCAGGCATGAGAGTACAGACAAAGGCTTATTGTAGACTGCTTAGACTTAGCGAGGTGCTCAGTAATATGAAGGAGCGGTTAATTCAAGACTTGCAGATAGAGACACCAGAGAAGGGGCTAAAAGCAGGAGTGAAATCCACATACTGGCAAGAGATGAGACTCTTGCTAGTAATGAGATGCAGTGGAGAGAGAGGAGAGAGATGGGTGAGAGAATTGTAAAAAAAAAAGATTTATCTGTAGTAGCAAGGCTAAAACAAAGCACTGCTGCTTAATTGTCAATTCAGAAAGGGCATAGCTTTCTGAATTCTCATATTCTGATATTTTGAATTCTCATATTCTGAATTTTCATAATTCCAGCCAGGAGAGGACAATGCCAAAAGCAAACAGCCTTTCAGATCAAGAAAATAATTAAGAGCTTACTAATATCAAGAGTCACAGTGAACTGAAAGGTAATGAGGATGGGTGACAGGAGAGGAGGACCGCAGACAGAAAGGTTTACTTTTTGAAGGGTTCCAAAATGAGCGTATGAGTGGTTATGGAGTTTGCTGGACAATACCCATTTGAAAAAGGCAATATTCTGCTACATTGCCTCAGGAAGGGGGATTCAGAACAAGCTAGTAGTTTGCCAGCAAGGAATGATGGAGTAGGGCGTTTTTCAGCCATGATTACGGTAATGATTATGCTTAAACGACAAGGAAAGTAGTATTAAGAGCTGAGGAGCTGGGCAGTGTCACACCCAGTGCAAATATTGGCATGGGGGAGGTTGTTACGTCAATGTGGTATTTAATGTCAGAGGTCACTGTAAAGGTTTGGGAGGGAGAGAAGTTGTTTCATTTGGGGTGGCCTCATCTCTCCC
>VYZM01015663.1:389694-445493 GCA_013398915.1 Dromas ardeola
TCCCCCCCTTTTTTTTTTTTTTAAATTCCGTTTAGGAATTGATGAACCATTACATATCAAGAGGAGGAAAGTAATAAAACCAGGCTTTATACACAGTCCGTGGAAAAGCGCCTACATTAGACAACACAGGATTGATACCAACTGGCGGCGAGGAGAACTGAAATCGCCTAAGGTCAGTTTCTGAGCTGTGTGCGTGCTGCCATGAACCAAAGCAGCATCAACTCGTAGCCTTGGTTTGGGGTTGTTTTTTTTTTTTTTTCTTCGGCCAAGCCAGACTATCCATGCACAAAAAGCAATGGATTGTTACAGAAAAAAATAATTTCTATTTTAGCTTACCTTCACCATATGAGCAAATCAAAATGTGATTCTTCATACAGCAGAATACTTTCACTGCTGTTCTAAAAAATTCTGTACAGTTTTGTGAATGCCTATAGATATGCCAGTCTCTGTGAAATAGAAAATCTCAGAAACTTGATATTTAAAATTAAACATGCACATACATATATATAAATACATATATCCATGTATGTATTTGTAGAGCTGAGCCATGCTGCATCCTAAATACACTCCACAACTATTCTGTCATCATTTCATGCTTTATTTTTATACATATTCTTCTTGAGCAGCACAAGACAATAACTTCATTCCATGTTAAGATATTTTCTTGTTTTAAATACTAAAATTCTTTAATGACATTGATATATTATCATTACATCCTTTCCAATGTGAAGATATGAAGCTTTTGTAAAATAAAATAGCAACTGTCTAATCAAAGCTGGTGTTGAACAAACCGTCAGAAACATGAAGAAAAACCATATTCGTAGCCTTTTAAGATTTTAAGGCAATTTGTCCGTTTTCTTGATTACCGTACAACAAAATAATAAAAATAAGAACAAAAAAATGCTGGTGGGAAACCTATGGCTATATCCTGCTGTTTCTTTGGCCGTGACTTATTTACATCTCTGGCAACAGCTCTGTACTTCTTGCCTTGATACGCCACATCAAGTTATCTTGGAATTATTATTAGAATTACAGCCTCAGGCGTTACCCAAATGCCCACTTCATTTCGATGAACATCTTGAAAAGTGTTCAGATATCTTAAATAAAAAATTTCCTCATCCTGTGTATTCTGATGAGGATTTTTTTTGCTGTATTGCAGTAATATATACTGAATTGCAGTTTATCCCAAATCAAACATAGAAAATGCCACTTCTATAAAGCAACATTCCAAACCACATTTCCAGCATATTAAATCACCGCTTTTGTTTGTATTAATTGAGTTAACGGTTTTCCAGTTTTTGACTTTGGTGCTGCCTGGCATTTAATAGATTACAGTGCTTGGCTGGCAAGGGAAAAAATAGATCTAGTCAGCCTTGACCACCAAAATACAAATATGCAGCAAATAACCCCATCCTTTTTGGTTAAGATTGAAACAACGCTTAAAAGGTAAAAGTCTGAGCAAAAAACACTCACATGAGAAATAAAGAGATGGAGTAATTGTAGAGGAATTGAGCAGTGTCCAGTTACTAATTTAGCTTACTTTTTACTGGTGCTCTGATTTTTCCTGGTACTTTTCGGAGGCTTACACTAACTGCAGTGAGCTTGCGAGGCAAGGCGGTATCCCTCCATGGAAGAAGGAAAATACCTTCTTTGGTCCCAGCTGGTGGTAAATTAGACTTGACACACGGGATTAAGGGGCCTTATTATTATTGAAGCAACTCTAGCATTTTATAATTTATGAATCAGAAGAGCACTTTGTTTCTCCTGCTTCACTCTAATCTCCTGTGTTAAATTGTGACTGTACGTTCTTGTGTTCTTTATCGCCAGGTGCTCAAAGGCCATGATGACCACGTGATCACATGCCTTCAGTTCTGTGGGAACCGAATAGTGAGCGGCTCTGATGACAACACCCTGAAAGTGTGGTCAGCGGTTACAGGCAAGGTAAGTCGGTTATTTTGCTGAATCCCTTAGGAAATGTTACAGGTAGGGCACTGGTATGTCAGAAATGCTGCTGCGCCATCAGACCACACTGCAGAGTGGTCTTCAGTGCCGCCTGGTGCAAGCATTGGAAAAAGTACCCGTAAACATTTGGGTCGTCTTTTCCTACATAGAACCTAGTCTGGTTCCAAAAAGTCACCTTGATGTGAAATTGCAGTGCTGCTCATGTTACCGTTGGCATATATCCTTGTTCTCTTGGCAATTCTGCTTTTCTTGTGGAGTCGTTTGTGACATGGATTCAAAAGAATTTGGACAGATATGTTACTTTATCTTCCTTAAAGTTTAATTCAGCCTGCTTTTACCCCTCTGGATCTCCCTTTCTCACTTGTCTCCCAGCATTCTTTCTGTTGTTTTCAAGTTATTGAAATGGGGTGTTCATTTTACTGGCTCTGATTTCAAATACAGAATTTGTTTTTCTTTCTAAGCTACTATACTGCTGAGCCACCAAAAAAAAAAAACAAAAGTAACTTGCTTTAGGTTTAAATATTTCCTATTAAATTAGATCCAGCTCAGGCAGGAATTTAATAAGCTTCAATAATTTAATTTTGGCTTAGAGAGGCAAAACAATATGTGCAATCAAAAAGACAGTACTGAGCATTTCACTCACGTTAGAACATCACAGCGACTCAGCACACAGATTTTTTTGTTTTAAGGTGACTGACTGACCACGCTCCAAAGATATAGAAGAGGCCTCAGGGAACCAGTACTTTTTCCTTCTAGAATAGTATTGTATGTACTTAGCTTTGCTTTAATGATACAGTTTTGTGAACAACAGGACAGCTATTGAGGATAGCATGCTTAAGATGCAAAAGGTATCACCACTTTATAATGTTGAAGCTGAATGCATTAAGCATTTGTCTTTGCACGCCTAGAAGATTCTTGACGGGACTGTAAATACTATTGTGGGGAAGAATAAAAGAAAAAGCAATAGGCAGCCTCACCCTGCCTCTGTTGGCTTCCCTACAACAAACTGTCTAATGAACAAACCCATATTGAAATTTACATTTTTTTAATTGAAGAGGGCAGCCTAAACTCCGATGAAAAATACTTCCTTTGTACATACCACCCTCTCAAAAGCAAAATGTTCCTTTAAATATATAAAACTGGTCGTAGTAGCATGACTTGACAATTCACATTCAGTAATTTTTTGAAAGTAATTACAGATCCTAGTGTGACTATTTACCCTGAACCTTTAAGGGAGCCAAAAATGGTATATGAAAGATGGAAGAGTGCTGTATCAGCCCTCATGCTTACTGGTGCTGAAGAATTAATAAAATAAAAAAACCCTAAAGGTTGGTTTGTGCAAATGAACATGGCTAAATAATCCCCTTGACAGATGCAAAGCCCAAAATAAGGATTCTATGTTCTTACTGCTTTAGAAGGATGATTTCTTAAAATATGAGCAAATCAGTTGAAACTTTAAAAAAAATGGGAACTGTAAAAGTGAATAACAGCTATGAACTGAAAAAGATGGATTTGATAGCAGTGAATTAAGCTAGGAGCCAGGAATTGCAGAAGACTGGTAAAAAATGTTAAAGAACAGGAAATCTATGTACAGCAAAAAAGCAAGACATTTTCAAGGATGTTAGAAAGAACAGGATATTAATAACAGAAATTAGTATACTATCACTGATGCAGAAAAAATATTTATTTGGGGAGAAAATTCATGTGATGGAAATGCAGCATGCAGTGATAATAGAACACTTCATTTCAGCAGAAACCCGCAAGGATGTTAAACAACAGCTACCAAAGTTACAGTTTTTCTTATTATAGTTGATCCAGATAATCTATTTGATGATTTTTTTCTGAAGTAACCTGTGGGGTAAAATTGGTGTTTTTTCAAAAGGTATGAGCACAAGCAGAGGATCCAAAGGGTGGCCAGAAAGCTAAAATGTGTCAATATTTAAATGGAGTAAACTGAAAGACTGGGTATTTAGGATACCTTATCTCAGATAAAAAATATTGGACTACATCAAGAGGAGTCAACTAACAGTTCAAGGAAGGCCACGGAAACTAATGCCACTTAGCATTAGATTACAGAAAAAGAGATCATCAAACTGTCTTGACCTCTTTTCTCGTGTGGTTACAGGTTTGACTGATAAAAATAATAGTGCAGAAATAGATGGCTATGTGCACTGCAAGACTCTATCCCTATGACACGATTGAAGAAAAAAGCAATGCAAAAATCAACACGGCACATAGTTAAATGGGTTAGAAAGTGGGTAATTATAGAGATCACGTTGTTAATGTAAATGCAGAATCTTCATGGAGTATCTTGGTAGAGGGGTCTTGCAAGGATCTCTTCTCGTCTGTGCTAATTAGCACTCAGCTGCTGCCTGGTGAGAAAGCATATATATAGTCATTACTTGTAAGGAATGCAGCCTGAGAGACGGAGGCAAGTCATTGTTCCAGAGTGACGGAGGTTTTATAGAAGTAGGTGTGAGCAAACACTGTCTCTACGTGGTGAGAAATCATGTCATGCATTTGGGATCAAAGAAGGTAGGTTGTGCTTAGGTAGTGTGGGATTCTCTCCTGGGCAACAATAAAGTCTGAAAAAGGTTTGAAACGTCATGTTGCAGTATTGATGCTGTAGCTACAGCTTACAGAATGCAATGTTTCTTGGATAAACAAACAGAAAAATAAATAAGAGTGTATGGTTTATAGATTGGTGGTAAAACTACTAAGTGAATGCTCTCTCCAGTTCTAACACTATGCTTCAAAAAGCTATCCGAAAACCTGCCGTGACTCAGAAAAATGCCAGGAAAATGACTCAAGGCTGCAAAACATGCCCTGTGTTGAGAAATCTGGAAAGACAGCTTAGTTTATCAAGGGGAGGATTATAGGGAGAATTCCTTATAGTCCAAGTACTGACAATGGAGAAAGAAATTTGATGAGTATTTTCTAAAAGGTGGGAATTTTTAGTTGAATCATAAAGCAGTCTCCCGGGGTCTTCCAGCTCTTGCTATGAGAGCCTTCCGTTACCTCCTAGATTACTTTTTCTTAAGTTTCCATTTAGCTCTGTCGAAAGGGTAACTAAGCAAAGTATTTCTTTTTCAGTGTTTGCGAACACTGGTTGGGCACACAGGCGGAGTCTGGTCATCACAGATGAGGGACAATATCATCATCAGTGGATCTACAGACCGGACGTTGAAAGTCTGGAATGCTGAGACTGGAGAATGCATACACACCTTGTACGGACACACCTCCACTGTGCGCTGCATGCATCTCCATGAGAAAAGGTAAGGCTTTGTCCAAAGCTACAGCCACAGTTTGGCTTGTAATTCACACTTGTGTTCACAGAAAATGCCTGTTAAAGTTGGGTACCTCATCCAACCTTGAGTGAAATACAAACCAGGCGAAGCATTCACACTAAACTACATAAATCGACAAAAGGGAGGAGATGATTAATAGAAGCAAAAGCGTAAGAGTACTAATTAAAGAACGGAAAATTGAGTCATGTACTTTATAAAGCCACATTCTGTGTTATTTCAAAACATTCTTTGTTACGCTGTGATCTGGTCTCCTACGCTCTGAGTAATTTCTCCTTTTTGTCAATGCTACAAACTTTACTCATTTTACAGAATGACTTTTTAAGTGTTGTCACTGCAGTATTTTATTAAAATTTTAACTGATTATATCGTAATTTCTACAATCGTAAACCATGTCTTGATTCAACCAACAAACATTGTCAAAGCTCTTCTGCTTGACGGTGGCATGGAGCTGTTGACAGAGCGCCTATTGGTTGCATTCCTTCTTTTTTGAAGAATTATGAGGTTTTTCTTTATCGATTCCATTAATATTAATTCCTTCTATTTCTGTTCTTGCCTAAAGAAGCTTTTAAAAGTATAAACTTCAAAAAAAAATCAAGCAGAATAACTGGTACTTTACTAAAAGTAAGACCTCTAAAGATCTTCTTTGTTTAATTGGTGCAATTAGGTAACTCGGTCATTAAAACACAACGCTCACAGCGCTGGCTTGAGCTCAGCGTATTCAAAAGCTTTCATAGATAGATCCCCATAATTTCTCATGGCATCATTTTGCTGTTCATGAATGAATTGGTTTTTTTAAATACCGATTGCTAATTATATCAAATAGATGGATCCTGAGAAAGTGAGCAAGGAAGAAAAACACTCAAGTCGTGTGTGACCAGATCTTTGGTGGCTAGTGGCCTAATGCTATCTAATGTCCCAAATTAAAACTTGTAACAGATTTATACCCAAGTCTAATTGTTTTAATACTTCTATGTCCAATGCTAAGTACAGGAGGGGTTTTCTTCTTCCTCCAGAGTGGTCAGTGGTTCTCGAGATGCTACACTGAGAGTTTGGGACATAGAGACGGGCCAGTGTTTACACGTTCTAATGGGCCACGTAGCTGCAGTTCGGTGCGTTCAATATGACGGCAGAAGGGTTGTAAGCGGTGCATACGATTTTATGGTCAAAGTGTGGGATCCAGAGACAGAGACCTGTTTGCACACGCTGCAAGGACATACTAACAGAGTCTACTCGTTACAGGTATGTGATTTTCATCTGCTGCTTTAGTTTCCTTAAGTAACATTTAAAGTCAGTTTATTTCACCTCATTTATTAAATTGTGGTTACCTACTCCAGAATTATACAGGCCACAAGAGTATAGAAGCATCTGTGGTAGTCCCGTCTTTCATTTTGCTACACGAGTTCTATGTGTGGTCTCAATTTAAAGACTGCAATTTTTTTAGAGGTGCTGCTTTTCTAAAAGCACCCAGTCCAATAAAGCCCAAATACCTACAACAGCAAGTTAAGTAATTTTCTGGGTTGGTTGGTTGGTTTTGGTTTTTTAAAAATGTTGCATGTATTTTGGAGCTATCGTTTTGGTTTCCCCAAAGAAATTCCGATGTTACTATTTTAAATAAATCAGATTATATAGTAATTGAAAATGCACCAAAACAACCCACTGAATTAATGTTCTGAATTACGCAGATCTGTCTATCCTTATTTTGTAGTCTCATCTTCCAGTTCCAAACTGTAATTCACAATAAGGCTGAACTAAACATTTTAATGTTCCGATGTAAATCTCCAGCCTTCTACTTCCTCTTCTCTGAGCAGAGGCCAGATCTACAACTGTGAGGCTTTGTCGGCAGAGACGTGTTATTGTAGATGCAGGTTATTATGGTACCGCTCCGTGGCATGGCTCTATTGCCCACCAGTCACCCCACTGCTCATCAGAACTATGCTGGCAAAGATGGACATAGACCTCATGTAGGCTCTTCTTACCTTTACCAACCCAAAAGATCATCTCGTTCATTCATAGAGTCAAAGCATCACTTCCAGGCGTTGAAAGGCAAAAGAAATTAATTTCATGCTTGTGCCTGTTCTCACCACAATCTGGCAGGACTTGAAAAAGAAATTAACAAAGACAGTTCAAAATCGGGAAATTGCATTCGGCATGTAACTACTCTGGGTTGTGGCTCAGAAAGTGAAGCTCAGCGCTAGAGACGTTTTTCATAAAACGTATCTTTCATAAGATATATCTCACCACAATAGATGAAATATGAACAAAATACCTAATTGGTTTCCTTTCCCAAAATATGTAGTAAAAATTATCAAAAATCTCCAGCCTTTCTCTTACATTCATATGCTGAGGAGTATTCTCTAGACAAGCAGCAAGCAAGTTAAAAATGCTGTAATACCTACAAATCTCTTAAAAATATTCTTAAGGCTGTATTCCACCTAGGGCAGTTTGGGACCATGATATGTTACTCTGCCTTATTTTCACCAGTGGCTCTTGGTTTGGCCTATGAATATTCATGTTTTGCTCTGACACTGTAGTAATAATGGCTCAAATGATCGGGTTATGTTACACACACCGATACTATATACACCCTGTAAATGGAACTTGGTATTCTAAAACAAATTTCTGGGGTGCAGGAGGCTACAGGTGCTTACGGTTTTGGGATAGAAAGAGCCTTTAAGATTGGATGGTGAGCTCCCGCCCTTTGGCCTGAAACAGCCCCAAACAGCAGAACTCCCATAAACAGAAGAAACGGAGTATATAACCAGCCTGTCCTCCCCGTCCCCGCTCCATGGCAGGTTCTCTTATACCTCAGTCTTTCCCCATTTGCAGACCCCTGAACATTTTCCAGGGAGAGATCCTTACACAGCAGAGTTGAAGACTACTGACCGTGTTGTGTTTTCTTAGTCTTTCTTAGCTGCCTTTGAAGCAATCCACAGATTTTCAGGGTTCATGGATAACGGCTCAACCACTATCCAAACCGTTGTCTGCTTGACTATAGCAACATCAGAGTAAAGTTTTTTCTTGATGCCCAGCCTTAAAGCTCTCGTTCTGAATACCTTATGTACATGGAATACAATTAATTTGTGGGAATGGGGGAACGCATTCAAAATTTGTTGCATCAATCTGGTTTAGTTCTGTTTAGGGAAGAAAAATGTTCTCCAGTGTTTCCACCCAACAAGTCGTCTGGGCTACTGAGCGCTCCTCGTCCTTTTATCTGAACTCAAATTTGTTCACATCCTCTTTTGAAAGCAGGGTGCCCAAAACAGGATGCAAAATGCCAGTCAAAGTCTTATCAATGCTTACTAGAAGTAAGTTAATAGTTATTTTACATGCCTTACATAGCATACCCTTCTGTCAGATACCAGAGAGTCTTTTTTTTTTTTTTTAGTATATTTTCACCAGAAATGCAGTGTATACAGCAGATCAGCAGTCTGCACGTGCCAGTCGCCCTCTACATTCTTTTGAACGTAGGTGCCATGCTCCACCATATTTGATTGCAGAGATCTAAAATGTTTTCTGCAGGTTTTATAAAAAGAAGCAGTCTCAGATAGTTGAGTTCCCTTAATTGGGTTCGTTCTTCATTATTAAATACCAGTCAGTCCACACGGACCAGTACTGTGGGATTGCCCTAGCTGTAACGAAGACTCCTGCCCAGCCATCATTCTTCCAGGCTGCAGCTGTACCTTCATTCGTTCCCTGCCAAGCTCAGATCTTCACGATTTTCTCTTGCCTTTTACACTCTTTGCTTTGGGTCAGGTCTACCATTTCAAATGTAACTCAAATCCTAATGAAAATACTAAATGCCAGACACCTCCTTCCCCCCCCCGCCCCGGCCCCCGCAGACTCTTTCTGATATCGCTAATAATGCTGTGAACGAAGTTCTGAATGGGGTAGTATCCCTCCATCAAATTTGCCTCCCCGTTTATGAGAAAATACAACTGAGACATCTGCTGTTTCACATGGCTTTTTACTCTGTCACAGAAAAGAAAAATACCATATTTGTTAAGATCATTTTCCCACAAATCTGTTTGCTGCTACTTACCGCATTGCTGAGGGCTTACAACCAGATTGATTATTTGTTAGTTCCTTCTGGAAATTGAAGTTAGGCTGACCGATCCATAATTCCCCATCTCCCATCATCATCTCCTTCAATAAAGAGAGGAATTGTATTTGCCGTCTGAAACCTTGTCTGTCTTCCATGAGTTCTCAGAGATAGCAGCAGATGTCTCCGAGATTGTCTTAAAACAACTTGCCTTATGTGGGTTTTTTTTCCTATTCTAGCAGAAGCTTGTACTCGGTTGTCAGTGGTGTTAGTGCTGTGAGCCTACACTCAGATGGCTGAGGACTGAAGCAAAAAAAAGTTAAATAGCTGGCCTCGCTTGGTGTTTCCTTCCCACTGAGCATAAATGAGCTTTTTTATTTTGCCCTTCCTCTCGTGTTTGTTGTTTTGGTTTTTTTTTACAGAATAGCATTTTATCATCCTTAACGGCTCTTGCTAGTTTTATCTTGTTTGGTGCCCTGCCTTTCTGATTTTGTCCCAGTGTGCTCTTTTAAACACATCTATTGATCTAGTTTCTACTTTTTGTACAATTCCTTGTGCTTTAGCCAAGTGGGTCTTGGTAATTTACTACACTTCCTATCTTTCCTTCACACAAGGATATTCTGTGTCTTTAAGAAAGTGCCAACTCTCCTGAACTCTTCTTCCCCTCAGAGAATAGATACATAAAAACCTCATGGGAAGGAAGTCTCAATTTATTGAAGTATTCCTCCTTGAAACCCACTGGTTTTATTCTACTGCTTTTTCCTTCCTTTTTTGAGAATTCTGGACTCTTATGTCATTGTCACCATCACTCAAGTTACTTTCCACCTTTATATTCTATACATGTTCAGTCCTCTTGGTCAGCAGTGTCTCATCTCTTAGCTGATTCCTCTCCATGTTCATGTTCTGCATATTTTTATATATATGCCCAGGAAATCCAAGAGTTTGGACATCCTTGTTAGCCCGTATCCCTTTTCCAACAATAACTAGGAAGTTAAAGTTCCTTACTGAACACAATTATGATTATAAAATGGCTAAACCCAGCATTTGTCAATTACATCCCTTCCATTTTCCTGTGTTTTGGCTTCTGTGTAGATGATTCTGGATTAATGTTGTTACCCTTCTCCAGCTTCCAGTCTCTCTGACTTGTGAAAAGCAGGTTTGGCTTGTTAACGTCTTTATTAGGAAAACTACATTCTCTTTATTATTGCACACTGAGGTATAGTCAGGATTTTGTTGTGTTTAAAAGAGTTGTATTACATTTAAAAGACCAATGGTTCAGAGTCTTTCTCCTTGAACCCATGTACCACATAGACCATGTCTACTACAGGAAATTACACTGACCATGAATCACCTGCTCTGATATCAAACCTGGCCATCTTTGCTTAGACTGAGTTCTTTCTTTGTAATGTGGCTTCCAAACATATATAGTATCTACGGTTGCACTTACTGAATTCAATGCTTAATAGCCTTCTTCATACAGAGCATCGCAAGATCCTAATATAATTGTTTGTAATAGATTTACCTTTCTTGTAGTTTGATGGTATCCATGTGGTGAGTGGATCTCTTGACACTT
Source organism: Dromas ardeola (assembly GCA_013398915.1). Taxonomy (NCBI): domain Eukaryota; kingdom Metazoa; phylum Chordata; class Aves; order Charadriiformes; family Dromadidae; genus Dromas; species Dromas ardeola. The sequence continues at coordinate 400,577 of VYZM01015663.1, forward strand.
CCATCCGAGTTTGGGATGTGGAAACGGGCAACTGCATTCACACGCTCACAGGCCACCAGTCTCTCACAAGTGGAATGGAACTCAAGGACAATATACTCGTGTCTGGGAATGCCGATTCTACAGTCAAAATCTGGGACATTAAAACAGGACAATGTTTACAGACATTGCAAGGTGAGCTTAAACTACATGTAAATCAAACTGCCTGCAGTAATCTATGCTGCAGATTCTATATAAAAAGTATACAAAGAAACACACGGACCTCTTACAACTTACATATTTTTTTGATGACAGCTGTATGATCTTTCTCGGAATTAGAAGAACAAAATGTATTTAATCTCATCTATTCAAATCAATTGCCTGTTATGAAAGGCAGATGGTCCGGACTGATAGCAATTTGCTACGAGTATATTAGCCTAATAAGCCACAGAAATATGTAGGAAATGACATCTCAAAACAGTCAGTCAGTGTATTTATTTAGGGGTCACATGGATGTTTCAAAGCCTACTGCTTAATTGGATCGGGAGGCAAAGTACACTGTCTGTTGCAATAAATCAAGAGAAATGAGTGGAAAATGATTTCTTTATTTCAGTAAGAAGAAAGATTTCCATTACTGTTCTGACAGTTGCCACTCAGGCATCACGCACACATCATTTTGTTTCCCCCCACAAAAAAAGTCTTACGTCATTCCCATATAACATATGCAGCATTGCTGCCTGGAGCAGAAAATTAAATTTCCCTGTAAAGCCGACTCTGCTGTTTTAACAGTATATATTTATATGTCAATATGTAACTGTCAGTATTTAGTGATAGAGTAATCTCATAACAAGACTTCAAAGGGACTTGGAGACAAACGCTTACAGCGGTCACCTCATTCGGGATGGTTAAGTTCATTTTCATGAGTGTCCAAGTGCGCACTTGCCCTACTGTTTGCATACAACAAAACGAGATCACTGTAACAAAGAAGGAAATACTGGGGGATTTTTCTATACCTGCATTCACTTTTTGAAAGCACAGCAAGGCTTCTGTGCCTTTTAATGCCCAAAAACTGCTTCTAGGTAGAAAAAGCGGTATGCAAATAGCTAGGTATTAATTTTACATGCAGTGCTGTCTGACATTGCTTTCTAATTGCAAATAAAAATGTTTTGGTTTACTGTTACAGGTCCCAACAAGCATCAGAGTGCTGTGACCTGTTTACAGTTCAACAAGAACTTTGTAATTACCAGCTCAGATGATGGGACTGTAAAACTTTGGGACTTGAAAACGGGTGAATTTATCCGAAATCTAGTCACATTGGAGAGCGGGGGAAGTGGAGGCGTCGTGTGGCGGATCAGAGCTTCTAACACAAAGCTAGTGTGTGCGGTTGGGAGCCGCAACGGGACTGAGGAAACAAAGCTGCTGGTGTTGGACTTTGACGTGGATATGAAGTGACGGGCAGAAAGATGAATTTGTCCAAACGTGTAGACGATGTTCTCCTTTCCCTCCCCCTGAAAAAAAAAAGAAAAAAAAGAAAAAGGAAAAAAATCCCTTGTCCTTGGTGGTGCAGGATGTTGGCTTGGGGCAACAGATCCTAAAGACCTACAGACTACGAAGGAGAAGACAAAGATGACAAACTCTAACTGACAAGAGAGGCATTTGCTGTCTCGTCACATAAAAAGGCTACACTTTTGACCGGGGCAGCTTTGCAAAAATACGACTTTCGAAGTGAAACCAGGTGCAATTATTTCTTTACTTCCCTCCAATTGCTCCTTGAGCAGTTGGGAGGTGAAAATATTGTTACAGTTCTCGTTAACAGGTTATTTTACCACAAAGATCTCGAAAGAATCTGCACCGGCGAGCCCGCTCGTGCACCCCTGGGTCCCGGCAGCCCCTCCGAGCAACATGCTCTCCCTTAGCCCTGCTCCGAGCAGGGGGTTGGACCGGACAACCTCCAGCGGTCCCTTCCAACCTCTACGAGCAGTCACTGGTTGACTTTCAAAAACTAGAGAGCACCCGCAATGAAAAAAAGCAAACAAAAACAAAGAGTCCATTCCTGGTGTGGAAAAGCTAAAATATTACTGTGAATTGTTTTGTACAGTTTTATCGGAGCTTTTTCTTTTTTTCTTTTATTCCTCTTTTTTTTTGCCAACCATTGCCAATGTCAATCACAGTATTAGCCTCTGTTTAATCTATTTACTGTTGCTTCCATCTACACTCTTCAACGCATAAGTTGCTCTGAGGTGGCAAGTTGTCCTGGGTTTTGAGAGTCCTCTGATGGATTTAATTCGCAATGCTGGTGCTAGAAGTAGGTCTTCAATTACGGGATTGTTGTCCCACCCCTGTACTGTATTCCCAGTGGCCAAACTTATTTATGCTGCTAAATGAAAGAAAGAAAAGCAAATTATTTTTTTTTATTTTTTTTTTCTGCTGTGACGTTTTAGTCCCAGACTGAATTCCAAATTTGCTCTAGTTTGGTTACAGAAAAAGACTTTTTGCCACTGAAACTTGAGCCAACTGTGCCTCTAAGAGGCTGAGAGTGGAAGAGTTTCAGACAATTAAGAGTGAAGTTTGCCTGCAAATAAAGAATTGAGTGTGTGTGCAAAGCTTATTTTCTTTTTTCTGGGCAAAAATTAAAACACATTCCTTAGAACAAAGCTATTGCAGCCTGTTCTGTGGGGAAATTTTTCTTTGTGAGGGCTGTGGTGAATGGAATGAACATACATTAAAAAAAAACTGACAAAATTTTTAAAAAAGATTATAAAATACAAAAATGAAAATAAAGTTGCTGGTCAGTCTTAGTGTTTTACAGTATTTGAGAAAAAAACAACTGTTACAGTTATTGCTGGGAGGAACTGACAGAGCAAAAACTTAACGTTTTTGTAAAGATGTCACATGCAAACAAAATGAGAACTGAAAGAGTCAAATGGTTTGCCTCATTCATCTGAGTAACCTGGTCTGGCAGAAGGTGTCCCTGCCCCCGGCAGGGGGGTTGGAACTAGAGGATCTCTAAGGTCCCTTCCGATCCAAACCATTCTATGATTCTCCAAGAGCCACAACTCAAGCTGAACTGTGAAAGTGGTTTAACACTGTATCCTAGGCGATCTTTTTTCCTCCTTTTTTTTTGTTGTTTTGTTTTGTTTTATTTATAGTCTGATTTAAAACAATCAGATTCCAGTTGGTTAATTTTAGTTATGTAACAACCTGACATGATGGAGGAAAACAACCTTTAAAGGGATTGTGTCTATGGTTTGATTCACTTAGAAATTTTATTTTCTTATAACTTAAGTGCAATAAAATGTGTTTTTTCATGTTAGCATGTCTGTCTTTTTTTTTTTTTCCCTTCTGTTTCTTCTTGTTAATTTACTATCATATATCCTACGAAGGGTAAAGCAGGTCAAGTTGCTCAGCTTACTGGTAGATGCTAAAATATGTCGCAGGACTTTTGCTGTAAGGCTTCCACAAACAGGTGCACGAGTGTCCTCTCCTGCAGTTGCCGTATAGGATTTGTCACATGGGCCTCGACAAACATGTGGGAAAGCCATTAGCTTCCTATCGCTAAGAACATGTCAGGATTTGACTCTGGAGGGAGTTTGCAACAAAAAGCTGCTCAAGTACATAAAACTTCTCCCAATAGCATCTTCTTACTGCATCTGAAATTGAAACTTGATGTTTATTGTTTATGGATTTCAATCAATTGATTGCAGTCTGACAGCAGAGAATAAATCCATAAATACAACTAAAATCAAAGTTAGGATTGTAGGAGAACTTCAAATAAAGCCTCTAAAAAAGAAGGAAAAAAACCCCACATCATTCTAGATCTATCCAACAGCAGTTTTATCGGTGCCCTGAAACCAAGGTAAGTCAGCAGCTGTCTCAGAAACTTAGCACTTGAGTGTCAGTTTCTCTCTTAGATCTCCTTGACCAAAAATCATTGTTTTCTTCGGTGTAAGACTTCTGTCTTACTTGTTGGTGATAGATTTCCCTGTAGAAAACTGTCATTAAAGAAAACCAAACCAAAACATTAGAAGAGGAAACACAGGGATGGGAAAGAAAAATACTTGTATATATCTATGACTGCGTGCTATTCAAATGCAGTTCCAATCCCTACATTACGCAAAACAAGCAATGCTGAGGGATCATGCTTCCATCTGGCCTCTAGAGATTAAAAAGCCATACAAAATGACTGAGCAGCTACAAATTGTAAAAATCTGTTCACTGAGTTGGGTGTTTAAGGGAAAGGAAAAAATTGCAGCAAGCACTGACATATAAAAGCTATGATCATCTTGGTATTTATGTAAAACAATTAAAGAGCTAATCCTCTCTTAAAACGACAGTGAAAGACTGCCAGGACTTTCACATTGTTCTGCTGAGAACGCAGGCCAGGGCTCTCGGCCCCCTGATGACAGAAGGTACGTCAGTCTGGGCTGAGAGGGGATGGAAAGAGAAGGTTAGAAATACGACTATTTAGTGCAGGGAACAGAGCAATAGCTTTTAAGATTATGTAGGTTTTTCCCCATGATTCGTAGAATTTGCAACAACATGTTTTCAAAGAGCAATGGCGCTGGCCTGACGGTGCAGGAGAATGAGAGATTTCTGCGGAACATTGCGCTGGAGGGCAGGAATACAAATCGGGGCAGAAGAGTGAAATGACAGAAGAGGAAGACTAACAAATCCAAATCAGTTCAAGCTGTGTTTAAGTACACTTTAAGCAGCCAATATGACCAGGAGCAAAATGTGCTTAACCAGGATTCAGTTTTCCGGTTGGTAGTGTAGTTCTGACACTATCTTATGTTGAAATTAATGCAGAATAACTTGAACCTGTTAAGAAAACCACATTTATAGCTGCCTTCATCCCAGATTTAGGTTTTTTTTTTTTTTAAATTGTGCTGGCTGCAAAGTCAAGATATGATAGACTGTCACAAAGTTAATTGTGTTAGCGCTCTAAAGACTTCTATTTCGTGAAAAGTCTCTTTAGGTTTATAGGAATTGATGGTGCCTATGAGACACCTGAACAACATAGCTCAATAAGCAGAAATTTGTTAATTTATTAAAGTGACAGCATTTAAAAATGGGCCTGTAGTAAACACATCACTTGTAAGAAACTGTTGAAACAGTTTTAATTCATGGTTTCCTTATTACCCCTATTATGGTAACGCACTCACCGTAACAGTTCACTTGGTATGGAGTCTTCAGTTTGTCAGCACACACACCAATTGAGACTGTGTTAAGAAACATCTTCGTTTCATGTAATTAGATTTTTATTTTAGGGTGGGTGGAGCCGTGGGGTTTCCTTAAAATAAAAACATTTAAGAGTACTAGTATAAGACTATAACTGCTTTATGCTCTCAACATACAGGCACTTCTTGAATCTAGTGGCTTACTCATCGTAGGCTATGTCTTTCTGGCATATTACCCTCTTGTTTTAATGCTGATTCCCTTTTCTCTTTTTGTTTTGGCTCCAGTAAGAGCTTCCACATTTTCTCCTGTATCTGAAGCCAAGTCAACAACATCAAAAGATTTTTTATTTTTAAAGGTATTATTCTTAGCGGACCTTGATTTTAGCTAACAGTAAGTCAGTACTAGTGTTGCCACTTCTTCCGAGAGCCTGTTCCTATGGTCTCGATTTACCTACTCAAGGGATAAGACCAGACATTTAACAGCCGTGTCTACACCAATTTGTAGTTCAGCTCAGCAGGTCTCCCAACAGAGCACAGTGCTGCCTGGAAGCCCACAGAGAAGATTCCTTCGGGGTGTAACTACATCTGGAGCAGCTCTCCAGGAGCACAGCCCAGGCACTCCAGCCACTAGCCGGGCACGTGGGACCAAAACAGAGCTCGTCCAGCACCTCAAAAATACATTCACGTGGCCATGAGGTCCTCAGGACCAGCAGATTGGCACTACAGCTCTGCTCCCACTGCACAGCACTAATTGCTAGTGCAGGCATTACCTTCGCCAAACCTCCCACAGCACCCCCAGCTCCTGACTCGTAATCAGCAACCAGCTCCCATCCAGCAGAAAAACAGAATCCACCTGATACCACCACAGAGTTTTTGCCAGAGAAAAAAGTTCGGATGCCTTCAACTCTCTTTGAGCATGCTTATGGGGAGGTTTTTCTGATTGGCTGATGGAATCCAGTTTCAAAGAAAAAAATCTCTCTCTATCAGTCTGGTCAAAATTTTCTGCCAGCAAGTCAACACCTGAATCATTCAGAAAATGAAATCATGAAATTCCGTAATTGCATAGGCAAAAGAACCAGATTATAACAATAAAAAAGAAAAACCTGCCAGTAATTATTTGAGTCATTCTGACCAAACAACTGTTAATTACTTAAAGGGTAATATCCAAACACACTGACGACTAAATCTTTAATAAAAGTGGGAATATTTTCTTTCCATCTCCTGACATTTTATCTATAACCTTGATCCCTAACATTGTCCAAAGACACACATGCTGTGTGATGATGTTTAGTATTTTATGATGATATACGATGTTTATGATTATACGTGAAGTATATGATCTATATGATACACACCAGGTTTTTCAAACTTCATCTAAAAATGGCATATACAATTTTTCAGCCATCTCTTCAAGCATCGGTGCAGGTTTATAAATACAACAGATGTTTTAACATAAAAGCTGTTCCAGATCCCTTCTGAGATAGATAGTCTGACAAACTAGGTGTCTCCAAAAAGTCGGCAGCCAGTACAGGCTCTTGCTCCCTGTTCAGATTGCCAAATGGCCCAGCAGCTGTAGCGGTACTTCAGAGAGAAGAAATGGTGCATTGTGATACCACGAGTACGCGCTGCTGAGGGGAAATGCTGCAGCACTGTGTGATTGCAGGTGCCTAAGAACCGACAGCTTTATGCCCACATATACTGCACTGCTCTAGCCCAGACGAGACATGAGAGTCCCATAAAACCATAACTAAGATAGGACAGAATCTCCCCACCAACTAGAGATGGCAGAAATCATTAACCACAAGATTAAGTTGCCACTCAAAAGCTTAATGGCACAGAAGAATCCAGCAGTGCTTCTAAACCATACACTGTACGGGACAACTGAGATTTGGCCAAATGCATCCTCCAGCTCTCCTCTCCTTTGTCCTCACCTCTGCCTTGCTTAGATCCAACTGCAACTCCCTGGTCCCTGCTCACAAGGTGACTTTGTCCAACCCTACGTGACAGCAACAGTTTTGGTGAAATATAGGCTAAGCTATTTGTCTACTGCATCTCTGTGCTGCTGGAATCTACACTGTGCTTTCTGCACGGGGACAGCACGACCTCAGTCTAACACTGAATGCTCCAACGTAGTACATGAAGAGGAGAAGACATCATTCAGCCCAGAGCGAGAGATCACCAGTGTTATCACACAGTGTTACGTGTGTAAAATGGGCACATCCTAAGGAGCTTCACAGTTGTAAGTGGCATCATGAATCTTGTTGCCTGAAAGCTGGGTGAGATCATGGTCTATGGGCAGCAAACAAACATGGAAGGTCTACATGAGCTGGATCAGAAATGACCCATGAAATTCAGAGAAAGGCAGGTGCGATGAACGTGAGGCTTTTTCTGTCCAAGAGATCACCATTGTAAGCCCTGCAACGGGTAGTGTGGGGTATTGCATCACCCTCATCAACAAAGCATAGGGGTAAGCTCGCTTTATGAAGCCTTTCATCTGGCTGCCCTGTAATTGAGGATACAACCAACCATGTTAGCTCTGAATCGTATGAACTTCTCTTACCTAGGGCGGGTTGTTTGATGGGAAGATGAATGGAATGCCCCTGACCTCCTCCTCCTGTCTGGCTCCTCACGTCAGCCAGCCAGATGTCTGAGATGCAGGTTTCACAGGGTGCTTACAGTGCGCTATTCGAGAGTGCTTTGTTCTTTTAATTTAAAACAGGAAACATGGAATGTAGAAGATCCAAAAACTTCAAAGGAAGTTTCCACTGCCAAAGGAGCTGCATTTCAACTCAAGTTCATTCTCTAGGTTAAATATTCAAATCTGAGAGTGTGGGAAGATGCTCACACCTTCGAAAGGATTGATGATTTCTAAGGGATAGAAGGATTCAGATTAGTTGACTCTAAATAACAGTGTGGTAAACTGAGCAGTACAACTGCTCCTAAATGGGAGTTTTATTTTGAGCTATTCAGTTTGAAATGAATTTCTAATAATACCACAGCTTTGCAGATACACAAACAATATAAAACATGTTTCCTCTACCCTGATATACGTAGGATCTGAGTACTACATTCCCCTCTCTTCAAACTGTCGTTTGCTTTTAAGTTTCCTGATATATTTCATTGCCAATTTTAAATTTTTACATTATAGTTTGGAAAAAGGAAGAACTCAAAAGCTGCAGACTAAACAGGGCTCCAAAAATGTGCCTTCAGACAGTTTGCTGCTACTTGTCTGCTTTAGTGTTCCTCCTGTCAGTTCTCAGTTGACAGCAGAGAATGTTTCAATTAACCAGCACACACATTTTCCCAAACAAACAAGTTTTATAGAAACATGTTATGTTGTTGTCCCCAGGGGAAAAGTTTCTTGATTTTTTTCTATTTGTGTTTCTTTTGCCTATTTAGCACATGCTTTAGGCATGCACCAGATCCTTTCTTTACCATTCTGCTGACTACTGCCACGCTTCAAATACCCCATTTCATCCCAAACAAGAGAGTAATATGATGTTCCTTGTGTCCATCCTTCAGTCTCATGCACATTTTTACATTTCAAAACCAGATAACTGATGTGTCTGGATTCACCTGTTCACAGGCAGCCATTTACCAGCAGAACCAGCTCTTGAGACCTCACCATTTATCACTGTTGGCCATATGGCAGAATAAGGACAGCCCCGGTCAGAGGAGCAGCAAGACGGAGGAATGCACCTGTACGTGAGATATCACTAATGTGGCCATCTGTTAGTGTAACTACGTGGGGTACGGCTCCACTAAGCCCACAGGACTCCAATTTAAGTCGAAAAATTCAAGATTACAGCCTATATTTTAAAAGCCTCAAACTACATATTCATTTCTATACATACACATTCACATCTTGAAACACTTCTGGTTTTACATATTTAAAAAAAGACTTGACAAGTACATAAGCTTTCTGTTTTCCTCTATTTGATTCCCTCATTTTCTCTTTTCTTTGACACTCGCACTTCAGTTTCCTTATGTTTCACTTCCTCCTTTGTCCTGTTCCCTGTTTTTCTTTTTGTGTTTTACCATTCGTGTCCCTATTTTTCACATTTTTTTATCTTCCTCATCTTTCCCCATTCGCAAACTTCTCCTCTGCTCAAAACTGTCATAGCCAGCTTTTCTCTCCCTCTTCACCCCCAGAGCTGAGTTGGCGAGCTGGAGTCTTTTTCACACCACTCTTTAGATATAAGATATACAGGAGATGCATAAGACAGATCAGAAGCAAATACAGAGCACTCAGAAAAATGCATTTATTTGTCTGGTTCCACATTAAAGATCTAATGTTTGTCTATCCACAAAGATAGTCCACAAAGACTCAAATGGTCCAACAGCAATCGGATCAGGCCCTCTAAGCACAGACCAGTTTACCACCAATTTCACAAACAACTGAGCAACAAGCATTGCCTAATTCAATACTCATCAAGCATTCTCTCTACTTCTTTTTGCCAAAATATAGTTATTTTCTTTAAAAATCATATGTTTTCTTGCTCCTTAGGAAATCTAGTGTGTAAAGGCAGGTTTGAAAATATTCCTCATTATGAAACATGAGTGATGCATGGTTTTCTAAATCTATGCACAATTTGGAAGTTACTCCTGGTGACAAGCCTCTAGACAGATTCACCTCTGGACAGAACTATCGTCCCAAGAGATGCCTGTTTCATAAAGCGATGTATAAATAAGAATTTGAGACTGTAAATGAACCTATATTCCAAACTTAACAACAGCAGCTGATATTCCTTCCAGTACTACCAACACAGCGCAGCTGGGATAGTACGGTCTGTCAGGGTATGTTAGGAATAATATATAAACCACGTCTAAAACAATCCAGTGTGCATTGCTCGCTAATTCTTAATACGCAGTGACAGCATAAGCAATAAAAGCTCCAGAGCCAGCGTACGATGTGACTGCATACTGGGTATACTACCCTGGCGCTGGTGAAATTTAACTGTTCTAGTGACACAATATATTCAATTGAAAAAAGCCAGGGACATTCAGCACTTCTCTGAGACTTGGCTTCTGCATAGTGTTAAACCAACAACAATTCAAAAGGATAAGCAAATATTAAGAAGGACACAAACTGTGTCCAAAGCAACAAAGCCACAGATAAGACAGCCTCGTCTTTGCAGAACAAAAGGCAGTAAAAACAAACAAACAAAACCCACACAACAACAACTCCTCAAACCAACAAAACCCAAATCCCTGTATCTTTTATCTCATTGTTTCATTTCAGCTTAATTATGCTGTTAACAATTGCAGGTGACCTCCTCTCCTTGCAAATGCATTCCCACTCCTACACAGCCCAAGCTCTGTGTATACCATACTCACGGACTGTACGTATGGCTGCTTTTACCCAGAGAGAAAGATAAATAGGATTTGCCTCACAGTTTTGTTTTTATTTTTGCTCGTTCTATTCAAGATTTTGCTCTTGCTTCTGTTGTTTTACAAACAGAGCAGCAACTGCTGCACTTCCCCACGGCTTGAGCAAAGCTGACAATAGATGAGTGTTGTTGCTTATCCTTTCCAGGCTGAAGGATCATTGCATCAGAGAAAATAAGTTAAAATTAGACAGAGGTTCAAAGTGCAAAAAGCAGGACACGTGACTAGCATTTTATCTCAAATGCCTGAGGTAAAGAAGCCTTCCCCGCTGACAAGTGGACTAATACTCTGTACAGCTAACAGGAGCATACAAAGGCAGTTAAACCTGACAGTAAAGAGCGCAGCTCTTCCATAGACATAAGGAGTGCACCAGAGAAGGAAAAAAAAAAAAATGGGTCTAATATCGTCATATTCTGATTTGCTCTTGGAAAAACCACACAATACCCCCATTATGCAATCTGATGTATCAGACAGCACAATGCAGACAAAATTGTTCTGACAGGAAGACAAGAGTTCCTTTAATCTTCGACTCTCCAAACAAATTATGCTCTCTAATTAATACCTGAAACCAGTTATTTATGCACACAAACTGGAGGTTAAATTTTCTGCATCACAGACGCGCCCTCTTCCCATAGACCCATCTAGAATTGAGCACACATAGACCCATCTCCAGCCATCGACCCCTTTCCTCCAGGCCAGTCACAACCACCACACTCCCAAAAGACCCTCTGTAAAAGGCTCGCTCTCTCTCCATGTCTCTTCTCTAAAAATTCGGAACATTGCCCATAAAGATTATTCTTCCCATCACTTTGGCTTTTGGTAAAATCAATACAGGTGAGAAAAAAGATGCTGCTTCACAGGCCTGAGAATGGAAGAATTGTTCTTTTAGCTGTGTGATAAATAGGAAGACATTATCTCAGTCATAATATAAATGAAGTGACTGTAGTAATATGCCACACTAAGCCAAAATTTAGCTTGCCTGCATTTTAGGATGCTTCCCCTGCACCTAGGTAAAAGGTACGGAGACAACTGACTGTGAAGTTCATGTGGTATTTTCCCTTCCCAGGAGAGATGGATATTTCAACCTGCTCTTCTTACAAAATGTAGAAAACTTACTTTCAGTGTAACCCTTGTCTCTCTCTTTGCCAGCTCAGGATGTAAATTTTGCACTACTCTTGCAAAGTAACATGGGTTTTTAAGAGCTGCGCCCATTCAGAAGCCCACTGTGGGATGCAGCATGTCTTCTGAGATCCGTGTTTGGTAGTGAGAGCATCTCCCTGCCTAAGTTTCCATCTCACATCTTCTTAGGCATTTTCCAGCATCCACCCAATGTGCGTTAAACAGTGAGCAATTGAGAGTTCAAGCAAATGATATGGAGGAATGGATAATTAGCCCCTAGGAACGCACCCAGCTACAGTTATACTCCATGAAGGTTAGAGGCCCGATTCCTCCTCATTTAAATCTGATATTGAAGGAATTTATAGAGCTTTACCCAAGCCACTAATTTGCAATTTTACTGCAAACAATTTACAATCAAATGAAGTGAAAGCTAGAAGCAAAGAGTACATTAATGACTTAATTTTCCTTTTGCATTTCTCTTCATTTTATCTTCCAGTGAAGGCCAATCTTAAAAAATGGGATAATTGGCCAGCAAATAAATACAAACTTTTTTCTTCTAATTATTACTGCATAGAAGCTGAATTGCTGGTATGAACTACAGTGCTATCTTCTGCTGAGGACAGTCCTGTATGACCAACCTCCAGCAACAGAAACTGGGAAAACATCACTATTTCTCCGACTGAAAATTCATGCTCTAACAAAGCAGTACAAAAAGTATCACAGTATCTGAATACAAAATTTAGTGTTCTGGGCTAGCAATATGCAATTTGTAAATTATACAGCCATGTGCACTGAAGATGTTACTTAAAAATACAGTAACTATTCTGTCAAAAAGGAAGCATGAATGTCAAAGCAGCTTTTGTAATACTCCACTGGAGCTTCATCTTTGCTAGGAGAGATCTAGGTGCAGCTAAATCAGTGAATTATTTTTTTCTTAGGTTTAGAGGCAATCTAAAGGCATTGGTCAAGTACCAAACCGCAGTCTAGGAGAAGGAGCTAGGACAGGTGGTTGTTTCACAGGACAGCGGTCAGTCTGAGGCTTGCTCCTGAAAGAGACAGCCTGCTGCCCTCTGGGACTGGTAGAGTGCTGAGCTGATCTGCTGACACAGTTGGAGAACTCACAGTTTTATAAATAGTTAATTTTCTGGAGGTTTGCTAAGCTGAGCTGGCTCAAGGGACTCAGTTAGCTGCCGACACATGGGAAGCCAGTGGCCAGGAGCAAGGCAGGTCTGCCTCTCCCTGCAGCAGAGAGCTGCTAAAAGCTCAGGAGACGCAGAGTCAGTTAAATATCTCAAAGCTGTCTGGGAAAGTGGGGGTGCTGCACTCATCTCAACCCTTCCATTCCCACATCTCCCGTCTCACTTATTCTCATGCCCACCTGACACCCAGACCCCATTCAGATGGTTAACCTGCTCTGGCAACAGTGAGTAGTCAGATCAGTTTAGGAGCTCAAACCACATTCTCTGACCAGCTTAACCATCTCAGCAAACATCACTGTAACGCTGGACCAGACTGAACTGCTTTTAAGGAAGTGATCTGAAATTTTGCTTTAACTTAAATGTCCATGGCTAGACAACTAGCACAAACTCTGAACACCAAGCTACGTGCTGCTGTTATATAAAGAAAGAAACCTTCTGAAGGAAATGTAATGGCTGGAGAGACCTATGCTCAAGATACCTTAGCCTGCACATCCTCAACACAACCTCTGCAGAGAATAGGACTCACGCACCTATACAGTGAACTTCCAAACTCATCTCTGTGCCCAGTCCTGTTCATTTGCATGATGTCGCATGGGAAAATGGGAGGCTGCTGTAGGAGCAGAAATCCCATGCGCTGCTGAGAAAGGTGTCCAACGTCTGGGGTGGAACCTGCTGCTTTTGCCTCCAGGTATACCTGCATCATGTTTGCTCATCATGAGCCCAAAATAAATGCACAGGAAGAACCTGCAGTTACAGAACTTGGTGGAGGAGTCTGAGCCCTGCTTAAGATGTGAAATTGCAAGACACTGAAACACCTAATTGGGCAGAAAGCTGGGCCTGGCCCAACTTGGCTGAATAAAGTAAATCAATATGCCATCAAGGAGAGTAATGCGGCAAGGTATAAAGAGGTTTGGTTTGCAGAACACACTCTCTCCAATAGTTTGAAACAAAATGCTTTCTTCTTCTAGCTAAGCAAACACAGCACAAAGCATTCCTCTGAACCAGAAGTATATGACAGAAACCCAAGGTGCAATAAGGACTTTCCCATAAGTGTCCTCCTAGGCTGACAGAAGAGGTAGCGAGAACCTGTACAGCTGAATCAAGCATTAGTACTGAGAAAGAAAACCTTTTCAGCCCAGGTCTTGGTGAGCTGAGAAAAAGAAGGAAGAACTGAATTTGGATAACTTGAGCAGGACATTAAACATTACAGCAGTGAACAAAGAACAGACACCGATTCCAACACCCAAATACCCATTAAATAGGTCAAATTATTTTCAGGACTGAATCGTAGAATGGTTTGGGTTGGAGAAGACCTTTAAATATAATCTAGTCCAACCCTCCTGTGATAGGCAGGGACATCTTTCACCAGGTCAGGTTGCTTAAAGCCCCATCCAAACTGACGTTGAACACTTCCAATGAAGGGGCATCCCTTCTCTGGGCAATCTGTTCCAGTGTCTCACCACCCTTGTCATAAACGATATTTCTTCCTTATCTCCAATCTAAATCTACTCTCAGTTTAAAACTGTCACCCCTTGTCCAGTCACTACAGGCTCCCGTAAAAAGTCTCTCTCCGTCTTTCTTATAAGCCCGCTTCATAGATCTCACTAATGATTTCACTGGAAAATGCTATGAGGAATAGGCTAAGGAAATGCAGACTAGGAAAATACCCTGAACGCCTAAGAGAAAAGACAAATGTCACACTGGACTTAGGAAGGCAGCAAACTCAACTGGAGATAAAAAGAAGCCAAGTCTTGAAAAACAAAAGCAAATATATCAGATAGAAATTAAGAAAACAGACGTATTTCGCTATCCTCTAGTATTCTGCAGGATCATTCACCCTTGTACGAAAAGAGCAAAGTGAACATAAGTTGAAATAAGGCTAGCACGCTCGTACAATTACAAAGGGCTGCATGAGGTACATGCCCTTGAGCTGAGGCCTACGCCCTCCTAAGAAGGAGTACGCAGGGAGGCAGCGATGCCGATTGTTAGCTCTCACCACAGAAAACTTGGCAAAGACAGGGAGTAAAATGCAGTCGCAATTTTAAATCAGCCTTTACACCCTTCTATCCGCCTTGGAGCTGCTCCATGGTGGTCCAGCCTTCCAGCACAAGGCAGAGGAGCAGAAAGATGCCAACCACCAGTGGCCCCAGGGCTCATTACAGCAGTCACAGGCTACCATAGATTTTCCTCAAGTGCAGAGATTACCCAGATACTCTTCTCTTCCCACCTTCCTTTCTTTGCAATTACCTTTGAATGCACAACCGCTAGCCTAAAAGCTTTCCACTACCCAATAAATGTTTCAATCATTTCTCTATGCTAATGTGTTTAAATTAGAGTTTAAATTAGAGTTTAAATTAGAGTTTAAATTAGCTAACTTGCATTTTGGCACCAGGGCAGGGCAAAAGACTTTCAGAAATGACTCGCGAAAGGTATTTGTGAAACACAGATTTGCCAACTGCTTTGGCAACAAAGTGCCAAATGAGAGATTAGATAGCACAGGCATAAAGCAGAAGATATACATATACCTACAAGGAAAGGATCATTTTAGGGCTATGCATTTGGTGCCAACCATCTTAATGTAGAAAAAATATATAAAGATTCACAGGGCAGACATTCAAAGACCCCAAGAGACCTAAAATATAGAGGACAAAACCAGCTTACATAAAACATGCAAACACTTGAAGATGTGAAGCTAGGAATTTTGTGGGTTAAAATAAAGAGAAAGATCTAAGCATAACAGGAAGAAATTAAGAAAAATCAGACCATTGGGATAAAGACGCTTCACAGTAAAATTTAATAGGCAGTGGAACAGTTTCCCAAAGCAAGCAGCTGAAGTTTGAAAAACCTTGGCTTCAGAACTGCATCAGAAAAAATATCAAAATAGCAATTTAGATCCGAAACCTAGAAAACATACAAGGCTGTAAATCATTGAGAATAGAAGTGTACATGCTTTTAGAGTCCTCTGCAAGAAAGTATCTCGCAGAGAATATGCCATGAGATAGAAATACGTGTCTAAAGCTTTTCCCACTACAGTATGCAATTCTCTTTCCTTCCCCCACCAAGCCAATATTGACTATTTCTACCATGCAGCAATATGGGACATGTTCTAGCAATGTGCAATTACTCTTTGGAATGCAAAGAATACTTCCGACACACTGCTGTAATCTCAATGGTGGCCTCTAATGGAAGTTGTCTGCTTATTCCCATTTCCATTGGGATGGCAGTGTATGATGCAACTCTGCTGTCAGTCTGGCCTAGAATGTTCCCCTGAGACCCCAGAATCATTCAGCGTGTTGAAAAAGTCATTTTAAGAAACACAGAAACATAAGTACTTTATCCCTACTTGACTCCATGCCAAGGGAGTCACACAAAAACCTTGTGATGTTTCAGTGCTAAATATTATGTAACAGCTACCTTTCTCATTTAAAAATCCTCAGCTGTTAAAAAAAAGAAAGATCCAAACAAAACCCTCCTGATAATTAGAAAATCTTCACTCTGATAGTCCAGAAACTGCCACAACATAATGAGGTTTCTCAATTTCTTTATCTTCCTCTCCTAGAAATGCAGAATTTTTGATCTTCAAGCAAACTTGGCTTCTTTTCTCCTTGTTTCTTATGTAATGGTGTAGTCAGACCTGTTCCCTTCTGAACCACTATTCTATGTCATTAAGAACAGCTCTCTGCTATTGTAAGCACCAACATCCCTTAATCCCTTCATTAATTTAAATATATTCTAAAAGGCACTTAGCTCTCCACTGGGACTCCAAAACAGCCTCTCTATTAGGAGAGCCCTATACAAACTTCACTTTCTAAGTGCAAGACAACTGGCACACTCATTCCCTGGAAGCATCAGTACTGGTGGGCGTTTCTGCTGGGAGCCAAAAGACCAACCTTCTCTAGCTCAGCACGAAGACCAAGGGCTCCAAAAGGAAGAGTCCATCTCTCATCACTCATTTTTGGAAGAGATCCCACAAGTCTAGCAAGACTGAAGTCTCTAAGTGCCAGTACAAAAAGCTGAACACGTTTTGTTGTTTTTTTTTTTAATGGAAGCCTGAAAAGGTTTCTGGAAAGTACAGAAGTGTCACTTGTAGAATACAGCCAAAAGTTCTCAGCCAAAGATTTCCAAGGGCTTTAAAGAAATACCAGTATCATTATCCTCATTTTACAGATGGAAAAGTGAAAGCATAGTAAGGTAATGCCAACATCAGGGTCATCAATTCAACTCAGATTTCCTGGGATTGTTCACTGAGACACAAATCCATTCTTTATCCAAATTTATTTAACATGTAATGAAATAGATTCCAGAGAACTTGGCCTTGTTCTAAAAACATAAAAATTTGTATAACATCGGTTTTGTCTGTACAAAAATCAAGATTATATGCACTGCTCTCCTTATTCCCTACTTAGTTTTGACTGAAGAGTGGCTAGAGATAAAAAGTGAGCTTAGCAAAATGAAGCACTGAGGGCTTGCACAATATAACCATACTTTAAATTCTAGGGTGAAATTCCTGACCTAACTGAAGCTCATACTGATTTCAGTGGGGCAAGGTTTTCAACCCGTACTGTGTGGTAAAAGGGAAGAAAGATAACTTTGACAAAGCACTTTAAAGAAGTACTATATCCAAAGGAGAGAAAAGTTAAGTCAACGAAGTATTTCATGTAAACTCAGTGAGCTCATTTCCCAGATGAGCCAGATATCTGCTGAGCTTGCCTTAAAGGGCAAAAAGCAAAGATGGCTTCACCTCCTAAATGTGGCCTGGGGCACAGTTAGGATGATTTACCTTAAGACAGTTTAAATGCTCTTGGCTTATTCTGACTGAAGATCACGTCTCCTGACAGCCAAAGATACTGAGGCACTGAGGTTAGGTCAGAACCTGGCCCCAAGACTCGAGAATAAAACAGAAAATGCACATCACAAACAGCTGAGAAGAACAATTGCCTTCATCTCAAAAAGCTATCAAAGAACAGCTTTGCTAAATAAGAGGGGGGCAGTAATTAAAACCAGTATAGTAATTGAAAGGTTGACATTTTCTTGCACACTGACACCTACAAGCAAATAATGACAAGGAAGCATAAGTAAAAAGTGTCAGCCTCATATAAGCAATGACAACAACCTTGTAGGCAAGAAAAGTCTTCAAGGACTTGTGGAAGACAAAGAGATACTTAAAGACTGGACAGACTAGGAAAAGGAGAATAGAGAGAATCAGATTTCAGTGCACCTTCCTGTAATTGCTGGCAAGGTTAGAGCACAACATTCTACAGACATGCAGAAGACAGCACGGTGATCAGTAGCAGTCAACACAAATGACATCAATCCAAACTCCTATGACATTACTAGAAAACGTATCAATGATGCCATTTCATAATGAACCAAAGGGAATATGCGTAACATAAAGCAGGCACATTCCTAGCTGAAAAACTGTATTTGAAGGATAGTTATCACTAGCTTGTTGTCTTACTGAGGCTCCTAGTGTACAGGCATTTCATCAATGCCTTGGATGATGTAATACACTTGCTGCGTTTGCAAACCACGTAAAGTTGCAAAGGGCAAAAACTGCTGGAGAACAGGATTAGAATTCCAAACAATCCTAAGAAAATGGAAAAGAGGTCTGAAATAAATAGGATATGCCTCAGTAAAGACAAATGCTAAGTGTTACACTTCAGGTCTTGTCAGCAAGATGAAGGTCACAACAATCAACTGCACAAATATTGGATGTAAAATGACCAGCTAGGAGACAGAAGAGGACCTGGGGGGTAAAAATAGCTCAGAAATCAAACATCAATCAACACTGTCACACTGCTGGGAGAAGAAAAAGGACCCCCCAAATATTACCGTGCTAAGAGCTAACAAAGCCTCCTCCGAAGTAGTTTGTTCAGTTTAGGACTTTACATTTCAAAAAATTCCACTGACTGTACACCACCAAAATCTAGAGGCGAGAAGACTAGGATGAGCAATGTCTGGATAGAAGGCCCTTTGAGCAAACACCGAAAGAATGAGATGTCCTCCATCGGAGGAAGAGAGAGACTGAGAAGTCAACTAACATGTATATAACATGTATGTGAAGTGTTGCTACAAAGAAGTAGTAGTAACATGTCCTTCACGTTCAGAGGTATAAGAAACCACCCGTGCTGCTTAGGGATATTGCTTAATTTCCATAATGGAAATCTCTTTGAAAAGGTTAGATAAACATTGGTAGTAATGTTTGAGGTACAGATGAACCGCCCTGGAGATGGGGTTAAACAGATAATCTTGAGGCCCCTATTTTACATGATTTTCACAATACACCCTACTTTTCAGAACACTGCATATGATTCACTCACCAGGCATATGTGTCATTTACAAATGACTATTTTCAATGTGTTTTCTCTCTTTAGAAAACACAGCAATTTTCTTGACTCTGGTTTGTGATATTCCCCCCACAGTTTCTATCTTCAGAAGCATTTACGTTAAAACTTTGCACATCAGACATGCACATTTGAACAGTATGCAGTATTCGTGACACTATCCTGGCTGAGTAAGGCATGGAGCCAATGATACTCAAGGGAGAAACAGGAGGCAGCAGAGTCAGCAGCGTTTCTGGAGGGACGGCAATGTAGGCTGGGAAGAGAAAAACGAAAGGAAAGGACCTAGGGCTAGTCAGAACAGACCAGAGAGTGAAGAATTTCAAAGTTAGGGCAACACTCCAAATTTAAAGAAAAGTGATCTGCCTTGTTCGAACACCCCACTGAGCACATTGTGCATTTCCATGGGTTCCCCCCCCCGGCCCCTTCTCCCCCTGGATAACTGGAGTACAGAACCATGTTTATACTTGTTCTGCTTACTGAACAGGATCTTAAAATTGCGTGAGGTGGAGGCAGGACTGATGCTGAGCTGTCAAAGAAGCTGGAAAACAGGATTAATTGAATGTGATCTTCATTGGGAACTGAAGTCATGAGTGGCTTTTGAGGTTTGTGCTTTCTGTAATGGGCTGCAAACAGGAGCTTAGATGGAAACCAACACTTTGTTTAGAACTTCTTTCCCAATGGTAGATATCCCATGCCTTCTACTTTCCTAAGCAAGTAGTGGCAGAAGACCATGAAAAGATTAAGATTTCCACTCCCTTCTTAGGCACTTGGCAACTCTGCCTCCCAATATACTGCTTCTTATTTAATTACCACTTCAAACAAAACTGCATTATATCCACAGTCAATGCTTTTGCTTTCCAACCGGCAGAACAACATTGTAAAGAAGATTTAAGGCGCATCACTTTAACAGCCGTAGGAAGAGAATACAATATCCTTAGCAGAAAGGGATAGAAGAAACAATGGAGGTGTGACAGGTTGCTTAAAAAGGGAGGGCGGGGGATTTATAGAAATTATTAGTAAGGACAGCGGAAGAAGGACGGGCACATAGAAGTGAAAGGATGTGGATCTTGTCCCTTCAGCTTTTACGCTGAACATTGAAGGGGTATGATCTAAAACATCCTTCAAATTGACGCTAACATTTTATTCACACAGCCACAACACTTGAAGTACTGCAGTTACCAAACTGGAAACACAGAACACAAGGCACCTGCTGTCTTTTGCTATTCTACTTAGTAAGCAGCAGCTACTACCTTATCTGCCTATCATTTTACCCCTGTTGCTCTGCTGTTGCAAGGTCCTACCAATGCTACCATTACTCCAAAGGAACAGAAAGGGCCTGAGGCAGTTTCTATCATTTGTACCACTGTATTAGTAAAATCAGTGGAGGTTGATTTGATACAGCTAATGCATCAGCAGGCACAAGAGCCTTCTCTGCACTACACCACCTGCCACTCTGTTGTTTCTTCCGAAGCAATGAATACATGTATTATGAGAAGGAGCCATGAAATCACCCGAGATGAGCAGATAGAGAAAACCTTTTTTTCCAAAGTAAATTTTCTTATATGGGAAAGTGGCAAATTTTGCCTTGATGTATTAATACATGGATTGAGTTGGGATGGTATTTTTCTGCCTGTTTAAATTTGCATCTCTGCAACAGATGGAACAGAATAGTTGTAGCCGTAGGCCAAACTGTGAGAATTATTCTAGTGTAGGCAATAATAATGATCACAAATGGTAAAATGAAGCAAAAGTTCAAATTTAACTCATCAATACATTATTCTCCTCCTTGCCACAGAAAACTTGGCAGTAACTGCTCCCTGCTTGTGATCCTTTCTGAATGCAGCCAAAGACCGAGCATGGGATTTCCAAAAGTCATCTATGGGACTTCAGAGCACAGCTGGGCAGGAATTCTCATGTTTCTATTCCACAAACAATACCAACCTTTGGAACATAGCTAGGGAACATTTGTTCCCGAAAGGAATAAAAATTTAAATTATCTGTGTTTCCTACCGAACAGGAATTTCAGGATTTCCTTTCAAGTAAATCAATGCTGTTAGACTACTCTATAGCTGGGGAGTGTAGGAACTGAAGCACTGAGGAGCTGCAAGCTTAGCAGCTCCAGGAATTCAGGCTCATGAGGTGGGACAAGTCAGAAACGCAGAAGTTTCAGCTGCCAACCAGCTGGTGCACAACCGAAGAATCTGGGATTTGGGGAAAAGGACAATTCACCATACTGCCCTTTAACGGCTAAGCAGATACAGAAGCAACTCTCATGAGTTTTATGAAAGTGCACCTGGAATTTGGTGGTTTCTTTTTTTTTAAAAAAATAAAAATTCAGAGTTACAAATTGCTTCTTAATGAAATCTGTGATCTTATGTCACTTAGGTCATTGAGAAAATCCTTCCCTCCCATAACTAGTGTGAAAAAATAGCTGCAGAGAAAGATTAATATAGAAGGGTAAGTTCATCTCTACTTCAGTTATACTTACCATATTTCTTTTTGCGACAATATATTACAGTACCAAAAGGAACTGCAACCCATTGACAGCTCTTTAGTCCTAAGAGAAGCAAGAGAAGTGTAACATCACAATATGAAGCTTATCTGGGCCATTAGGTACTTACCAGAGTGCAACAGTACAGTACATTTTTGGGATGCTTAATGCTAACACTTCCTTGCACTTTACAGTCTTTTCAGGTTCTATGCAAAGGCTACAAGGTCTACAGCAATTCGTCTCCATTTTGCTTATTATTAGAGATCTTGTGAATATCCATAAATGAAGTATGGGATCCAGCCAAGAAACCCGTAATGACTGGTCACCTCTGAGGGGGAAATAAAAGCATGAACATTTGGATGTTACCTCTTCAGAGAATTAGAAATCTTTCAAAAAGTTTACATCTTTTTTTACTCTTTTTCTCCTCAGGTGCAATACCCCAACAGATGAGAAGCTACATGTCCCTGTCAACATTTATCTGCAAAGCCATGCAAATATTTAAACTGAGCTGGAAATCCCTGGAAGGCAAAACACCTTTTTGAGGTCTCAAAAATTTTATTAAATTACAGCTTTCTACACTATACAATCTTCTTACCTACCATAGAAAATGGTAGGTAAGGTATCAGATTAAATCAGTTGCACAGCCACAAGGCATAGTGCAATAAAGATTCCATTACCCAAATCATTTTATACCTAAGCAAACGGAAAATGTAAAGACATTTACATTAGCGTTGTAAACCCTATGTTATTGATGGGGAAATGATAGTACAGCTGTCCATTCTGTGTGGCGATTGCAATATCGGGCCACCCATTTATCAAACTGCCTCTTTTATTTAAAAATGTATTAAATATGTGCATGAGCTCTGCTTTATATGGTAGCAACAAAGCCAAGAAACATTCTTCCGCTATTTGTTATCTGCCATCAATGCAAAATTGGGGTCTGGAAGTTATTATAAATCGTATTTTTTCACTGAGTTTCTACACAAAGCCTATACATTTCTCTTAGAAACGTTTATTATTCCAGAGCTGATCACGCAATGCAATCCAGGTGATAGCCATACTTGGGATTTTGCTGGGTTCCTCCACCCCCCATCCCGTTTTCAAAGCTCTGAAAAAGGAAAAACAACCAAATGCTCATCTGGACATTTTTTTAGATGTGGAAACTCTCTGGGTCAAGACCATTTATATAGGGCACAAGAAGATGAACAAAACTGGGCCAAATTTTGCTTACTATATTCATGTGCATAGTTCAGCTGCAATGAGTCAGACTTCCTCTTAAACAGACCCCATCATCCATGAAATCCACATGCAGCAAACTGAAAACTAAGATGTAAGATGGAGTAAAACCAAAGAACATCCTTTGGTCCATAGTTGGACCATCTGGCTGCAAGTTCCCCGAAGTCAGCTTATTACCAGACACCTTCATGGATGGCTACCAGTGACTCAACACTACATGTTCTCCTTTCCGCATCAGTGCATGAACAGCAGTTCCCCACCTAATACTAGGGGACACGGAGGTACTAGCACTATGACACCAACGAATGTAAAGCAGTGCTTCCCCCTGTTGCTTGGATCTATTAAATAGTTCACAGGTTTTTTCTTCAAAAGATAGCAGGTCTTGTCCAAATACTGTTCAAATCTCAATTTGGAAGTTGACATTCTGCCTTTCCAAGATTAAGTTTATCATCAAGCAAAGAAGTTAAAGAGAAAAAGAAAAAAAAAAGAAAAATAAAGTATTTCCCATCAGAGTCATTAAATTAGACTGCTATGGGGACTACATTCTGCTGACCACAATTTGTGAATGAATACATAGCTGGCATAATTTATCGCCATACCCCCTATGTTAATAAAAGATTATAACATACACTGCCATGTCAGGTCACATTCAAGATAGCTGATGACTGCTCAAGAACTGTTAAAATGCAAGAAAAAGACAGCCCTATCAAAATGAAAACAGCCCTTTAAGGACATCATTTCCGTGCTTCTCAATTTCTATTACCAACTCAGCTGGTGAAAAGTGAGATACCAAAGTCATTTCCCTTTCTCATATATAATGACAACAGTTGATGTATTTTTTTTCTTTTTTTAATGGAAACCACTGTATTATTCATTTTGTTTCCACTCTTATTCCAAGAAGATCTGTTTTTGTAAACAGTCACTGAAATGAAAACCAATGCATACATTAAAAAGACTAAAGGCTAAATAAAAAACTAGCCTAGGATTTCTCATCCATATAGCACACAACCGAACTCTCCCATCTCACCGTGGTTAAAAGTTCCTTTCAGAAAATAAAGCTAAACAGAACTACACCTTTCATTTTCACAGCTCCATAATAATGGTACCTCATAGAAATAATAGTCTGCTATGGTCTTGTAGCAAGTATTTTTATAATAGTCTATCCCGTTAGAGGTGATATCATTTGACTGGAGAGTAGTATGTGTAATGCCTGCATTAAGAATAAGAAAGTAATATGAATGAATACTGTCCTGTAAGTCTGACCTCAGGAGTATGGGAGAATTTAGAAAAATTTTGAAAGGAAGGTTAATGAGTGACATGGACATAAAGGCAAAATGGGCTAAAATTCAGAGAGTTCTCCAGGCTGACATGGTAAAATAATCCACGTTTTAGACAAAGACAAAAGAAATTCAGTCAGTCTCATATAGCTGGACTTCATTAAAGCATTTCCAGTGGAAACCATTTGTCAATTTAGAAAGTAGTAGCTGGTGGGCAGGCAGCTGGGTGAAGGAAAAACAGCAACAAGAAGTATTAAGGGGAAGAATGTCAGACAGCAGGGAGCTTGGCTATGGGAGATTTTCGAGGATAAATCTAGTTTAGCATTTTCTTTAATAACCTTGGCATAATAAGTGGGCTAATGAGAGTCAGTGATGTGGGGTGTCATTGCCAACATAGAGAAGGATTGCAATAACTACCCCAAAAGAAATGGATTTCTTTGGTGACAAGAAACGTGAAATGAATCCCACATGAACAAAAAAATATTGTGATTCTGCACTTGGGAGCTAACTGCAAATACTCCTGCAAGAAGCTGAGAGCTCATCAATAAGAAATTACTAAGGTGGAGGATGTATGGTCTGTAAGATTCAGCTATGAAAGAGACAAATGTAATGTTAGGAAGCATCAATCAATGCATTTTCAGTAGATAGAAAAGTATTAATGCCACTGTACAAGGGCTTTCCTTCAAAAACTGCATGTGATAACGTCTTCAACATTCGAGATAGAGATTCACAAACCAGAACAGGGCAGAGAACTGCTGCCACAACAATCCAGAAGTGCGTATCTTACAAGGGAAGGACAGAGAAGCCAAGATGCTTAGCTTGATAGACAAGCAGGATGTTATCTGTAATTAGAATGGGTTAAACAAGCAGGAAAAAAGCCCACACAAGAATAAAAGAGATATAAACTGGCCATTAGGCTGAAAATTACCAGCAGTTTCTCAGGTATTAGGACAATTTGGTTGCAGAAGAGCCAGTCAGAGCATCTGAAGCTAAGAAACTCAACCCACGCTGCTGGGTACAAGATGCAGTACCCCTTGGCTCTCCATGCGACTAAGGAGGCCTAAGATTAAAATGCATTTTATGCACTCATGATGCCTGCCAGTCCTGCAGTGACAGGGAGCAAAAGGACAAAGTGTTCAAGCTGTCTTATCCATCAGGAAACAAAGTCACTGCATTAATGGTGGTGCTTGATATAATATAGCCTCAACAGCAAGGGACTCAAGCTGACTTTTTCAACTGTATGTGTGTGAATGTGCTGCCCTGCATTTGTTTATAAATAAAGTAAATAATAACAATATCCATGGAATACTAGAGAAGTAAGCAAAGCCTGCAATTTTATTTACT
Source organism: Dromas ardeola (assembly GCA_013398915.1). Classification (NCBI taxonomy): domain Eukaryota; kingdom Metazoa; phylum Chordata; class Aves; order Charadriiformes; family Dromadidae; genus Dromas; species Dromas ardeola. The sequence goes on from VYZM01015663.1 coordinate 426,128, forward strand.
TTATCACATTTCAGGAATCAAAAGGAGTAAAAAGCAATTTAGAAGAGATTAGTGGGTGCTAATGCTTTCACTGCTTTAGAGGACATTCTCACAGGAACACTGACACAGCGTCTTAGGCAATGACACTGATAAATAAAGACGGAGTAGTGAATCAAAAGACATGCAGACCTTCTCTAGAAGCACTCCAGGATGACGAAATGAATGATTTCTGTGTATAATGTCTGAAGTGATTTTTTTCCAAAGTGTGCTTATTCTTATAAAATCCAAGGCACTAATGAAAACAGATGTAACAGACCTTCCCCTATCAGTACAGTTGTCTGAGCACTGTACACACAGTGCTATCTAGCTAGGATGCCTGGTTTAAAAATATTACAACAAAGAAATTAATAAACTATCACAATCTTAATAACACACATCTGGCCATTAACATTAAATAATTTTATGAGTTAAATGTTGTTAAGGAAAATAGTTTCATGCTGTCCATACTTCAATAATAAATAGAGCACTGACATGTCTGTCCCCCCTCTGCTCATTGTTAACAAGAAACAATCAGGAGTCATACAGCACCTCTTACTATTAACTGGCATCAAATCTAGGTTGACTCTAATAGCACGTAAGTGACTGTGCTGGGCATGGTGGGGAGGGGGTTTGCTTTGTTTCTCCTGAAGGGGAGTTTCTGTCAGCCAGCAACTACTCACACAGATGTAGATTTGCCACACAGTATTAAAAAAAAAGGTGAAGGAAAATTGAAGGAAAAGAAAAGAAGTCAGTCGTTTTCCTGAAAGGACATATAACATTGACAGCAAATTCCAGTGTGTGTTTAGTTCAGTTTGTCTGGGCCTGACATCACGATCACACCTAGGCAGAGCCGCTCATTCCCCAAACCCCCTCCAGGCCCGACCGCTCAGCAGTATTATGGCTTTGACAGTTGAGGGAGACTGTCTCAAGAAAGTACTATTAATTTCTGAGGTGAAATACCAGAGATTGACACTCATAGTTATTTCACACAATAAGTCCATTCAATAGCACTCGGGGACAAGCCAAACAAAAATGAGGTTTGGCCTCTTGAGTACAAATATAGGGAAGATTACAATGAACCACCATTTTGTGCATCAAACCCAACCACACCTCACTGTGTGAATGCGTTTCTGGGATTGCTAGGAGGTCTGAGATTCCCTGGATGCACACAGGGACAGGAAAAGAGCGGACTGAAGGGACAATTAGCTTTCCTCCCATTGAACAGCTTTCACGGCTCCCACAAATCAATTTAACATGGCTGATACGCTGCAGAAAAAAAATTCCAAACAAAATCCAGCATTGCTGAAACTTGATGCCTGCATAATACGCGCTCTCATGGGTAATCTGCAGCATCCAGACATTGCCACCACGAGTCCCATCCCTGCAAAAGGAGGTTAATACGCATCAAAGAGAAAGAATACTCTTGTCTTTCTCACAGCTCTGGTTGGGACATGATGCAAAACAGCAGCTCTCTCTCTTTACCAAGCAGGAAAGTTGCCCGCATTGCTTTGAAAAACCACTCCATGAGCGTATGTTAACTCATTCAGCACTTGGCCCCCTTTCTGAGCCCTGCCCAAATCCGGCAATTATGCCACCCCACCATTTTATTCTGAAGCTAGCAGTGCCATGTGGGGTACAAGCTAAGACACGTGGGCTATTGCTCAAACAGCCTTCTGCAATGTAGTGGGAGCTGCTGCTGCTGCCCTGGGATTCCTGCAGCATTGCTGAACATTTGGGCCAAGAGGCTGCTGCTTCAGACAGCTGAAAGATGCCATCAAACAGCTGACTTGCAACATCTCACTCCTGTGGCAGAGTTGAACCCTGAGGTCAATGGGAACTGGGAGACTTCCTAACCCCAGAGGCAAGAATTTGCCTCCGTGACAAGGAGGGGCTGTTGGGTCAAAGCAACCCTCACCAGATGCCAAGGTCAACAGGGGCTAAAAGGCTGCATGGGACCAGGAAGGAAGGTTTTATTCGTCTTCATTTGCCTGAAGCAGATGAGAATTTACCAAGGGGACCTTAGAGTTTTAAAGTTTTTCCCTTGTCCCTTGAGCACACTGCTGGCAGCTCCCACAGTCCAGGGTGCTCCAGGGCACAGCAGCTTCTCCCCAGCTCCTTCAAAGCCAAAGAAACGCGGTGCTGCCGGGTGGTAGGCAGGGGCATGCATGTCTTACTCCAGCTGCATAACTGCCACTGCAGGACATGCCCCCAGCCCATGATGTGGCCTGAGAGTTCAACAACTCCCCCACCTTTTTTGTCTGAGCGCTCATTCATCAGTGTTACAAAAGCCCAGCAAAGTATGGGGGACAAAGCCAAACTGCGAAACTTTGCAGAAGGTCCTGGATTCACATTCACCTCCTCATGCTTATCCACATTAGTCAATATAAAAACATGCTTTCCTCTTAAAACTATGGCCTGGGGATCTCTGAATTCTGAATTTTGTATATGAACATAAGAAAAGGTAATTAAAATGAGGAGAAACGTGAGGCAGTTAAGACCAAGGTACTGTATCTCAGAGCAAGTGAGAGAGAAAAAGCTTTATGGAAATGTTGGATTTACTTACTGAACAATTTGCACACTGAAGGCTTAAAAGTGTTTTTCTTGTATGTATATAATGTCAGTCTAATATATGAATAACCACAGAGCTGGTTTCCTCTTATTTCTTGTCTTGAAATTGGTGCATCTCATCTTTAAACCACACCGAACTATTTTTCCCCCCCCAAGGTATGCAGTCCACTACCAATCAACTACCTTGGAATCGTACCTATACACTGTTAGAAAATGTTTTGCAGACCTACATGGAAGACCCAAGAAGTGGAAGGAAATCAGGGATTTGAGAGTAAGCCAGCAGAATTTTCCAGTTCATCTGCTGGTATACAAAACTTCATTTATCTTCTGAAAAAAAAAAAAAAAGCTAATTTCCCATTGTCAGATAGCATGGCTGCAAACGAACGCTGTCCCTCTGCAGTCATTGATCACAGAGACTGCTGCGTCCAGATTTCCAGTTGCACAGCCAGATGGCTCTGAGTGAGCTGCCCCATTGCTGAACCAATATGGGCTGGCAGAAAGGAGGAGTATTACAGAAGAAAACCTAAAGGTTTCTTCAGAAGGATTTTCACCTGAAGTAGCCTCTCTGGCTACAGTCCTGTCTCAGCTGAGAAAAGGAAGGCGGAGTGGGGGGACATGACCATGCAAACCCACGAGGACCAATCCTGCCTGTAGAAGTCCAGGACAACAGGAGCCTTTTCCAAAGCTTAGGCAGCAGCATATCACCACCACAAGTCTCTTCCTCTACAGAACAAAGAAAGACTTCCTCACTAACATACAAAATGTCAGGACTTCAAGTGAGCATTCAACTACTGCAGTGCTGGTAGAACTGGAGTCTGCTCTAAAGGAGGAGGCAATGTGCCAGCTCATACAGCCTGACAACTCAAGGACAATTTCTGCTGGATTTGATCAGCTGAGGTTCACTGATGGGTCACGTGACACATTGCCACTTAACCAACCAACAAAAGGGTTATTTCTTCCTGCTGATTTAAAGCCTAGATGATCCCTCCGGAAGATTCATCAGCAGTAATACTGAAAGAGTCTAAAACAAAGCTAGGCCTCCCTCCTTCAGTGAGAAAGGGAATTTTTTCTCCCAAGATTGCTATGATGTTCCACTGTCATTCAGGAAACCCAGATTCCCTGGCTTTGACTGGTCATTTGGCAAGAAGACATGAGTCATTTAATTATCTCCCAAGGAGCAGCAAAATGACAGTGGAGCATGCATTTGGAAGGCTGAAAGGCAGCACCTAATGACAAGTCTGTAAGCTGCTGAGCAAAATCTGCTTCCTGTGATAACTGCTTGCTGCTTTTTGAACATTATCTGTGAAGCCAGAGACTGATCTTCGCCCATGGAGGCAAAGACAAGAAGGACAGTGATTGCATAAGTACTGTTGCAGATTCTCCATACCCTGGACATGGGGAAGGACTTGCTAAAAGGCAACGCGCAAGCCCGTTAAGGCATGCAGTGCTGTTACCTATCAAACTAGCCTGTACCCAAGAAGACCTGGAAGGGCAGCAGCATCAGTGCAAGCGGTTTCAAACGCCTGCACTGCCTTACATTATGAATGCCAGCCTAAACTCAGGTCATTTTTTTGTCTGCAATAAACAACTATTTTACTAGACCGTCAGATGTCAGAAAGCTCCCCTCAGACTACAGGCTTTTATTAGGTGGGTGCATAGCAAATGAAATGTACCAAGGCTTAATACAAAGACCCTTGTCTCTGCTTCTGTGCCAGCTGAATCCAGGGAACTTTCAAAAGTTTTGGTCCAAATGTCATATATACACTGCAATATTAGTTTCTCTAACAGCACCTTGCAGTCCAGTGTCTTCAGATGGGGGATATATAATGTCAGTTTTGCAGGATGTAGAAAGTGAAAGAACAGAACAACCATCACTGATGCTGAATTTCCCTTCAAAGGCTGCTGAGTCAAGTTTTGCAGGGTGTGGTAATGCTATGAACCCAATTTTGATCCTTTCAGACCATTGCAATGACACAAAAGTCTTAGAGTATCAGTTCTAGGCATACTCTTCAACACTTCTCATGACTAAGGCTCCAGTGTTCATAATAGGAGACGGTTGCTATCAAGCTGGCAGAGAATTGACACAGAGTGAGTGCAGTGGCTGCCCTGCCCCACAGGAAAGTATCATTTTCAGTTTAACCAAAAGCATTGAACCAGGCTGTTATCAATGAAAAATACAATGGTGTGTGACATCATGTAAAATAGTGTCACAAGTCCTTGGATTGCACTCCTGCATCTGCTTAAAACAGCAAAGGTAAAAGCTATGAATCCAGCAATAAGGGACAGGACTGTAATTTTATGAAGGCCAGGTGAAGGGCAGGTTACAGACAACAAGGAGCAATCCAATTTGGTTACACTAGCTAAGGCAAAATTTACAATGGCTATCAATCCTCATGCTTTAAGGCATAAACTGAGCACCATCTGGGGCCAGAAAGAAATTTCCCTCTGTGGTACACTATAATACAATTGGCTGCATGTATTTCTTCCTCTGAATGATCACATATCGGTTACTGTCAGAGACAGGATACTAGACAGGATACTAGACTGTACGGATCACTGGTCTGTTCCAGAGCAGCAATTTCTATGTTGTTCATTTTCTTCACAGTCCTTACAGATTACAATAATGTTATTAATACTGCAGCAGTCATTTTCCCAATATGCAGTAATAGTTTCTCCAATTCTGAAACAAACACTGATAGCAATTTAAATGATTCCAACAACTAATCAAAAGCACTAGTCTACATTTTTATGGGGTTCGAGTGATTTACTAGTTCTTTTTTGGAAAACAAATCTCGCCATCTAATTACTCGTAATTTAAATTACACATCAAGGATATTATCCAGCATTCAATTTAACAATAGCAATAGTGTGAAGAAAAAGCACGAATGATGTTTAAAAATGTAATTTAGAATTCAGTTTTGAATTTATTTTAAGGAAAAGATGTAAGTATTGTCTTCCTGACTGAGATTTATTAACACTCCCCCTTTCCATTATCTGAACATCTCACTTGCCCTAAAGCACATCTGTAAAGACAGTGAGAGACTGCATGCGTTTTCTATATCCATAAATTACAGATGTTGCTCTGAGCTACTCATCTATCAAAACAATTTTCCATAAGAGTAAGACCAACCTGAAAAGTATCCATCTAATAGAGAATATGGAAAATAATTAGTAAAAACACACAGTCTGCAGACCTAATTTGTTTTACTGGGAACATTCTGTACCCAAAGCTTTATAATAGGGTGTGACAGAACACAGGGAAGCAAATCAAAGTCCAAACAACACTTCTGGGTATCGAAACAAAGACCTTGATGCCTCAGTAACATGCTGTTGTGTACACACACTGCTATAACAAACTCAGTAAAGAGGATATGGATGACACCCTCTGTAATTAATAACTTATGCTAGTTCATATTTTCCAACTAACAGCATTATGTCATATATTTTACAGGCTAGCACATCTGTTACATCTTGCCTACATACATCATAATTCTATTTAGTTCCATGAACACACTATATGCATCTATGGAAGATCAGAAGACCTGTATCTAATATAATATATGATTATCCTAAAGCTGAACAAAAGGCAAATTGAGAAGAAAATGCAAGCAGCAGTTTTACAAAGAAAGATTCTGCCATCACAGAGCCCAGTTACTGTATCTTAACCTTTCCACTTCCATAGGCAATTGAAAAATGAATAAATGCTGAGAAAGCAGATAACAAGATTAAGAACACAGAGCCTTTTCTAGGCTGCATAAAATACAGAACATGACTCAACCAAACAGAAAGAGGGAAAACAGTACTTGTGGGAGATAAAAGACAGACATACACTTGAACACTTAATGCCAATCATGTGCTTATCCTAAACAGAAGACAAATACTGTATTACTACCTTCAGAGCTGGGTGAAAGAAAAAAAGATAGAGCTTTCATGTATAGAAAAATGTCCCTTCTTCACTGCAATTTAATTTCAGAAATAATAAAGTACCCTGGGCTCCCCCTGTGTTCTCTTTTGTACAATCTCTGCAAAAGTCATTGTTACCCTTTTTTTTGTATAGCATTTTTGTAAAATGAAACTACAGGTTTCTAAACCTATGAGACAAGTTGTTGGTTTTCTTTTCCTTCTCACCAAAACAGAAATCTTTGGTGGAAAGAAGAGTACTTCAATTCTGTTCTGTCTTATGCAAATAGAACAGCAAATTATATGGGAGCAGCTGTAACACATGATACAACAATACTTTAGGCTTGATTTCCCCACAGTCAAATGAAGAATGTCTTACGAGGCAAAGGAAGGAAAAGGAAACACATTAGAGTAGAAAAGATTAACAGCCACTTTTCATAAAATTATTGCCAGCTAGAAAACAAGTGTTCTGTATCCATGGTTCCATCTCACAGCCCCAAGGAGCCTACCTAAAATTTCTCAACCACCCACACCGCACCCAGTAGGCAAGACTTTGAAAACTGGGTGCCTGTCAGACTCACATCTGCATGTAGGTACTTACATAAGTGCCCTGTTTTCTTAAACGCTGAGCACTTAGTAGTCCTCTGCAGATTGAAACAAGAAGTGCTGTGTACCCAGCAGAAAAAAAAATTGTGCTTATTTGGAAGCCCAACTTTTAAACCTCACTTTTAAAAAATTTTCTTGGTTGGTATCATTACAGTTAAAGGACTGAAAGAGACTCCCTTTGGAGTCCATCTGTGCAACTCTTAATAGGCTGCAAGAATACCTGCTGAAAAGAGACAGTCACTGTCTCTGTTTCAAGCATGAGCACATTTTTCCCACCACAGTATTCCTAACCCTTATGCACATGGGGAACAAGAGACCAGAGCTAGAATGACACCTAATTTTCTGGAAAAGAGTCCCAATAAGATACTGGGCACACTCCCCAAATAAGCACTTTACAGGTTTAATGGTGCAACTGACTTTAAACTTTCTAATTAAAACATCACTGTTTCTCACACAGATGAACAGATCTTTACACTTCCAATACCATCAGCCTAGAAAGAGGAAAGACTGTGACCACTACACTTTTTATGTAGTGTGACCACTACATAACAGCACAACCTTTTGCTTGATGGTGCAAACAGAAAGAACTCAAACTTTCTTTTCCTTTTTTTTTTTTCCATAGCAAGTAGATTTCACAATAAGGTTAGCAATGAAGCCCTAAAAAAACATTTACAGGATTAAAGTCAAAACCTGGGAATGCAGTAAATCATCTACTGTAAACACAAAGAAATTGAGGGCAGTTTAAGTAAGGCAATATCTTTGATGCACTGTCTCTCATCACCAGTGAAATCTCAGAAAACACACAGAAATATGTTGTGTGTCCTCAGGAAACTGAAATACAGTTAATTAAGAAACAGAATTTTGCCTTTTGATCCTTTTAATAATTCTCCCTCTTTCTCACTGACAAGTACACAGAGCGATAAGAGAATGAAGGGTTTAGGTCACTGTTGCTAACGGCATTATTTTCTACAACCTTTCCCTCCCACGGTGCCATGGAGAGCTTGCAGCTCTTGTCTGTCCTCACTACATATTATCCTCCTCATACACGCACTGATACTTACAATAAGGAATGTGGTTGACCTGGCAACAGGATGTTCATTTCCTAATTTATCCACCATTTCTTTTAATAACATTAGTCTCGGCTAAGTAGAGAACAGTTCTAGCGTTACACTATTTTCCATGTGTCTAGTTATACCAAGTACAAACAGCAATCCTCAAACCACTCCACATTGTGAGACAGACTTCACTATCAAGAATATGTTTCTACCAAACAGGAAAATAGACCATCATAATCAAAACGTTCTATCTAACTTTTATAATTCAGTATTATCTTAGGACGTTTTTTTCCTCAACCTGCTTGCTAGAATCAGAAGGATTGAAAATTACGCCTTGCAAAGAAGCTTCTGGGCAGGTAGCAGTCTTGTGAGAAGAAGGGGGAAAAAAAGGGGGCGATTAGGCTAGGGAAGGCAAGCAACCTGTCCAGGATGGACCGATGCCGGAGAAATCTCTGATCAACACAAAGACCCAAAGAGACTAACATGATAGTGATGTATGTAAGGGAAGACCTTACCCCATCTCTCCCAGCCTTGAAAAATAAGAGGAACATTAGTATCTGAAAATCTTGATTTGGGATGTCTAACATAAGGCAAATTTACAAGGCCTTGATTTTTCAGAAAGGACGATCCACATCACCTGAAATATAAGCCTGTGTTTACCAAAGCTCCCAAAAAACACAGCTAAACAGGCAGGTGAGCTCATATTCCCATTCTGCTGAGATGATTATTTTGCTCATATTCTGTATCTATTCCTCTAACCTTTTTGTACAGCTCTAAGAATCCAATTTGAATTTGCCATATGATTAAATGGTCTCTGTGAGAAAGACAGCATCAAGATGTAGTTAGCTGTACCATAAGCAGCCTGTACCACGTCTTGAGCTTAATTTCTCAAATAAGCGGCACTATAGATAAGCTCTGATCATTATCACAAGTGCCACCCTGCTCACAAGACATTCAAACCTTTCCAGCACCTCTCTGCAAGATTTTGTAGACAAAACCACAATACACAGTGCAACTCTCCTCTTCTTAATAAAGATGACTGCAATCCCCAAGGCTGTTTGTGCAAGCTGCTGTTGTGGGTGCATGATGGTTGCCTACACAGTAGCACAGCACCAGCATCTAACTTTGTACAAAACAAGTAAGAGGATTCAGTACTTTCAGGCACAAAGTACTTAACAATCCGAATAACCATTTTATTCTGTTTGATTACTCCCCCTCCCAACTCTTTCCAGCTAAATCAAGGCTGTCAAGCACATTTTCAATATATATAGCAAAGAAGTGTAAAATCCAACAACATGTATTACTTTAAACTGAAATTTAGCATCACCAGGCTCTTGCAAAAGTAGTGTATTAAAAGACAGCTAATTTGAAGGAAGTGTTTGCCAGTAAAAGCTGGACCGCAGCCAGAAAGCTACAGTATACAAGGATTTTAATGGCTATGAAATGTTTGGTGCTCTGTTGTGAAATTAGTTAACAGACTAATTTCTCCTCTCTAGGGGGTTACACTCAAAAATCTGCAGGTGTGAGACCTGAGTGTATGAGTATGCTTGTCCACACCTGAAGCCATTTGCCCACCACTCAGTTTGAGCAGCACTGCGCTGTTTAGGAGCACTGAGGAATAGCGTGCCTGTAAGTCAGGATTTTAAGTAGTATCAGCAGCATACTGTGATGAATGTGCAGCACATCAGTTCACACTCCTGCCTGCCTCTAGACTGCGGCGTCTGTTCTTCTCACAGATAATGATTGAATTTGATGGCTATATTCTCCAGAGCCTCCTCCCTCCAGCACTGCTTCACACCTGAACAAACTTAAGTGCAAAATGTTTCCACTCCGATTTGGTAGCAGTTAGACTACCATCTTTACGGCGTATAAACAACATGCAAGACAGCAAAAGCTCAAGCTCTGTATGTAGCGACTCAGTAGGACCATAGCAACTACATAAAAAAAAAAAAACATCTTCATGTTTTGCATTAGCAACATTACTTTTACCACAGTTTCGACCAGACTACCCACTGGCTCCCTTGATAGGTAAAGCTATCCAAATAAGGCAATAAGTAAGTCTATGTATTATTAAAAAAAAAAAATAAAAAAAAAGATCTTGAAATAGCTACTGTGCATAGTTGGTAAATCCTTACCAACATTTATCAACAGAAATCACCTATAAGAATTCATCCAAAATGTTCACAGTACACAGAAATTGTTAATTGATAAGGAAAATCTAAACTGGCAATTACAGGCTCAGTCCTAAACTAGCTTGATACAGAACTGCAGTCAAGTTGTTTTCCCCTAGCATGAAAATACGTCTTGTCAGTCCAGAAGCAAACTGATACAGAAAAAAACCTGCAGATACCTGACCATCCTTTTCTGGGCAGAAGAAATTTCTCTTCTCTGCATATCATTGACCTAGGACATAGCTGCGTGCTATCTGGAAATATTGCTGGGCCTTATTAATATCGCACATTGCTAAAATGACAAAAAGATGTTTGACAAACAAGTATATCCTGTCCTTTCCCAACATACTGCTGGTGTTGAGACTGTCTCCACAGCACCTTTATGATCATTTTAGCAGCAGCCAATGTTAGCACACAGGTACAAAAATAACTTTTTATTCAGCTGATTCAGATAAGGAGGCAGGGTTTGTAGAAAAGCCTGGAGGGCTTCCTAGCAGCCAAAACAGTTGCCTGGCTGTATTACTTGTCAGTGGGAGTGTTGGGGGAGGAGGGCGTAAATCAGGGGCAGCGCTTCCTGATATCCCTAACATTGCCAGGCGCATTCTGTCATTTGAACACTCCATAGGTGCACCCACATGCTGTGCAAATGGTGCAGTCACTCTGCACAGCTCCACTTATCCTATACGCTCTATCAAGCAGGTACTCACAGTCTTCAGGGTTCTCTTAAGAAATCTCTGACATTCCTGCTGTAGGGCTAGATGGGATTTGTAGGTTGCCTGTACTAGATGAAAACTTTTGCTGCTTCTCAGGGACAAAGTGGATGCCAGACGTGAAACCCAGAAACACACAATGCTCACAAGACCATTCCACCAGATACAACACAGGTGCACTCACTGTGAATATGTCTGAAATACTTCTGACCGATCAAACATGTTCACTGTCATCTGCAAGGAAGTTTTTTCCTGTCTCAGCACGCTAAGAAATGGCTGGATTGCTGCTGCCACCCCAGAGATTCAAGGTGCTGCTGCTGCTAAGGGGAGTAAGTGCTGAAATTTCCCTTTCCAGCAACAGCCCTTTCCTCGTCGTTTTCTTCATGCCTTCCCAGTGCCATCACCCGACACTCCTTATTAGACTGAACAAGAAAAGGAAGGAGCATGCCACCCCCTCAGCTGCATTTCTTGATGAGGCAACTCCCTTTCTCCTCCAGGGAAAATAAGGCAGTCAATCGGGCAAAAGCATCCCATGGGCTCTCAGTTGAACCACATTGTCCTACTCATCTTGTTAGGGAAGGAGATGATACAGCTATTCCCCTCAACACCCACTTTTATCTAGGTGTGGTGAAGAAAACTGGTCATCAGAAACATGGATCCCTGCTGAGTGAGGGAAATTAATTCACACATGCTTCTACCTGTTTCATCTTCTTCTGTATGTCCTCAGAAAAATCAAAGGACAATGATTTCTCTAGGCTCCAGTTGGGTATTACGATATTCTCAAACCCCTGCTGCAGCTTCTGACAACAGCAGCTTCTCACTATTTCCTATGACTGCCCCAGGCAGTTCTCTGCTGCGCTCTGGAATCTTCACTCCTGGCCAGCAGCAACTCCTGCTGAATGCAGACCATCAACTACAGAAACATGGCTGCCCAAGTCAGGAAGTCCTTCCAAAACATTAGTATTTAGCAACAGACGGTTCAGAGTTAGTTAACTATCACAGCAGAAGATATTTTTATTCAGTCAACCACTAGCTGATTGCAGCTAACCGCATAATTCTTTAGTATCTGTCCTTAAAAACTAATCTCTTTAAACAAGGTAGCCATTGCTATCTGAAAATTTACTATTTTAGCATGGTGGTACTTTCATGTTTTTTCTAGTTACAGAAAGATTTTTATAGAATTTCTTGGGGGATGTGAGGGGGGGAGTACTGACCATGCACCTGTTCCCTGAAGGTTCATAAATGGTCTCCATCCTTCCTATAATCTCCACATTCAAGATGCAGGATTAGATAGTGTTTGGGTAAGAGTCTCCTTAGCACTTAGCCCTAAAGATGGTATTTTTAATAGCTGTAAAATCTGCAGAGGGAATAGATAAACTAAAAGGTTTAATGGCTGACTTGCATTTTACTGTGTTCCACAGGGACCAGGTTGTTTTACATCCTATACCTACACTCTTGCTGAAGGTGGTTTAGAATTTCCATTTCAATCAATGAATAGCCTTTATCAGTGCTCTTCCCAAAACCACATCCATTATATGGGGACACTAGATTATATAAACTTGATTTCAAGATGTTAAATCACTGTCTGGGAAAGGCAAGCCTCTACGAAGTTACACAGATTATTCTGTAGCATCAGTAACAGACTACTATGTAATCCTCAGTATCATCTCCTATTCAAAATTTTTTTTCAAATAAACCACATTTTGTAGAGATGTTGGGACTGGAGGTTTAGGGCAGCTTTATGCAACATTTTTGTTAGGGAAATAAACATCTTGGTGCTTTCTTTGTGCAGCTTTGGATTTGAAATCTCTCTAGAGGGGCAGTTTGGAAGGATAGTCATTGTTTAATTAGTACTCTCCTCAATTAGCATCTGGAGTTAAAGAGCGACAAGTAGGTATATATCCAAAAAATTCTCAGAAGAATTACCTACCAGTAACTGAATATGCAGAAGTTCAGAAAATTGCTCATCCTCCCTCACTTCAGCTTCTTCAGAGATTTTCTTCCTTTAAATTAGCAAAAACAAATGCAAAGTAAGCAGGACTGCATGCTCTTCTACTTCCATGCTGAAAGAGTACAACCCAGAGGCAGCTATAAAATCACATTCTTTTCCAGTTCCTAAACTCAACACATGCATACCTAAGAACATATGCAGGTAAGGTATGCTCTGAAAACAACAGTAACATCGTTAACCACAAAAGGTCAATATGGTCCTACTTAGACATGCATACAGCTGGGCTGAGTAGCAAAATTATTAAGGACCAACAGCTGCTGAGAACCCTAGAAAAATCAGGATATTGCATACAGATTTGGAAGCCAAAGCTTAGGTATTAATTCAATTATGTGGAGACTTTCACAGCTTCTAAGGAAACCACCCTCCTTAACAGACTATGATGCATGTCTTGTTTAGTCAGCCCACAACTACTACTTGACGAAACAGCATACAGAAAACAACAACAGGCAGAAACAAACATTTAGTAGAGAAGCTTGTGTAAAAAAAAGAAATCCTGCCTGCCACTCACCAATTACTAGCTGTTTTGAACCATTACTTCAAGGACTTTAAAGGACTCCATTAGTTTGATTCTTTAGAGACTTTAGGCAAAACTAAGCCAAACCACTGCACTGAAAATTACACGTCGCTTATTTGTAATTGCTTTACAACAAATTCCTTTTTTCCTAATAACTGCAGTGTAGAGGTTTGCTTATGAAGGGCTGTCTCTACCCACAGGAAAAGCAAGCTGTTCCACAGGGTACCATTCTGTTGGGAGGAGCAATATATCTCCAACTCCTCCTTCGCCTCACCTCTGCAAGGACAGCTATGCTGGCAACTGCTCCTGCACTACTGAGCAAGGAAGGGGCTGGAGTATGTAAGGCAGCAGTTACCTGGAGAGGGAAGGAAGGGTGGCTCACATCAGTGCTTCTCTCCCTACAGTAGCAATGGCTTTCCCATCCTGGCCTTCATCCTCAGAGCAGAGAATCACAACTTTGCCTTCACTTCTGAGATACCTTAAGCCAGCTTTGTGTATGAATACCTGAAAGCAAGACAGCTCAAGGTAAGCATACTAAAATCGTTAATTTTTATATGCCGTTACCGTATATGAGTACACAAACAGACCAACAATTTCTAGTTGAAAATCATCTACGTCAGAGCCAAACTCATTGTTATGATGAGAGAAGCCATGATGAGGAATATTTCTCTTTAATTCCTAACAGGTCTGAAGAACAAAGTCATCCAACATCGAGTGAAACAACACTTCCAACATTCTTAGCAAAATGAGTGTATGTCAGTTGTAAGTAATTTTATTTTCTGGGCAAAGAATTCCATTGTATCATGCCAAAGACAACAGAAGGCCACAGGTATTCCTCAAGAAGGCTGGTTCTTTGCCTTCTGAAATGAGACAGTCAATAAGAAACCAGTCAGAAAACCAAGGAGAGTTGACTGAGTGGATACACACTGCAAGCTATGTTTGCACCATGTATCTTCCCCCTGTTTGGATGTAAACTCTGTATTTCAGCTCCCAGACCACTTGCTGCCTAGGGAAATAATGTTAAATCACGAGTGAGCACAGGAAGGCTGGGGAGGGGAGAAGGGAAATGCCAGTTGCACAGCTTTTACGCTATTCCTTGTCAGACCACTCTCAGGGCAGAATACCTGTTCTCTCTTGCGTTCTTAGCTAGAGGTAAGGTGCCTTTACTTTGAGTTAGTTGTGGATAAGAGGGAAATAATAAGAGAACAAGTAATATAAAACTCTGGAGCAGCAGCTGGTAGGGGAACCCAATCTACTCTTGTATTCAGCAAACAGGAAGATTTTTCCCCTCCCCAAACAACTCTCCACGGCAGCTATCTAATTAGCAATGCTGGCACTAGTGTGGGAGGATGAGCCTGCCTCTGAGTTCAGCTCTGCCCCATGGCAGAGGCATGCTTTATTACTAATGCACCAGTTTGCTGCTGATCATGGAATAGAAATAAAGATTTAATCAGGGTACATATGTATGTTTTTGTTAATCTAATTTTCCCTGCAACTAGGGTAGAATAGGAACAAAGACAGTTTCATAGAAGAAAGAGCTTTTCATTACAGCTATCGTGTTTAGCAGAAGCAAAAACACCTATGAAAGCCCACTCTTGCAGGCCTACAGAAAGAGCCTCACACCTAAATACCAAAAATAATGAACAGGAGAGAGATTCAGTAAAACTGCTAACATGTAATACTTCAATGCAACTAGGAAACAGTAATGACTGCATATTTATTCTCATAGAATAAAAACATTAACATGCCAAAAGCATACATAAAATTTTAGCAATTACAATCAAGCAGGATCAGAGCCTCAAAGATCCTGCACTCTAACAGAAACATATATTTAAAAATATACCATTAAACCAAGTATTTAACATGCACATGAGAGATGTCACCAAGCAAGCTTAATGCTGTTTTTCTTTCATTCTCAAATTTCTACTTGCTGAGAAAAAAACTAGTACCCCAGGCCACAGTTCCTGTTCTTCTCCTCTATTCCCATTGACACCCAGCCACTTCAGCTCCTATTGCAACCATCTTACTTCCTCCTGCCCTCCCATCCCCTTGGCCCTGTTTAATCTCAGCTCTGCTTGCCCTCACCCCACCTGCTATCTCTTCTTCCACGTACCAGTCCCCTCTCCTCTGCCTCTACTCCTCCAAAGACCCTCTCCTACCTTCTCTTCCACCTACACACACCTTCCGCCTTTCCAGCTCCTGCCCCTCCCTCCTTGCTCTCCCCAATTCCTGAGACCCCTCCTGGGGTTCCTGCACCCAACCTCCCCCACACAGCATGCAGTCATGCCAGCTTTCCTTCAGGCTGCAACGGCAAGAGCTCTGAGAAGACAAGGGGAAAATCTGTCCTGGCACTGTACACTGCTGCAACGGGAAAAGATTAAACACAGAGAACAACCAACTCAGACCCCAAAGCCCTAGGATAAAGTGTATTCAGTTGAGTGGGCATCAAAAATACCCGAAGGGACAGGCCACGCTGAGTGGAGACAGAATCTTCAGAGCCTTAGAGAAATATACGCAAATGTATTTCGACTTACATCTCCTACCTAAATGTCTACTTCCCCACCCCCCAAATCTACAGCTTATCAGAAGACTGAACACCTTTGTGAATCTTGAACTCAGCCATTAGGTTCCGACAAGTCTGCCTGCTGTGCAAGCTAGCTTAGATTTTCAGAGGCTCACAAATTGACCAAAAATGGAGAACTTAACATAGCTAAATGTAGACTTGGATGGATGCCCTGATAAATTTCAAGTCTCTGCTTGAAAACAGACTAGAGCTTCAAAAGCAAAACAGGTATGCATTTATTTCAAGATAAGCAAAACATCTTTACTCCTTAAACTCAATCTCAGAAATGGACAAACCTGAAACCCTCCCACAAAGCAGCCTGAGGCAGATGCTTGGCTTGAAAAAGTTCACCCCAAATGCCTGTAATTTGAAAAGTTGTATACAATTTAAAATGAGGTCTCTATAACAGAAAGCACTGGATTATGCCCCATCCCTGGAAGTGTTCAAGGCCAGGTTGGATGGGGCTCTGAGCAACCTGGTCTCAGGGTGGAGGGTTGGAACAAGATGATCTTTAAGGCTGCTTGCAACCTAAACCATTCTATGATTCTATGATTACACTATCTTCATTCATAATTATCACATACACACTCAGCTTTTTAATTTCTTTCTCCGCATTCTTGCCATTATCACCCTTGAAAATTTAGCCATCGTTTTATGTCAGCACTATTTTGTTGTGCCGGGGAAGCACAGACAGCCCACTAGGTCTTTAAACAGATTTGATGACCAGCTTTGCAAGGCACAGACTGTGATTCATATCAAAGATTCTCTGTATTTCTCCTCCCATGTTTCTTCAAAATATTTGAAAAGGGTTATTCAGAAGTCTGTTTCACCAAGATGATGCTAGTGAAGATGTCTGTACGCGTGCAAATGTTGCAAGCCACTTGAAACAGAAAGAAATTAAACAAGGGTATGTTTCCTTCTTGTTCAATGTTCCTGTGACCACTCATTTTGAGGATTCTTGTCTCCCCGCTGACATTCGTATGATCTGATGGTGCTCAAAACAGTGCACAGTTGGCTTCTGCATTTCAAAACTGAACCTGATTATTTTGCCTGTCTACTCTTCTGAGGGACAAACTTCAGAGAAAAGATGTGAAAACAATTTAAGAAGTTTCTGTGCATTTCACATACTAACCTTTATCATCCAGGACTCCATAGAGCAAGAATTCCACATCAAGAATTATTGGAATTGTGAGGTTTTTGACCAACATTTGACAAGGCTTCTTTGATGGAAAAGGCATGTTACACTAATCCAAAATTTCCACTAATGTTTATTTTAATGTAAAAAGGTACTAAATCTATCTTAGATTTCTTTGCAAACAAGCAAAAAAAAAAAATTGGCAGGCCTGCTGCTGCTCCCAACCAGTCATCCAGGACTACTATTTTTACCATTATTATCATTATTATTATTAACAGTTATCTCCTCCGACAATCAGTCAAACCTGCTGTGCAAGGCAAAGCTGAACTGCCACACAACTTTTTCCTGAGGGGCTCTGCCAGACGTTCTCAAGAACAATATAGGAATATTTTTAAAGCTGTTACAATCTGGTCTATATTCTTCCCCTTCAACGATGTCAGCATAAATCTCAAAAATCATGATTCAACCTCTGAAACAAATTGACGGCTTTACCAGAACAGAAAAGATACTTAAAAATGGGTCCTATAGATCAATACGTCCACTAGAATGGGTCACCTGAACCTATTCATAACTCTCTGTTGTGAGGGATGTCACAAGCTTAAGTAGCCTAAGACTGAACAAAAATGACCAAGAGTCACATCATTGTCTTTCTGAGGTAGTACCTGTTTCAACAATATAGCAACCTCTACAGTTCTGTCAAGGTTATGAAGATTCTGCAAAAGTAGTGCAAATAAAAAAATAAATGAATAAAACATTTCCAGTAACATGGAATTCTATTTACTCAAACTTTCCTTAGTCAAACTTTTTAAAAATAGGTTATAAAGTCTGCTGATTATAGAGTACTGAACCTCATTCAGTCAATCACAGCACCACATCCACTCAGAATAAACACTACCACTACTGATAAATGTACAATATTCTTCTTAATACTGTTTAGCTCCTTATATGAGCAAGGGCATAATTAAGGTGCTTGATGCTGATCTATGCAGAATACTCATGTTTAAAGGAGCCACTCTCAATATTTCACATTGCCGGATGAAGCGTAACGAACACTAATGAAGAGCTTTGTCATGGTCTTCTAAAGAAGAGTCTAATAGCCTGGGAATCCTGACACTGAACACATTAGTTCATTCAAATCTCGTTTCCCAGTCCTTCACCTGCAACTACCCATCTTTGATTCTAGTCAAAAAAATTAATCTATTTTTTTCCTCTATCAAATATATCACTCTACTCTCAGGAGTCTGTTGCCTGAATCCAGTCTCTCCCTACACTCATGCGTACCCCTCCAGAAGAGCCAAAGCAAAACAAACAACATGCAGTAACATACTTTTACAATGCTTCGAGGAAACAGGACATTAAAATTACATATTCTCATTTGTTCAAGACAATAACTTTACATCCAACTATTAGCGTTTTCACACTCTGTAACATAGTTATATGTGCTCCTGTGATATACACAATCCTCTTCTTTTTAGGAAGCTCCAGGAAACACACTTGTTGATTCACAGCAAAGCAGAACATTATTAAATAAAACTCGTATCTGTAAGTGTGTGAATGTGCAACAAAAAGCAAGTAAAGTGGATCCCATAAGAGCATCTCACTTATTTTTGCATCTGTATTTTTGCTGAGATTATTCAAAAAGCATCATAGTTACAAGAGATCTCACAGCACAGCTATTACACTTGCGCAGGGATGCCATTCGAATTAGGTAATAAAATCTACTGCGTAGTAAGATTTTAATTCTCAGTATTTGGTATTGCACAAAGACTTTAAAATAGCTTTTTATGATATTTGAATGAGATGAACAGAATAACCCCAATAAATATACAAAAGGGGTTTCTCTTAGTAGCTCTGTCCTACTTTTAAAGCTTTTACTCTAATAGCAATGCTATTCTCTACCTCCCCTGTAGCAGATTGAAGAGTTTTCTCCTGTCTTTGTAGCATGGCTAATAAATTCTGGGTTAGAGCAGTTTAGACCTCAGGCTACTAGTACGTTGAAATCTATTATGCAAAGCCCATTCATTTTGATACAATGTACTAAACTGCTGCTGTCACCGCAGTAGAATGGCTGCTCAGATTGGTTTCTTGGATTTCTCCCCCCGCCTGCCCCCCCCC